>JALIGW010000004.1:70934690-71077190 GCA_023053685.1 Diadophis punctatus similis | reverse complement strand
GAACTCAGTAGCCTTTTTTGTTAAAAAGAAAAGAAAAAAGTTCTTTGCCATGTTTTCTTTAAATCTCCCTTCTCTTTTGTCAGTGTGCTGACAATGGTCATCTAAAAAAAAAGTGACAGCAATGGTTGGGTTTGTTTCTCCTTTAATACAGCCTAGCCTATTTCATTGCTTCTTTTCTCACAGCATCACTTACAATAATAATTGTAGATTAGCTGATGGCAATTGAAACTGAAGAACTCTGGCTCAGAAAATAAGACCACTTATCATCTTACTATGTCAGTAGACTGCAGGATGTTCTTCAGCTTTCAACATCAGGAAACGGGATGTTTGCTCCTTTAAGTCCAATATATCCTCTGGCTTCACTGTAATCCTTTTTCAAACTCATGTTGTAAGCAGACATATTGTCACTTGAATCATTCATTTTCCTGGGGCTTTGCTTCACGACATGAAATGCGCTTAACTGTACTTAAAACACACTCACACGCACAAATAAATCCTACCCTAAAGTGTTGTCCTCGCCTATTGTTCATTCTATAGCCAAGTTGTATTGGAAGAGGGACTGATATAGAAAAGCCATTGACTTTACAGGCTTACCAGCTCAGGTTTATGATACAGGTAGTCCTCGACTTCTGACCACAACTGAGGCTGAGATTTCTGTTGTTAAGTGAGACATTTGTTGAGTTTCTCCCCGTTTTATGACCTTTCTTGCCTCAATTATTAAGAACAATTAATCAGTGGAGCAGCTTGCCTCCAGAAGTTGTGAATGCTCCAACACTGGAAGTTTTTAAGAAGATGTTGGATAACCATTTATCTGAAGTGGTCTAGGGTTTCCTGCCTAAGCAGGGGGTTGGACTAGAAGACCTCCAAGGTCCCTTCCCACTCTGTTATTCTATTCTATTCTATTCTATTCTATTCTATTCTATTCTATTCTATTCTATTCTATTCTATTCTATTCTATTCTATTCTATTCTATTCTATTCTAATTATTAAGTGAATCACTGCAGCTGTTGAGTTAGTCACCCGGTTATTAAGTGATTCTGGCTTCCCCCTTGATTTTTGCTTGTCAGAAAGTCGCAAAAGGTGATCACATGACCCAGGGACACAGCAGCGGTCATAAATATGAACCAGTTGCCAAGCATATGATCATGGAGATACTGCAAAGGTCGTAATTGTGAAAAATGTTCATAAGTCACTTTTTTCACTGCCGTTGTAACTTTGAATGGTCACTAAATGAACTGTTGTAAGTCAAGGACTACCTGTATTTCCAGAGTCTTGGCCAGTGGTGGGTTCCTACCGGTGCGGCCCAGTGCGTAGCTCTGGTAGGGAGCGGCCGATTGCGCAATTTGCGTGCGACTGCTCCGGTGCCGTCTTTGCCGGTCCGTCGCACGCGTCGCCATCTTTTTAAAAGGATTTTTTGGCTTTTTGGCTTCTGCGCATGCGCGGAAGCAAAATCTCGCTGAAATCTCGCGAGGAAATGCTCGTGTGAAAGAGATTTTGGTGAGATTTTGCTTCTGCGCATGCATAGCGAGCGAGGGGGCGCACATGCATAGGGGGCGCGCATGCATAGCGAGCGAGCGTGCGCACGAAACATGGAGATGTGCGCGCAGCGCACTGGTATCAGTAAGTAAGCAACCCGCCCCTGGTCTTGGCAAAGTGTTAGCTGAGGTAGTGACAAAAGCAGTTAAGATGCTGAATAGAAGTGGTGCCATCTACTTACGTTTACTCTGGTATCCCACCCACTCACTTCCTTTCTTTCTGGCGGATCTTTTAAGTTATATGAACTTCTGGTAATGTGATTTACTTATTTGCAACTATTAATTAATTCATCCAATTTGTAATCTTCCAACCATTTAATTGATTGCTTTTAATAGGTTTAGGCCTCTGTGCTTCCTTGGCATTCACAAAGCTGATATTCTGGCTTATTCATTGCTATTTTAATGGTCCTATAGAAATCACAGACTCCTGTCAGTTCCTTTGCATACAATTTCCCATGTAATATTATTTAATTAGATGTGTGTCCCTGGTGAAATAAACTTTGAGTTTTATCTCAGGCTCCCCATTCATAGACACGAGCAACTGAGATTCCAGCTTTTTATTTAAGTGGAGAATTTGAAATTCACAATGCAAACTTCAGTAGCCCCTTGTGGGGTTTTACGTACACTGCACAAACACCAGAACAAGTGCAAACTCAGAAAAGTTTTATATAAAGATGTGATGGGGGGGGGGCGCTGAAGAAATAGACTGAAAGAGGTATCTTTGTGTTGTTATTCTAAGGAATGTTTTCACAAAGCCATATTTCACGTTTTAGAAAAAAAATCGTATAAAACAGTACATTATATCACTTATCAAAAAATAAAATAGCAAAAGGGTGAGAAAATGAACCGAATCAGGTCAGATTATCCACAAGAAAGGGACATCTGTTGGAAAGGGTCAAAAATTCAAGATGGCAGCTAGAGTCCTACTCTCTTTTACATGCGTAGCAGGGGGGAGGGAATAAAAGGCGGGTTTGAGAGGAAGGGGTGGAGACAGAGGGAGGGCAAGGGGAGGGAGGGAGGGCAAGGGGAGGGAGGGAGGGCTTGGCTGGGGGGAAGGAGGAGGAGAAAAAAGCGGGAGAGAAGAATGGAGGTTGGTGAGCCAATCTGAGAGAAATAAAGGGATAGGATAGCAGAGGCTTCTGTGGGACAAACCTGAGAGAAATAAAGGGATAGGATAGCAAAGGCTTCTGTGGACAAGCCTGATAGAAGAAGAGAGGAGAGGAGAGGCTTCTGTGATGCAAGCCTGAGGAAGAGAAGAGTGAAAGGAGGCAAGCAGAGGAAACAACGAAGGAGCAGAGGCCGAGGAAGGAGAGCCCAGCGGGCAGTTCAAAAGAGAGTGAAGAGAGAGAGAGGAAGAAGCTCCAAGCAGCCAACTGAATACCACCCCATCACATGACATGCATGCTGAGAGGAGGCTGACCACCACCCCGTCGCTTGACCCTGGCAAGTAGAGGTGCATCAGAGAGGGACCAGGGTGGACTGACAGCCAGACAAAGAGGGCCAGGAGAACCCAGACTCCAGCGACTCTTACGAGGGTAAGCGCTACACATGTATCCTACATTTGTTACATAAGGAGTGGTGCGGTGGCCTAGAAGTGGAGCTCTCACCTTCAGGAGGTTGTGAGTTCGATCCTAGGTGGAGGCAGATATTTCTCTCTCTGGGTACACTAAAAATATATCTGCTGAACAAAACTCCGCATTGGCGACAGGAAGGGCATCTGGCCATTAAAACACTCTGCTAGCTTCATTCAGTTGCCCGGACTCCACCCCGCAAGGGATTATGGGGTCGTTAAAAGAAGAAGAAGATGATGATGATACATTTGTTATATAAAAAGGGGTGGGCTTCAATTGCATGATTGCAATTGCCACTTGGAAATTCTCTCTCTCTCTCTCTCTCTCTCTCTCTCTCTCTCTCTCTCTCTCTCTCTCTCTCACACACACACACACACACACACACACACACACACACACACACACACACACACACACACACACACACACACACACCCTAGAGGTTCCTGTAACAAGAAATGCCTAAATATATTTATTTTCATTTGTCATGAGACAAATGCTTAATTTCTGAGTTCCAGGGAAATATGATTTTGTCTGTGTGGGTATGTGTTTGTGAGTGCAGGTGTGCAGGTGTGTGTGTGTGTGTGTGTGTGTGTGTGTGTATTAACAGCATCTCCTTCAAATAGTTAGGATTTTCTTATTTTCTCATTCTGCTGCACATGTGGCAATTCACAAAATACCATGATGCATGTATAAAGAACGAAAAGCAGAGATTTTTGTAAAGAACTAGGGTTTAAGTTGCTACAGCAGAAGAGGGACATTGGTGAAACCTCTCAAACATCGAGCTATCTTTTTAATTCACTGGGTTCATTCTCTTTTATAGAGTACCATATCTTTGCTATCTTCTCCACCCACCCACAGAACCCTGCCATGACCCATCTCCACATCTGGCAATATGTCTTGCCAATGCACCAGCCAAGTTATTATCGCACATCATCATAATATTTACTCAATAAACTCAACAGTTTATTGCTTTTCAATCACTGTAGTACTGAAGTTGAATATTCTGAATATGGATTACATGGTTAGCTGAGAAGATCCTGAACTTGTCAATAGACTATCAGCTAATTATATTAACTGTGGTTATGATTAGCAGATATGCTGCTTTCTTTCCTAAAAAGAATATTATTGAAAACGTCCACTATTTTGAACCGATAGTATAAAATAAAAGGCAAGACCCTGACATTAATTTGGGAACACATTTTTAAAAAGCCACACTGAACTGTTTTTCTTGGTCAAAGGCACAACATTTTATTTGTCACGTCCCAAAGGTGCTTTTTCAAGAGGCAACTGGACTTTCTGGTTTTTCTTTGAAAACGTTTCGCTTCTCATCCAAGAAGCTTCTTCAGCTCTGACAGGTTAATGGGAATGGAAGGATTTATATTCTTTGCAGACAGCTGGTCATTTGCATTATTTTAGAGAGTTATTGAGGCCACCTGGAGGTTTATCTGTGTCTTCAGGGTCACCTGAGTAGTGCAAGTGGGTGTAGAGCCTTCTTGGAACTGTTGGAACTCGATAAAAGAATGCAAACAACCTGTTGTCTGCAAGGAGTATAATCAGTCAGAGCTGAAGAAGCTTCTTGGATGAGAAGCAAAATGTCTTCAAAGAAAAACCAGTTGCCTCTTGAAAAAGCACCTTTGGGACAATCATGACCTGGATGACTGAGAATCTCATAGACATTTCATTTGACAATCACTCTGTGTGTGTGTGAATGAGTAAGAGAGAGAGAGAGACAGAGAGAGAGGCAGAGAGAGAGAGACAGAGAGAGACAGAGAGAGAGAGTAACATGCATCTAAAGTATATGGTAGATCATATGCACGTACACACACATATACTATCTTTCTGTTACTGGTTTGACATATTAAATTGAAATTCTTTTGAGTGAAAAAAAATCAATATGCATATATCCACAAATGTATGTGGATGGAAATGTATAAGACTAACCTTGTTGGAGATGAAGTTTGGAGAACAAATGTGCCTAATCCCTCGACATGACTAACAATCAATTTCAAGCAGCACATATTTAACTTCTTTGTTCTACTTGGAGAGCATTAAAATATTTCTGGTCCCTGTTGCAATAGTGGTCCATGGGAAGAAGCAAGATGATTGGGGAGGCTTTACAATTCAAGACACCAGGCCTTCTAAATGATGTGGTAAAGAATGGCTTTTGCAAATGCACTCGCAACCAATTTTGATTAATTGAGCTAAAATCGTCTCAATTTCTTTAGTTCATTTTAGTTAGTTTAGTTTAGTTTATTGTTATTGCACCTCGTACAATGAAATTAAATGCCATCCTCAGTGTACATTATAACTATAAAAATAAAACACAAACACACATCCTTCGCATTCTATACAATTGAATTGAATTGAACTGATATTGCATTATTGCAATATCAGTTCAATTGCATCTGCCAGATGGTAATAGTTCAAAAAAAAGGGTGCCCAGGATGAGATGGATATTTAAGAATGTTTTGAACTTTCTTAAGGCAGCGGGAGCTATAAAGCTCTTCCAAGGAGGGGAGAGGGCAACCAATGATCCTCTGGGCAATGATGTTAACCCTCTGGAGTGCTGTCCTATCTGCCATTGTGCAATTTATTTTATTTATTTATTTTATTTTGTGATTCTTATAGGCCGCCCTACTCCCTGGGGACTCAGGGCGGCATACAACATATATAAGAACAGCTAAATACTATCAGAAAATACAATAAAAACAATAATAATAACATAGTGATTAAAAGGGATAAAAACAATACAAGCAACAGTCACAATCACCCCACCTGCAGGAAGAGCCATGTCTTAATGGCTTTCCGGAAGGCCAGCAAGGTGGGAATGGTTCGGATTTCTGGGGGGAGTTGGTTCCAGAGAGCCAGAGCTCCCACAGAGAAGGCTCTCCCCCTAGGACCTGCCAACCGACATTGTTTGGTTGAAGGGACCTGGAGGAGACCGACTCTGTGGGACCTAACTGGTCGTAGGGATGTATGAGGTAGGATGCGGTCCCGGAGATAACCTGTCCTAAGCCATGTAGGGCTTTAAAGATGATAATCAACACCTTGAATTGCACCCGGAGACCAATGGGCAACCAATGCAGCTGGTGGAGTATAGATGTTTTATGTGGGTGTATCTGGAAACAGCCACCACAGCTCGCGAAGCCGCATTTTGCACCAGTTGCAGTCTCCAAATACTTTTCAAAGGTAGCCCCATGTAGAGTGAATTACAGTAATCCAAACAAGAGGTGACAAGGGCATGAGTGACCATGAGTAAAGCCTCCTTCTCCAAATAAGATGTAATGACTTGAATCAAATCAGCACCTTGAACTGAATCTTGGATGATTTGTATGCTTCCTTCCTTCTGGATTCCCACCTATTATACCAAACACATTTCTGCTTAATGGAATAAATTAAAAAAAAAAAACAACTTTATCCGTCTCTCACGTTCCTTCAGCTTTCGCGTTGTGGTTTAACACTCTCACACTCACATAGGTATATATTTCACTTCCTTGCATTCCTGATAATAATTTTTGATTCTTTTCCCTTGGTTTATCCCCCTCTGGATCTTTTCGTTTTGTTTTGTTTTGTACGGAAAAGGCATTGCTGGATGTTATTTAAAAGTAGGCAATAGGTTTAATTAAAATAACAATAACAAATGGCAATGTTCTCTTCCAAGAAACTGGAACACTTCCACTGATTAGATTCAGCTAAAGGTGTTTGTTGGAGGGTTTTGCTTATGGCAATTTTGTAAGATTAATATTGTGTCCCATTTAGCCAGAGAATATGTGAGTAAGAAATTGCCTGTCTTCGCATCAAACTATTTTCTTCTTGGCTTGTATAGTTCTGTATTCTGGAATAACGATTTGAATATCGGTTAGCTTAGACCTTTTCTATTGCTTTTAATTTTGCAATATTGAAGTAAGCAGAGATGCCTAATACGCAAACAATGTTGAGTCAGGATGGTGCATAGAATAATGATTGTTTTTGCAAGAAAGGTCTTCCATACACAAAGGAATACTTTTAACAGTCCCTAAACAAGACCAGCATGTTGCCACTAATAAGAGCCCTAATGAGATATTTGGAAACCAGAAATAAAGCTCAAGTCATATCGCTCTCTTACAAGGTCCATATGTTCCAATCTTTAAGAATTCTCCACAATGCACTAATGAGTTCCTATGCAAGATGTTTCCCCACCATTTTTCTGATTGTCTGGCAGATCTAATCCTTGAAAATTTTCCAGGGGTTTTTATCCCAAGATAAAATGGCATTTAAAATTATACTTAATAATGGTCAGGAAGCAAGACCATTCCAAAGGTATCTGGGATCCAAGAATGCTGATTTTTTAAAAAATCTTTATTTGTTTTTTTTCTCTTTCAAAACAACATATAAAAAACAACATACAAAAACGTACGACAAAACAAACATAGAAAAAACTAACCACTTTTACAGCTTTTTCATTACATTTTTGCTATTATTTACACTTTTCCGTACTTCTACCTTTATTTTTGACTATCTCTATTTCCTTTCTATTTCTTATATTTTTATAATTACATATATAACTATTTATTTACATCACAGAGCAAGAAAAAGAAAAAGGACCCTTTACATTTTCTTATGTGACATTCCTATTTTATAGCAATATTTTGAATTTTTTGCTTTGTTCTAACCACTTTTACCATTTATCCTACACTTTGTAGAACTCCGTTTCTTCTTTATCATGCAATTCCATTGTTAATTTGCTCATTTTGGCACATTCTAGAATTTTTCTCACAACCATCATGGTTGTGGGGACACTATCAGATTTCCAACTTTGAGCGTAAACTATCCTGGCTGCAGTTGTTAGGTGGAGTATTATGTATCTGTTTTCTTTTTTGATCTTTTCTCTTATAATTCCCAATAAGAATAGTTCTGGCTTCATCTCGATCTCTTGTTGCACAATTTCTTCCAACCAATTTTTAAGTTTATTCCAGTATACTTTTACTTTTGGACACGTCCACCAAAGATGATAATATGTCCCTTGTTCTTTGTTACATTTCCAACATTTTGCAGACATAGTCGGGAACATTTTTGCCAATCGTGCCGGAGGTAAATGCCGTCAGTAAAACATCTTGTAAATATTTTCTTTATATGTTACCGCCATAGTTAATTTATAATTTACTTCCCAAATTTTGTCCCAATTCCACCAAATTAATTGTGTATCCAAAATTTTGTGCCCAGGCAATCATTGTCCCCTTGACCGTTTCTTCTTCCATTTTATATTGTAGGAGAAAGTTATATATTTTAGATATCATTTTTTTCTTCCGGTCCCAACAGTATTTTATCCAATCCTTGTTCATTTTGAAATCCAAATTGTGTTATGTCTTTTTGAATCTCGATTGAATTTGTAAATAATGCCACCAATCAAATTCTATTCCTATTGATTTAAGCTCTTGTTTTGTTTTAAGGTTTTCTTGTTCGTCCAATATTTGTTTATACGTTACCATCTTTTATTTATTTATTTATTTATTTGTTGGTTGGTTGGTTGGTTGGTTGGTTGGTTGGTTGGTTGGTTGGTTGGTTGCATTTGTATGCCGCCCACTCCACAGAGACTCTGGGCGGCTCACAACAGTAAAAACTTACATGCAACAATAAATATAAAAAAGCATTAAAAACAATTATTATTAAAACATTAAAAAACATTAAAAGCAACAATTTAAAAACCCATACAATAATTCATTCATGCGGCCAAGAGTTTTTTCATCTAATAAATTCAGATAGATTATTGCTTCTATTGTCAATATCCATTTTGGGATTTTTCTGTAGTATTCATTCTTAATTTTTAGCCAAATCTCTAACAGTGTCCCTCTTATTTGGTGTCTTTGAATATATGCATGTATTTTATGCTCCCACCCAAATAGGAACGCATGTCAACCAATTTGGAGATCATATCCTTCTATTGTTAGGATCCTTTTGTTTTTAAGAATGATCCATTCCCTCAACCAATTTAATGCTGCTGCATGATAGTAGGTTTCCCAATCAGGGAGTCCAAATCCACCTTTCTTTCTATTGTCTTGTAGCAATTTCATCTTAATCCTCACCTTTTTTTTTGACCAGATAAATTTTAAATTAATTTTATTCAATTCCGTGAAAAAAAAATTCCTCAATTTTATTGGGGCAACCTGGAATAAAAACAGTATCTTAGGTAGAAAATTCATTTTAACTACCGCTATTTTACCCATTAATGATAATTGTAATTTTGACCAGTTTTCCAAATCTTTATGTATTTTCTGTATCAATTTTGTGTAATTATCTTCCTTTATCGAACTACATTTTGTCGTTAACCATAGACCTAAATATTTCACTCTTTTTACAATTTTAATACCAAATGTTTTTTTTCAATTTCATATTTTGCTTTTCTGTTAAATTTTTTATTATTTTTGTTTTTTCTTTATTTATTTTTAATCCCGCTACTTTTCCAAATTTCTCTATGTCTCTAATTAAAATTGGTCCTATCTCCAGGAGGTCTTCAATGATAAATGCCATGTCATTGGCGAATGCCTATACTTTATATTCCTCTTTCCTTATTTTAAGCCCTTTTATTTCTTGATTATTTCTTGCTAATCTTAGCAAGACTTCTAATGCCAATATAAATAAGAGCGGGGATAGAGGGCATCTCTGACGTACTCCTTTCATTATGTTTAACTGTTTCTGTCAGTTCGTTATTTACTAATATTTTTGCAGTTTGTTTTGTATATATGGCTTTAATTAACCTGGTAAACCTTCTGCCAAATTTCATCGCCTCTAATTGTGTTATGAGAAATTGCCAGTCCAAATTGTCAAATGGTTTTTGGGCGTCAATGAATATTAATGCTAACTGTTTTTCTGTATGTGTATCATAATATTCTAGGGTATTTAGTATGATTCTTGTATTATTTCTTATTTGTCTATTTGGCAAAAATCCATTTTGGTCTGAATGTATAATTTGGTTAAGTATTTTTTTTAATCTTTCTGCAATAATTGACACAAATATTTTATAATCGGTGTTTAGTAAAGAGATCGGTCTGTAATTCCTGATTAGTTGTTTGTCCGTGTCTTCTTTCGATATCAGTGTTATGTATGCTTCTTTCCAGGACTCTGGTAGCCTTGCCTTTTCAATTGCCTCATTGTATAAGTCTAACATTGTCATTTCTAATGATTCCTGAAATTTTTTGTAGATCTCTGTTGGTATTCCATCCAGTCCGGGAGTTTTATTATTATTTTGTCTCTTAATGGCATCTCTAATTCCTGTTATTGTTATTTTATTATTTAGCATGGTCTTATTTTCCTCCAACACGATTGACAAGTTCCTTTCTTCCAAATATTCCTTAATCTCTTCTTCTTTGATTTCTCCCCGCTTGTATAATTCTGTAAAAAAAATTCTGAACAATGGCTTTTTTCCCTTCTGGCCTATTATGTAATTTCCCTTTCTCATCTTGTAGCTGTTCTATTATTCTCTCTACCCTCTCTTTTTTCAATTTGTATGCCAGCCATCTCCCTGGTTTGTTCGCGAATTCGAAATAATTTTGTTTTGATGCTTTGAGCTTTCGTGCCAATTCCTCTTGCATTATCAAGTTAATTTTATGTTCAGTTATAGCTATTTCCTCCCTAATTTTACTGTCTTTTGGGTTTTTCTGCATACTATCCTCTAATTCTTTAAGATTTGTACATAATGTGTCTTGTTTTTTCTTCTTCTCTTTATTTCATTTTGCCAAATAAGCAATTGTTAACCCTCTGATATAAGCCTTTGTGGTAACCCACAGATTTTGCACCTATGTTTGCTCTTTAGTATTGTCCTTAAAAAAATATTTTAGTTCTTTCTCCATCATTTGAATATAATTCTTTTCCTTTACTATTCTTTGATCTAGTGACCTTCTCGCTTTCTTTTTCTTATTTTGCCCATTCCATTATATTATCAGCGGGTTATGGTCTGCCCATGCATTTGGTGCTATTTCTAGTTCTTCTAAGTCGTTCATTAATTCCAAATTCATCCAAGCCATATCAATCCTCAATGTTTTATCCATGTTTTATGTGGGTGGGAGAAAAATGTACATTGCCTACTGTTTGGATTTAATTGTCTCCATCCGTCCACCAAATTAAATTCTTGTCTCATTTCATCAAATAGCCCCGGCAATTGTCGCCTTGTTTTTTTCTTATTACTGCTTTTAGAGGTTTTTTAAATCCACCACCGCATTGTAATCCCCTATTATACAAATATTGTCCAATTGTAATTCTGTCAGTTTTCTATGTAATTTGGTATAAAATATTTTCTGGTTTATATTTGGTGCATAGATTATCACTAATATTATTTTCCTATATCCTGATGCTATTTCTACAATTAGTATTCTGCCTTCCTCGTCGATATATATGAGATTTGGATTTAGCCATTTTTTTTATATACACTGCCACACCTCTTTTTTTAACTGTTGCCAATGCCAGGTATAATTTGCCTAATTTTGAGTGTTCCAAAATGTTACCATGTTCTCTTTTGATATGGACTTCCTGAAGACATGTGATATCTGCATTCTGTTTTTGGAGTCTAGTCAATATTTTCTTCCTTTTAATTGGGGAGTTCAAACCATTTATATTCAATGATATCAGATTTATTTCTCCTTCATCTCTTTTTTCACTTTGGTAGTTCTTTTGGGTGTCCTTTCCTTGTCTCTGAGCTCTCGTTCTCTCTCGTTCTCTTTCATGTCTATCTATTATTGTCCTTTCTCTTCTCTCCTGTTCTATCATTTTCTCCTCTGATCTTTGCTCCTCCAGACTTCCTTTCTCCCCCCCCCTCATCTTTACTATCTTGTTCTTCTACACCCCTGATATATTGCTCATAAAAATCTCTTGTTTCTTCTATGGAGTCTATTCTAAATCTCTTCTCTAACATTGTTATTAACATGCCCTCTGGAACTAACCAACTGAACATTATTTTTTGTTTTATCAATTGAGAAGAAAGGAAGTTATAAGCTCTTCTTTTATCCCTTATTCTCCGTGGAATCTGTCTAAGTGTAATTATTTCTTTCCCTTTGTAGGTTAGTGGATAATCCATTGTTTTGTTATATATTTCATCCCTTATTGTTCTTTTTATTAACCTTATGTGTACCTCCTTGGGAAGCTTATGTCTATGTGTGTAGTTAGTATGTAGTCTGTAGACCTCGTCTAATTCATCCAATATCTCCTGTTTGGTCTTTTTTCTTATGCCTGATAGTATTTCCGCCATTATTTCTGGGAGGTTCTCATCTTTATGTTCTGGAATGTTCTGCAATCTTAGCAAGAATGCAGCTTTTTCTATTTCCAGATGGGAAATTGCTTCTTCCAGATCCCTATTTACCATCTCTAACCTATTCTCTGCTCCTTCTAACCTCTGATCTATTTGTTCTGTTTTCTCCTCCATCATTTTCATTCTCTGTTCATTGTTTATTACTTCTTGAATTGTTTCCATTCTATCATCCAATTTTCGTATATCAGCCTTCACTTCCCCCATGTTTCCTCTCATTTCCTCGTAATGTCTGTCCGTTGATTCCTGCATTTTGACCATCATTTCCTGTATCCATGTTAATGTAGTTTGCATGTTTTGTAGGTTTGTATTGACACCTGCTCTCTCCCTCCTGCCATACTATCTATTGGACATTGACCTGCGGGAGAAGGTGCTGTTGAGGTTAATTTCTTCCATGTCTTGGTAATTGTTGTTGTTGTACTTGTCATTCTCAATATGCTCCAGAATCTATTCCACTGTACCATACACAAGTTTTATGTTTTGTCTATTTTCAATATTCCACTTTACCAGTCTATATAAGTATTATCATAATTCTTTCACTTCTAATTCTATAAATTACTATCTACAATCAATATTCCACTTAAATATTTACTACAAATTCATTAATTTCTAAAAATTTCTTCCCACCATTTATCTATTTCACCACCTCTGCATTATAGATTTTACTTTACTTTCAACAGATCTAAAAAAATCTACGTTATAGATTTTTACTTTACATTTGTTCTCTTACACACTCACATGCTCATCCCCACTTACCCACACCCTTCTCAAAGAGTCTGTCAGACATCAAGATAGAGGGACAGTAGTAACCAAGTTCAGAACCAAGATGGCTCAAAGAGTGGTTGGGTTTTAGGACTTATTCTATTCTCCAAAGCCTTGCTTTCTTGTTTCACAAATCTTGTAATTGTTGATGAGATGTGGGAAGGGTGTCCAAATATGTACCCAGCCTTCTTTGTCTTTGTCTGGTTTCTGGTGACATTTTTCCTTCAATCCTTAACAACTTTATTCAGGGTTCTTTTGGAGAAGATTCCTAGCTTTTGTCTTCTCTACACACATTCCAGCTCCATTTCTATGTTATGGCAACTTCAACCTTGGCTCACATTCTCACATCAGTTCAGCACTGTATAACCTGACACTCATCCAAATATAACTAAGAATGTACACTGAGTTTCAACAGACCATATACTGTATCTGGATATGTGGATTCAGCTTGACAAATACGCTATGGTCATTTCTCAACATGTGAAGCATATGAAAGCCTTGATCATACAGTAATACCTATCATCTTTTATTATAGAATAAAGCATAGAAAATAAACAAAAGATACCCTCACATAAAACAATACCTTCTATGTAATCATGTTCAAGTCTCTGTGGGAGCTCCCTCTCTTTGGAACCAACTACCGCTGGAGATCCAGACTATCCCCACCCTACTGGCTTTCCGTAAAGCCGTTAAAACCTGGCGTATGAATGATGGGAAATGCTTTTAATTTTTATATGTATTTTTAATTGTTTTTAATTGTTGTTTTTAAATTGATTGTTCATCTTTGTGTTGTACGCCGCCCTGAGTCCCCAGGGAGATGGGCAGCCTATAAGAACGAACAAACAAATAAATAAATAAATAAAATAAACTCACACAATTGCTTTTCAGAAAGGTTTGTAGGGGAATTTTATTTTATGTGAGATCTGTTGTTCACTTCACTGAACCTGAAGCAACAGGAATGTTTGGTAGATTACAATTGTGATGTACATGTAGATCAGGGCTGTCAAACTCGCGGCCTGTGGGCCGGATGTGTCATGCGCTGGCCACGATACATCACGGGACACTGCCATGATGACGCGAGTTTGACACCCCTGATATAGATCATAAAAGCACTGACTGAAAAGTTGTTTGGCTCTAATGAAATCCATGTGGATTCCATGAGAATTTGATGAAAAGGAATTCTGTGATTCTACTCTAACCCATTGCCTTTCAAGTCTGAACCACTTTATTCATATACACTATACAAAATGTACAGTCCTTACCCATAATAAAACTTTTATTTTAAAGAATTGCAAGTCATTTGGACTATCCATTTTGTAATTTTTTAAGTTATAGCAAATTGAATGCTTCCTGAACATTTACACTTTAATCTTGGTCCTCTTCCTGTCATGAAAAATGCAAAAGCATCATTTCAAAGCAACCTACTGCATTTTGGGAACTAAATACAAACATTAGCATTGCACATCATTGCAGTGAAATGAATCAACACCCATGTGGAAAAAACTGACCAGCTGAATTATCCATGTAGCCAAGTTTGGGATAATCATTACTATTTACCATCAACCATGCATAAAACAGAATAAGCCAAATGGTATGAGTTCTTGCCAAGTGGAAGTCTCGAATTCCATGATGGGCAGCTATTTTTGAATGTTTGTGGTTTATAAAAATCATTTTCCTCTCCTGTCTATGTGGCAGAATAGCAATAGTAACTCATTCCCCACCTCCTTCATCAATTTCTGAGGAAAATTTGCCAATAGGTTGAATGGCCAAACTGAAGCTGGGCTGAGATTGTATCTTCACTTGTGGAAATAATAATTTTTTTAAAAAAGAGTTAAAAGATCCAGCAAGTTAAAGTGACTGATAAACTGCTTGTGATCTCAGTGATTTTATTTAATTGTTTATTTATTTATTGATTGATTGATTGATTGATTGATTTAAATTTTCCTTGTTGACGTTGTAGAATGAAGACATTCTCTTGTAAAATGAGAGAGTGATTCATAACTGCACCTTTCAGGAACAAAAATTCATCAAGGAATTCACCTTAAATCCAATTATTTAGTGAGAAAAATGGCCGATTCCAGGGTGATTGAGAACAGGCTATTACATTTCCAAGTAGAAACAATGAACAGCCAATCAAGAATCTGCATATGTTAAATAGATAATCATTTTCTTATGAATAGTGATATTAAGAGGGAAACAAAAGTTTTGGTCATCTAATCTTAGTATGACTAGTCTATGAGAAGCCATCCAAATAGAAGCTCCATTTAAGTGATTCTCCTTGTGATGAATTCATGGGAAAATGAGCTGCAGTGGCGCAGTGGTTAGAGTGCAGTACTGCAGGCTACTTCTGCTGATCGCCGGCTGCCAGCAGTTTGGCAGATCAAATCTCACCAGGCTCAGGGTTGACTCAGCCTTCCATCCTTCCAAGGTGGATAAAATGAGGACCCAGATTGTTGGGGGCAATATGCTGACTCTGTAAACCACTTATAGAGGGCTGTAAAAGCACTGTGAATGGGTATATAAGTCTAAGAGCTATTGCTATTTAGAAGGATGCATACTGCAGGATTTAAATATTTTTTTAACAGTGCAGAGATTTTGGAAGACAATTCAAGTGACATCTTAAAACCTGTATTGTTACACCAGAAACCAAAGCTATTCGTTAAATTTGCCAGGGAAGTCTTGTCAACTTTCTACTGTCGTGTCTACTATATATGTTTGATTATCTCATAACAGAACTTTGCCAACAGTAAGGAAGAACATAGGACACCTTTTCAGAAGCCTTCCCATAAACCTGGGATATTGGGGAGATTTTTATTCCCGAAGATTCAATTTCTGCAAAGCAAAACATTGTAAGACAGTGGGATGCTCTTAGGATGAGATCCTAAATATGTCATCCTAGCATTTACATCAAAATGACCTATTAATTATATAGATCAGGGGTATCATGGCATCACGTTGTCATCATGTGACGTATCGTGACCTTTTCCCCCTTCGCTAAACCAGTGGTGGGGGGTGGCCAGTGCGTGACGCATCCAGCCGTGGGCCCCGAGTTTGACAGCCCAGATCTAGATTGTTGATAAAGATTGACTTTTGGACAAGATTTTAAATCTCTCAATTTGCAGGTCCATCATTTTCTTTTTCATAATAGATGGCTGATAATGTAATGTTGTCTCTAGAGTGGGCTCAGCTTTTAAAGATAACATTAAAGTATAGATATATGTGCCTTAAGATGCAGTGAAGTTTAAGGCACTGTTCAAAGGAAAATGTAGATTCAAAGCTGTTTTCTTCTTTTCGAAGAGCTAGATTGGAGTCTCTGACCTGCTTTCATCCATCTGGTAAAACAGCCTTCTTTGAGTGAGTTGCCGATGCTTCCTTCAATGCGGGTGGACAGCCAAAATATAGTCAGTCCTTTTCACTACTTCAATTCAAGGCACTGAAGTGAGAAAGTCAATTTTCCTTGCAAAAATACCACCTTGAATCATATTACTGTAACAATTTACCGAGAAGAGGCTTCAAGGGAGAGTTATTTCTCACAGGACTAACAATCTTTTTTTTTCTTTTTTCTTTTCTTTCTTTCTTTTCTTTTCTGGAAGTCATGGGAAGTTTAGATCAGCTTATTGCCAGTCAAGTTTGTTTTAAAAAGCCCATCAAAATTTCTGCACAAATAATTTGGTTTGCCAAAAATATTGAAGTGACAGTAGCAGTAGCAATAGCACTTAGACTTATATACCACTTCACAGTGCTTTACAGCCCTCTCTAAGCAGTTTACATATTGCCCCCAACAATTTGGGTCCTCATTTTACCAACCTCGGAAGGATGGAAGGCTGAATCAACCTTGAGCTGGTGAGAATCCAAATTCCCCAAACCCCAAAAACTTTAACCTTAGACTGTCTACAGTTGACCTCACCCCATTGCTAAGAGGTCTGTAAGGGGCGTGCATAAGCGCACCATCATGCCTACCGTCCCTGTCCTTCTGTCCTATTGTCTAAATTTACCTATACATATTTTACTTTTGTTTATGTTTATATCATACCTGTTATCTTGTACAGAAGTTGACTAACTAACTAACTAACTAACTAACTGACTGACTGACTGACTGACTGACTGACTGACTGACTGACTGACTGACCGACTGACTGACTGACTAAATAAATAAATAAATAAATAAATAAATAAATAAATAAATAAATAAATAAAGAATCGAACTGTCAAACTGCTGGCAGCCAATGATCAGCAGAAGTAACCTGCACTACTGCATTCCAACCACTGTGCCACTGCAGCTTTAAATATCTTAAAACATGACTTAAATTTTACCTTGGTCCAGGTGCATAAGGGTAGTGTAAAACTCACAGCTTATTGTCAGCCATGGAATATTTTTCAATATTACAATATTTTAAAGCCAAGAGCATGTTTAAGAAGCACTTAAAATAAGGGTGGATGAGCTTTGTATTTTTGGGTTTAAAGTGTGTATGTACTGTATATTGTGTTAGTTGAAGATCCTCCTGAGCTTTTGAAGTATTCCTGCAATGTATGGAATGACAACATTGTTTCATTTGTTGTTCTCTTCTTTGTCTGTTATGGAGGAGCTCCTACTGGGTCTTTTTTTGGATTTGAAGAGCTGAAGTGGTGCAGTGGTTAAATGCTGCGACTGCAGGCTGACTGCTAGTTCAGCAGTTCAGCTGTTCAAATCTCACCAGGCTCAAGGTTGACTCAGCCTTCCATCCTTCTGAGGTCGGTAAAATGAGGACCCAGATTGTTGGGGGCAATATGCTGAACTCTGTAAACCGCTTAGAGAGGGCTGTAAAGCACTATGAAGCGGTATATAAGTAAAGTGCTATTGCTATTGCTATTGATGAAAGCCCACTTAGGATAACCACAAGTTTTGAGGATTTCCTTGACATGTTTTAGTTCTTCTTTTCTTCTTCTTTTCAGTCAATTCCAAAAAGCAGCATTATTTTGGAACAGCTAACATCCTGTGATGATATTTGTAACTCCATCAAAAATCCACATCTGCCTATCCCAGGTCCTAGGCATACAAAATTTGCCAAATCCGGTTTGAACATCTGAGTGACTCTGCAATGAACCAAGATTTAAAGGCTGCCCAACTCCAAAAGACTCTAGGCAATTTACAGATTAAAAGTCATAATGCAAAACCAATAGAAAAATAATAATAAAGCACCAGGAAAACATCACATCCTGCCCCCTAATGGAACAACACAGGGGTGGGTTGCTCTTACTCGCTAACGGTGCACTGCACGTGCTTTGACACACTATGTGCATGCACCCCTTGCGCGATTTTGCTTCCACGTATGCGCAGGAAGCAAAAAATCGCCAAAATCTCACGTGCACACGTTCTCTTATGAGATTTTGCTTCTGCGCATGCACAGGAAGCAAAAAAAAACCCAAAAATTCCAAAAAAAAGATGGCGCTGTGCGATGGACTGGTGAGGATGGCACTGGAGCCGTTTCACAATCCGCCGGCTGCTACCGGTGCCATAGAGAAGACCACACCGGTAGGAACCCACCCCTGGAACAACATGATAAAGGCCCAGCAACCATCCTCTCACTCCAGGCTTGGGAGCAAAATCAAATTTTCAAAGATTTGGAGAACATATTGTAAACGTATAATTTTTTAAAAAAACATATCCTGTGCACACCCTTTGAAAAATTGCAGCAGGAATCTCAAATTTAGAAATACTAATCCGTTTTTTTTAGTCTAATCACACACACACACACACACACACACACACACACACAGACACACACACACACATTCGTTGTTTTAACAAAACTCTTGCGCTGTAAGTACCCTTCAAATATGATCACAGCTGCGGAAGAAACAAACTGTTCCTTTCCCTTCTTCAAAGTTGTCAAGCAAAAGAAAAGATCACAGCAGTGTTATCAAGACCTGTCAACTTGGCTTGTTTAGATGTGGAAGGTCTCTTTTTCTTCTTGTTTTGTTGAAGTGTCCTTTTGAGTCCTGTGTAAAGTTCTTGCAAATCACTTCAAGGCATCAGAGCTTAGCCTAAGGGAATGTTACTTTTCAGGACCTCTTGGGTTCTGGATCTACAAGCACCAAGCATTGCCTATCGATTTCTGCTGGCATTACTGATGATGCTCTCTAGGGCCAGATAGCAAACTTTGGTTAATAAAGAACTTTGATGCTATAGAATGTTTGGCTTCGTCCCTTGTTTAAAACCACTAGCAGAGAATTAAAAACACTTGTTCAATATCTGAAACAGGCAACATATCAGATAAAGAGCATGTATTACCGTATTTTTTGGAATATAAGACGCACCTTTTTCCTCCCTAAAAGTGGCTGAAAATTTGGGTGCGTCTTATACTTTGAATGTAGCTTTTTTTTTCCAGCCCTCACCATCTATCTATCTATCTTCCCAGCTCTTAGTGGCTTGCAGGCTCTTTCATTGTTGCTCTCTCCGAAGATGGTTTTTTTAAGTCCTAACCAGGGGATAAAATAATGTGCTGAAGCTGACCAGACTAAGGACGCTAGCCAGATGAATACCTGGTAGGCAGATTTTTTCCCCCTATTTTCCTCCCCAAAACTAAGGTGCGTCTTATACTCCGGTGCATCTTATACTCCAAAAAATACGGTAATTTAGAAAATATGGATGTCATAGAGTCCTACTACTATACGTATTTTATCAACTACTGCTATAATGTAATACTGTCAAGCCATTCACTTGTGAGCAAGGAGTTATGTTGAATACAATTCTGTGAATTAACACATCTCATATATTGAATCTGCTGTTTTACATGTGATGAACAAACATCTGATACATAACAGGAAATACATGAAATGAATCAAGTTTCTAATGGAGTCTGGAGATAATTTTATATTTTTTTCAAAAATTGTCACTTGAAATATGCATTTGTTTCTTTTGCAGCATGGAATGGTTTAGCTGCTCCTGGATTTTTTTAAATTATTAAAATATTCAGAATGCAATTCACACACACACACTGGCAAGCTGGTAAATTTGACTCCCAAGTCAAACAAAGAAATGAAAAAGTTTATTGCAGTCGAATGGTACCATTTGGCAAGTAAATCTCCAGATGACATAATAGAAACAAAACAGCTTAGATCTGATTTGGATTCAAGATTCATTCACAGAAAGATTAAAATTGATTTTGAGATTCAAGATTTGAAAGCAAGAATACTCAATTCCCTCTTATTTGAAATTCCATCTGGGAAACGATTCAGGCACCCACCATAATGGGGAAGCATTGAAGCACCTTTAGCTGCTTCATTTTTTTATTGGCAAAACAGGATAAAAGTAGCAAGAATGCTACTGGGCTCTTTTTTAAAAATTGTGTAGTGGGTTTCAGTAGGCAAGAAGCAGACCAGCATAGCTACAACTGTCACGCAGTGATTTTATTGCCTGTCATATGTATATGCAGGGAGATGCATCCCTATTCATTAAAATGGTTTATTCCTGAGCACGTGATTGATATGTTCTTGTACGCATGTGTGCATTCCATTCTCTCCGTTCTTTCCTTCTGTTCCTGGCTTCCATTGAAGGAAGACCTACTTTTATATCAGGCATGTAGATAATGAGGATTTATTGTTTTTGTACCGAAATAAATATTTTTACTTAGACTTTTAAACTGCGGTTTCTTTTCTAATGTCTGATGTCCGGGAAAAGATCAAACTTCTCCTTTGTGAGATTAATTATCACCTCTGTCAACAACAGCATTTATTGACTCAAAACTGGAACTGAGAAACTGCAGGCAATTCCCTGTAATTTATACTCTGGGCCCACAGGGCGTTAACCAAATCATAATACTTGAAAAAGCCCGCCCAAATAGGAATGTTCTAAATTTCCCTCCAAAACAGTTGGAGTTAACAGTTAGGGTCATCTAAAGGTTAGTTTCACTTTAGCAGAGCTTAACACAACTATATATATATTCAATACATAACATTAACTATGGAAAATATCAGGTGGTTAGATTCAAAGGGTTTACTGAAATAAAAATTTAAAATATTCTCAGTAGGCAGGTAGGGTAGGGAGGAAGAAAAGATTAATATAGCAGCTTCTAAATTATCCAGCAAAGAGTCTTTAGAGAAGCTCTGCTGAACCAAGCATCCTCTTTCAGCTTCAAAATAAAATCTTCCAAATATGCTTTAAAAATAAGCTCTTACTAAAGATCGGAAAGTTATCCAACTTCTGACCGTTCGCTTTTCTGAGCGTGCGTCATTAACAAGATCAATCTGCTCTGGGAATGTTGCACTATGTTCTGCTTTTATGAGAGGTGTATGTTATTGATGTTATCCTATAATGCGTAGAGACATAGTAACGATCACACGCAATAGTCTGAAAATGAGCAGACTGTTTTAGATGCCACTTTGCACAATGAAAATGCAGACTCTTGGTACAAAAGAAGACTGAGACAAAAGCAGAAAAAAAGAATCTGAATAAAAACGTTTACCGTATTTTTCGGAGTATAAGATGCACCTTTTTGCCCCCCAAAAGAGGGTAGAAATGTCGGTGCATCTTATATACCAAATACAGCCATTTTTGGCCTCCCGAAGCCCCACCCCCATCCTATTTTTGCGAAAAATGAGCTGTTTTTAGCAAAAATAGGGGAGTTTTTGCCTTCCTCCACCCCTTAGGAGTGCTCTGCAGGCTTCCCAAACCCTCTGCATGCCCTGTTTTTGCAAAAAAAAAACTGAGCAAAAAATGGGCCATTTTTTACAAAAATTGGGGCGTTTTTGCCTTCCCCCACCCCCTAGGAGTGCTCTGCAGGCTTCCCAAACCCTCTGCATGCCCTGTTTCTGCAAAAAAAAAAAAAAAAACCAAGCGAAAAACAGGCCGTTTTTTTGCAAAAACTCGGGTGTTTTTGCCTTCTAATTACCCCATCTAGCATGACTGGAGGAGGAATTCTGGGAGTTGAAGTCCACTAGTCTTAAAGCTGTCAAGTTTGAAGACCCCTGGGTTAGGGGTTAAGGGTGCAAGGGTCTTCAAACTTGGCAAGTTTAAGACTTGTGGACTTCAACTCCCATTCCTGAGCTAGCATGACTGGAGGAGGAATTCTGGGAATTGAAGTCCACTAGTCTTAAAGCTGTCAAGTTTGAAGTTTGTAAAAAGTATACATGGTTGTAAAAAGTATACATGGTTGTAAAAAGTATTCTGCTACACTGGTATTTTATTAAATAATATATTACTATACCATTTGGTTCAGAATACTTTTTTCCTTGTTTTCCTCCTCTAAAATCTAAGTGCGTCTTATACTCCGAAAAATACGGTATTTATGGTTTTTTTTATGTAAACATGAATTTTTCCCCTTTTTTGGGGGGGGGGGAAGCTGATGAGTAAAATAGGGACTGAAAAAGCTGAAGAATTCCAGACAAATTGAGTAAGCAACTTAGTAGTCACTATAGTACAAATGAGAAAATGAATATTACACACACACACACACACACACACACACACGCACAGAGAGAGAGAGAGCGCAGATTAGTAACCTGGATAAATTCATTGCAGAGTGAAGGTCTAATCAACCACAGTTAAGTGCGGATTGCTTTATAGATATTTTTCACCTTTCTAGGTCTAAGGCTAAAAGGGAAATGATTGGCTAGAAAATATCCAGCCAGTTTCCATGCCTAAGGGAGGAATTCTCTGTGTCTAGACCAGCACTTTAACTAATGCATCATAATGATTTTCAAGGGAAGAGAGAGGAAGAAGAAAATAAACATTAGCTACTCTTTCTCTCTCTGCTCCTCTAAAAGATCTTCTTTAAACAAAGTCTAACAGAAGACTGAGATATGCACCACCTGGAATGCACTACCTGACTCTGTGGTTTCTTCCCCAAACCCCAAAAACTTTAACCTTAGACTGTCTACAGTCGACCTCTCCCCATTTCTAAGAGGTCTGTAAGGGGCGTGCATAAGCGCACCACTGTGCCTACCGTCCCTGTGCTTCTGTCCTATTGTCTAATTTTTACCTATACATACTTTGCTTTTGTTTATGTTTATATCATACCTGTTATCTTGTACACGTGTTGACAAAATAAATAAATAAAATAAATAAATATAAACAACATGCCCCCCCACAGTAACAAAATCCCCTTAAGCACTCTGATAAGAGTTTGTCAAAGTATCAAAAGCCATTACTTTAGAATGGAGTTATTGACTATAATCTTTAAGTTGGTTGTCTTAGAAGAAAACTATTTTTCAATATGAAAAATGCCTGTTGATGACTTTGTCACAAGTTTTAAGAAAAGCCTAGTCTAGAGCAAAATTTGAATTATTGGGTTTCCTGGTCAAATATGGGTGTTCCCATCAGCTACCATGTCATGAGAGGGCTTGCATATGCAACACTCCAGTCATTGAAAATATTTTTCATGTTTTCTTCAGCTGTCAATTACATGCCCCCTTTAGGCTTACATACGTATCATCCCTATTGGAAAGAACAGCCAACTGGGAGCCGAATTACAGATTGTCTTGTTTCTTCCTGTGCCCTTATGTATGTATTGTAAGCAGAACTGCAAAGTTTTTAATTAAGGCAGTTGAGCAAACAACCCGATACATCAAACAAATTGTGGTACCTTGCAAAAGAGATTCGCTTTTCTGATTGCTGATTCCTTGTATCATCGCATAGGCATTTTATCACTGTATTTACCTTTGATCTCTTTTATCCTGGAATCGGATTGTCTATTTTATTTTTCATTTATCTTATTGACGATCCCAAGATTAATCAATTAATGAACTATTCTATTCATAGGGTGGCAAATCATGTTAATATTGACTCAAATCTTTGAATCAAATTACTTTTTTATACGTTTATGCAAGCTTGTTAAATACAATCTTTTCTTCAAAACTATCAGCACAATAGCAATGGCAATAACAATAGCTATGGCACTGAAGCTTATATACCACCCATAGCACTTTACCGGACTCTCTGTGCAGTTTACAATGCAGAGCATTATTTGCCCTTATTTTACTGACCTTGGAAAGACAGAGGGCTGAGTCAACCTTGAGTTCCATCAGGATCGAACTCCAGGCTGGGGGGCAGAGTTTACCTGCAATACTGCACTTTATCCACTGTGCCACCAGGCTCCTACATACATACCGTACATACAGGGCAATATGAGAGAACCACTTATATCACTACCACCTCCATCAAATAGATCAGAGATAGAGTCAACAACCAATAAGTGGAAATCCAGTACATTTCATGGAGCTTTATACAGGTTCATCCCTAAATCTCTACCACATGAAAATAGTGGAATGCAATAATACATAGAGAACACAAAGCTCATTAAGAATTACATGAATATACTGAGAAGATATCTGAACTACAGAATGGCACCAGCAATTAAACAGGTTAAATACTAGGCTGCAAAATACAATATAAGTAGTTTACAGGTGAAGCCTTAGGCTTTAAAAATAAAACTAGGTATGCACTGTTCTGCAGGAGCACTTTGCTATAAACAATGGATTGCTGCAAATGTTAAAATCTTTACTACAACTTTTAACAGCACGTTTAGTTAGTTATAGCAGTGTACCCTTAAGGAGAAAATACTCTGCAGAATTGCATATCATCTTAGCATTGAGAGGGTAAGCCATGTAAATTCCAAAACAGCATGGGGGAAAAAAATCTGACAAAAATTATAGGCCCTCATTTTGTAGCTGCATTTGGCAGATTTCAACTCACTGCCAGAAAGTTTGTTAAACTGATGATCTGAAACAAGCCAAATATGGAACATTCAGAGGCATTAAAACTCTAATATATTCTTACTGCATCTCTACTTTCACTTGAATTCTTTAAAGAAAAAAGGTGGAATATTAACAAGCATATTGTGTGCATTCCATGTGATAAATAGAGTTTAGACAGATGATGATGATAGATAGATAGATAGATAGATAGATAGATAGATAGATAGATAGATAGATAGATAGATAGATGAAAGATAGATAGGAGAGAGAGAGAGAGAGAGAGAGAGAGAG
This sequence comes from Diadophis punctatus similis, assembly GCA_023053685.1. Lineage (NCBI taxonomy): Eukaryota > Metazoa > Chordata > Lepidosauria > Squamata > Dipsadidae > Diadophis > Diadophis punctatus. The sequence continues at coordinate 71,052,081 of JALIGW010000004.1, read as the reverse complement.
AGAGAGAGAGAGAGAGAGAGAGAGAGAGAGAGAGAGAGAGAGAGAGAGAGAGAGAGAATAGTATAGGACAGAGGTCCTCAAACTTGGCAACTTTAAGACTTGTGGACTTCAACTCCCAGAATTCTCCAGCCAGCTATGAATTGAATTGAATTTCCACAAGTCTTAAAGTTGCCAGGTTTGAGGGCCCCTGGTATAGGATGTCCTGCTTAAGCAGGGTTTTATACTAGAAGACCTCCAAGGTCCTTTCCAACTCTGTTATTCTGCTAAATGCAAATCAGTACAAACTATATATACCATCAACCTTAAATAGGAGCATGGTTTATTGTGTTGGTGGAGATAAGAAAGCTAATCTTGTGAAATGAATGAATAGGATTAAATCATTTTTTACTCTTCTCTGATATGTAAATCTAATATAATCTTGCAAATGCTCCAGATGGCAGACTAACATCTAGCTTCTGTGCTCATGGGTCAATAACCAACAGCACTTCCCTTGGCAAGCTTCTTGGCATTTCTCTCCCGATATTGTAGTTTCTTGCCAATGGCCAATTTCTTTCCAGGGCTGGGAAATAACCTAATTATAATACACGCCTGACTGCCCAATAGCCATAAATTCTATTTCAAGGCTGATTTTGCATATTCTACTGGTCTCATGGAAGCCACCAGGAAATGCTTCATTATTATAGTGCAAGTTGGAATAGGAAACCCAAAATACAGAACTGCTTTGCTCACAAATCTCAGGAAACATTAGTCTACACACAATTTCTCATATGGATACCTCATTTACAATTTGAGGAATTCCAGGTAAAGAATTCTAACTCAATAAAAAAGTGGAGTCTGTAAGCCTAGCAGACCAACATGGCCCACACACAATATATTCTCAGGGAATTAAACATTCGTAAAATGTTTCTTAACCTATACACACACACATGTAAATATGTTTTCCTTTCTTTGCTTTTCTAACACAAGGAAATAAATAACAGGCTAGTTAATGAAGCCTCAGTATAATAACAACCAGTTAAAGTAACCTTTCAAATGATTAATGTTGTTTGTTTTGCTGTGTATGTAGTTTCCTGGATTTAGTACTATAGAATGTCTACTAAAAAGACTCCTAAAAAAATTCAGAGTGAAATGACTTCCTATTGTGTCCAAAGTTATATGTCACAGCAATCTTTCCATGCCCTTTATAGTTGTGATAAAGCAGACACTCACAAGAAAGAGCAGTTAAGGAAACTAGAGGATATAACCAGCAATTACTTCCCAGACTCATAAATGACATTATTAAACTCCTACTTGATTTTACACTTGACAGTTATGATGGTAGTATTTTATGAGTTTGGGGCTTTATGGCTATTAGCATTCCCAGGTGAGTGGATTTCAATAACTGCAATCCCATAAATTTTTAACTTCATCCGATAAGTTGGTTTTCATTCCTACTACATCAGAGGAAAACATGGAGGTCAGGATTGTCAAACTTAATTTCATTGAGGGCCGCATCAGGGCTGTGGTTGACCTCGGGGGGCCGACTGGGTGGGCGTGGCTGACTGAGTGGGAGTCAGCTTGACACCACTTCCCAAACTTCTGGCATGTTTCCTCTTCGCACTGGGTAGACCGGGCCAAAGCCACGCTGGCCTGATCTTTCCTCTTCGCACTGGGTAGACTGGGCCGAAGCCATGCTGACCTGATATTTCCTGTTCGCACTGGTAGAGCAGGCTGAAGATACACTGGCCTGATCTTTCCTCTTTGCACCAGGTAGACCAGCTACGCTGGCCCAATCTTTCCTCTTCACATTGGGTAGACCAGGACAGCCCCATGGGCCAGATCTGACCATACTGCAGGCCGGAACTGGCCTGCGAGCCTTGAGTTTGACACCCCTGAAGTAGGTGATTCCTAACTGGAGGAAATTTATCTAACGTGGTTTCCAGAGTGAGGAAATATATATCAGTGATCATCTTGGAATATGCAAGACACAAGAAAAGTCTGGTGTCCTCAGAGTCTATGGATTTAATGTATGATGGATTAAGGAGTTATAATTCAGTAGACATTCTCTACATTGACTTCTATACGTTCTTAACATAAAGATAGAGCTCTGTAATCATCATGACTTCAATTTTAAACTCTTCCATGGTTTCTCTAAGTCATACTGTATAGGAGACTCAGGATTCAGAAAACTCAGGGAGTTCTAGTCTAGAGACAGCAAAAGGCAAGTACAGCCAGCATGCGGTGGCTGAGGAATTCTGGGAATTCTGGGAGTTGGACTCCACAAGTTGTAAAGTTGCCAAGGTTGGAGACCCCGCTCTAGAGCATGAAGGAACTGTTAACAGTTCCTCTTTTAAACTGAACTTGAGATTCAAGTGTTCCACACCGAGCTCTCCACGGTTCTAACAAACCTTTGTGTGCAACGAAATTTCATTGTCATGTATGCCTATTAGTATATATTCAAAGTGACAATAAAGTTATTCTAAGTCTACGTCTTCTGCCAGGCTTAATCTTCTTCACTGAGGATGGAGAGAAGAGGACTATGAAATCTGCTAAAGTTTATCAGAATTCTAGTTGCCATTTTTAGAAATTGGCCTCATTAAGGACTTGGCCGCTGGTTATATATCAAAGCCTAGCTTCACTGGGAAATGTTAATGTATGTTTTTTGAATTTACATGTTTTGAAACTGATTGTTTTAATTGAAAAATTATTGTTTCAATTGCCTATATTGGTTATATTTAATAATGTAAACTATTTGCCAGTAGGGCTTATTTGTTTCATTATATATATTTACTTTGAAATGAGTTTATAGCAGGCTGACTATGTACTGATACACATTCTTATGGTGCAGAGAATTGCTTTAGGCACATTTCTAGGGGAAAATGGTATGCAAATTACATTAATAATAATCAGGGAAAAAAGCTGCTGAGTTAATGTCTTAAATTTTTGAGTTAGCTTGCATATGCTGGTCTGCAGCCATAATCTGTTCTACTTGAGAACACATGGACGTTTCATTTGCGCATACAAATTGTTCAGACAGTATATGAAACAATGAAAGAGACAAAGATTTCAATGATTCCAGTAATATTTAGTTTAGATGAGTTAGCAGAATATCTTTTCCGTGCAGGGAATTGTCCATATTTTGTTGCTGTTGTTGCTATTTGGCCTTAGAGATGTGATGTGACATTGGAAGGGATGGGAATGACTATTTTCCAAGTTACTTTTGGGCAGTGGTGAAATCCAATTTTTTTTAACTACCAGTTCTGTGGGTGTGGCTTGGTGGGTGTGGTGTTGCTTGGTGGGCGTGGCTTGGTGGGCATGGCAGGGGAAGGATACTACAAAATCTCCATTCCCTCCTGCGAGGGTCCTCCTATCCCCTTCCAGTCAGATTTATTGTTTTATATGTCTTGGTAGCGATTTGTGTTTAATTTTCTTTTTTTATATCTCCCTGACGAAGGGTCGCACCCTCTGTTTCACCTCTCTCTCTCTTTAGATTTAGATTTTACTTTTACAATATCTTTATGCTCTGCAGGATTGTTTAAGATTCGCTTTATGTGAGAAATAGACAGATGTTGACATGTTTATTGAAGAAACCAGAAAACAGTTTATTTAAATACAACTTCTCAGTAATTGTCAAGTGAATTTGTTACAGCCACAACCAGTTATTTAATTCTTTCTCTTCTTCCCCTCAGAGACTCTCCTTGCTTTCCTGACTAAATCTAAGCAAATCCAATTCTTCTTTGTTTCTAGGCCTATAGATAAGAGCACATTTCACCATTTATCTCTATCTACAAATAACACAATATATCAATCAATAAAGTTCCCTGACCCTGGCACCTGCTTCCCACAGAACTGCCTAGGGCCTATCTTCTCTCCTGTCAACTTCCCTCTTGGACAGTTAAACTCAGGCAGAGATTCACTATGAACCTTCCCTTTTTGGAAGTTACCACAAAACAGAGCTCTCCTCAGCTCTTTTTACTTAACCTTCCCTCTTTGGAAGTTACCACACAACAGAGCTTTTCACAGCTCTTCTTACTAAACCTTCCCTCCTGGAAGTTACCACAAAACAGAGAGCTCCACAGCTCTTTCAACTAGGCCTTTTATAGTTCATGGTCCTGCTATCTATGATACGATTGGCTGTCTCTTTATGATGTAATCTATCCACCCTCCCTTCTGGAGCACTGTAATAAACACCTCCCCCTTTCTACTTACCATACATTTAAAAGGTGTTTGGCTCTATACTTACTTGTTTAAACAGTTCCTTTTAACCACATTTTAACTTTATGCAACAACTTACTATTTTACATTCAGTACCTGTATGTGGGCACCACACCTCCCCACTCCAGGGGAAGGATACTGCAAAATCCCCATTCCCTCCCCACTCCTGGGGGAAGGATATTACAAAATCTCCATTCCCTCCCCACTCTGGGGCCTGCCAGAACTGGTATTTGCCAGTTCTCCGAACTACTCAAAATTTCTGCTACCGGTTCTCCAGAACCTGTCAGAATCTGCTGGATTTCACCCCTGTTTTGGGGGTGTTTCTTCTGTTTGGCAGGGATATTTTTAGTCAAAATAGATACACGGAGGTTTAACATATTTATTTCGGGATATATTTCCTTTTTTAAAACACCCAAATGTCACCATCAGAAATGAAGCTGGAGAGACAGATGACATAGAGAGCTGGCCATGTCTATCCTTATTACTCCATGATCTTCTTTTTTAAAAAATAATTTAATTAAAAGCTTTATAAATTATAAGTGCATATTTTTTCATTTTATGCAAAGAATCTACAAGGGATTTCCAGTCATCCATAAATAAACAGACTGTTTTCTCTCTTAATGTAACTATCTCTGCAAGTTCCATCATCTTCACCAATCATTCCTTTGTGGGTATTATAAAACTTTTCCATTTTTCAGCATATACTATAGTAATTTTGCTGCAGTTATCTAAAAATAATGTTCCATGACTTTTTTTTTCTAGTTGCTTATCTATTAGTCCAAAAGAAAGATATACGGTTTCAGTAGTATTTTAATTTTTAAAATCTTCTGAATTAATGTATGTACTTGTATCCATTTTTTAATGTTTCTTTTTTTACATGAACACCAGGCATAATAAAATTTCTCTTCCTTTTCTCTTCCATTTTCACATTTTCAGCAAAGATTGGAAGTACTGTTATACAGTACATTCTGAACAATATATTTGGTGAAAAATACTAACAATACATCATTTTATAAAAGTTCTCTTTAAAAGTAGAACATAATTTAAATTTCAAACATTTCAACTACTCATTTTTCCATTGGTTCATCGGTATGCTACAGCTAAAAATTTTAGTCCATTTTATCATACATTCTTTGAATTGTTCTTCTGTTTTGTATCTCAGAAAAAGTTTATACATTTTTAGCAATAACCTGTTCATCGTTAGTACATACATCTTTTTCAAACTTGATAATATTTTGTTCAAAACCATTAAATATTTTATCCACTTCAAACCTTTCTCTTAATTGCACATAAAAAAACCATTGAGAAAAGTATCGTTCTGTTATTAGGTATTCTCTAAATTTCATTTTCCAATATTCGTCATAAAATTCTAATACATTACAATAAGTTAACCATTTATAATTTCTCATCTATAAAATGCTTCTTTGGCTGAAAGCTACAAAGGATGTTTTTTAGGCAGAATCTAAATTTATATTTATTCCATAAAATAAGAATAGCCCACCTGAGATAATGATTTTTAAAATCTGCATTTACCTTAATGTTATCATATTACCCGAAGCTCATGTTGTAAACCCCTAAATCTACTAATCTTTTATTTCTTAACAATTCCCACTCATTCATCCAAGCAAACAATCAACAGGCAGCAAAATAGTTTCAAACAGAATAGACTCTTATTTTAACTCATGGTATTTTCTCTTGCTATACAAATTTGGATATATTCTTTAGGCCATTGTTTAAATTGTACATCTGCTATCAAAATAGATATTGTCTGAAACAAAAATAATATTTCAGGTACAACATTCATCTTAATCACAGAAATTCTACCTACTGGCAACAATTGTTTTTTATCCCAGTTTAACATAACTTTTTAAAACTTCATTCCACATCTTAACACAGTATTTTGAAATAGCATACAATTCATATTTTCATAGTTATTATACCTGAATATTTTACCATCTTTTCAAAGCCTGCTTCATTCATCAAGGAGCCATGGTAGTCCAGTGGTTAGAATGCAGTATTTCAGCCTGACTCTGCCCACAGCCTGGAGTTAAATTCTGATGGGACTCAAGGTTGATTCAACCTTCCAGCCAACTGAGGACAGTAAAATGAGGACTGAATTGTTGTTTTTTTCTTTTAATTAAGAGGACTACTAGGCTTTGACTGGAATAATCTGGGAAGTGGACCTTAGGTATCAAAAAGAAATACAGAAATTTGTATCTCACTGCTATCATCTTTTGTTTATGTAAATATTTGCAGCACAGATATAGACCAGGGGGTAGGTTCTACTTACCTTTCCCACTGGTTTGCATCGTGACGGAAGTGCACGTTTTGTGTGTGCGTGCATGTCACTTCCTGGAAATGACCCTCTGCGCATGCGCAGAAGCCTTTGTGCATGCACAGAGGGGTTTTTTTGCAAGCCACGGCAACCAGAGGACCGGTTTGGGAGCGTGGACCGCTGGTCATCGCTGCCGGTTCGGTGAGCGGTGCCAAATTTCCGCTATCGGTTCTAAAGAACCGGTCCGAACCAGCAGCAACCCACCTCTGATATAGACACAAAGAAGATGTTGAAAAATAGTTTAAACAAGTAGATTTGTATTATGCCAGGTCAACTAGTGATTCAATTCCAAAAATTGTCACTGAAGTTCATTATTTTCCTCTCCATCCTCCTCTTTACTAGTGTTTTTATACATTTCCAAATTTTTAACAAATGCAACTTTTTCTTGTTCTCATGCTTTACTGATTCACTCCCCTTTGTGGTTACCAGAATCTCAAAGAAACAGATATGATCCTGGATACAAATCCATTCCCATTCAGAATAGAACAGGCTTGGAGTTGTTTGATGTAGTAATTATTTTTTAAAAAAGGAAAGTCAACATCTGCTGGGAACAATTCAGATATGTTGCTCCCGTGGAAGCATGGTGGGATAAATGCTAGCTGTTACACTATCATTAATCTGTCCCTGTGAGCCTATTTGGCAGATGTCTAAAACTGAAAGTGATTCTTTTCCAAGCAAGATTTTTGCAGAATGTTCTTTTGCAAGACTTATCCAAATGAAAAGAGTAGAGCTATAAAGATTGCAGCATCTACACTACTTAGAGTCTGTAGAGATTCTCAGTCATCCAGGTCATGGTTGTCCCAAAGGTGCTTTTTCAGGAGGCAACTGGACTTTCTTATTTCTTGTTTTGAAGACGTTTCGCTTGTCATCCATGAAGCTTCTTCAGCTCTGACAGGATAGTGGGGAATGGAAGGATTTACCTCCAAGTGCTTCAACGACCCTCTAAAAAGATGCAGATGACCAGCTGTCTGCAAGGAATATAAATGCTTCCATTCCTCACCATCCTGTCAGAACTGAAGAAGCTTCTTGGATGAGAAGCAAAACGTCTTCAAAACAAGAAACAAGAAAGTCCAGCTGCCTCCTGAAAAAGCACCTTTGGTACACTATTTAAAACACAGTTGAGATCCAGGGTATCTTCAAAGAGATTTTCTGATTTTTTCCCCCTCATGGTTTTTCTCTGAATCTCTTCACCTCTAATGGAGAAGCTTTAGTAGGTCTCCAGAATCTTTATCTGTCTAGAAATGAATTCCAACATTCTCTTTGCTTGCTTTAGTAGTCAACAGAGGATTTTCAAATGGCTGGCTATTGACCTTCATCACCAGATTCAACCATGTTTTTCGTTCACTGCCTCTATCACTACACTTACATACGTATGTAAGTACATAGTACTTAGAACTACGTCGCCTTAGGCACGACCTAAGCATAGCTCATAAAATTATCTGTTACAACATCCTTCCTGTCAACGACTACTTCAGCTTCAACCACAACAATACACGAGCACACAACAGATACAAACTCAAAGTGAACCACTCCAAATACGACTTTAGCAACAGAGTGGTTAATGCCTGGAACTCACTACCTGAGTTACCTTTAGACTGTCCACTGTTGACCTCACCCGATTCCTAAGAGGTCAGTAAGGGGCGTGCATAAGTGCACCAGCATGCCTACCGTCCCTGTCCTAATGCTCCCTCTTATCAGTACCCATCTTATGTATATAAACAATGTTATATCAATGTATATTACCAATACGTACTTGACAAAATAAATAAAATAAATAAAATAAATAAAATAAATAAAATAAATAAAATAAATAAAATAAATAAAATAAATAAAATAAATAAAATAAATAAAATAAATAAAATAAATAAAATAAATAAAATAAACCACCACCCCTTGGTGCCGTGGTGGAGCAGTGGTTAGAGTACAGTACTGCAGGCTACTTCTGCTGACTGCTGATTGCCAGCAGTTTGGCAGTTCAAGTCCTACTGGCTCAAGGTTGACTTGACCTTTCCATCCTTCCAAGATGAATAAAATGAGGACCCAGATTGTTGGGGGCAATAGGCTGACTCTGTAAACCGCTTAGAGAGGGCTGTAAAAGCACCGTGAAGCGGTATATAAGTCTAAGTGCTATTGCTAGTGCTGTCCCTTTGGCCCCACTGTTTCTTCTTCCTATTCATTCAGCAGGATTTACCATTGTTTACAGCTGGCTCTATGTCTGTCAGAAATGGATCCACTATCTTGTTCTTTCACAAAAGTGATCATCCTTCAGTAAGAGAAAAGAGATTATGCGGTAACCAACAAAATCATTAATATGCAGAAAACGCTATTCAACCCTTAAAGACAAAGGATACATTTAGCCAAATTTAAGTAAACGAAACGTCATAATAATAACTGTTAGTGTTGTTATTACTTTGCAATTTCTAGTATTCACAACTAGAAGACCTCCAAGGTCGCTTCCAGTTCTGTTATTCTGTTAACTAATAGGCAGTTTGATCTCAGGAAGCTCAAACTGCCCAAGGAGCTGCTGATACAGTTCTACAGAGGAATTATTGAGTCTGTCATCTGCACCTCTATAACTGTCTGGTTCAGTTCTGCAACCCAACAAGACAGACACAGACTTCAGAGGATAATCAGAACTTCAGAAAAAACAATTACTGCCAACCTGCCTTCCATTGAGGACCTGTATACTGCACGAGTCAAAAAGAGTGCCGTGAAAATATTTACTGACCCCTCACATCCTGGACATAAATTGTTTCAACTCCAATAGAGCACTGCACACCAAGACAACTAGGCACAAGAACAGTTTTTTCCCGAATGCCATCACTCTGCTAAACAAATAATTCCCTCACCACTGTCAAACTATTCACAAAGGCTGCATTACTATTACTATTAGTCTTCTCATCGTTCCTATCACCCATCTCCTCCCACTTATGACTGTATGACTGTAACTTGTTGCAATCATTTAAATGATTGTCCTCCAGGACATTGAGGGCTGCCTACTTTCTCCCTTGCTATTTAAGATGATGGTTGCATTTCCCCCCACCACTGGAAGGCCAACTTTAGACATCAAGGATATTTACATTGGTGAGACATGAGTAAACACTATTTTGACATGCTGATGATATTTCAGCAATTTTGATCAGTGCTCTACTTCTCTGGTCACTTTATACAAGTAGAATAATATTTCCTGAGATAAATTTTGCTTACTTCACTTGAGTCCTATTATATCAATAGAGTTATGTAAAGAGTTGAGTTTTGAGATCTCCAGGGATTATATTAAATATATGAGAGCTTTTCATAAGGCATCAAGATTTTCTAAACAGCTTGTTTTAGTTTTTTGACAAAGCAAATGTATGAGTAATAGCAATAGTACTTTTTATATATCGCTCCATAGTGTTTTACAGCACTCTCTGAGTGATTTGCAAATGTCAGCATTTGCCCCCAACAATTTGGGTCCTTTTTTATCAAACTCACAAGGATGCAAAGTTGAGTCAACCTTGAGCCAGTTAGGATCAAATTCCAGGCTGTGGGCAGAGTTAGCCTGCAATACGGCATTCTAACTACTGTGCCACCAGTTAATGCTTGCTACATTTACTAAGAAATTAAACAGGCCCATAACCTGTAAAGCAAAAATATTCTAATGTGTCAGATTCTTTTTTTTTGCCTTCCAGCTTTGTTTGGGGATGAAATAGCCTTCATTTTCACAGTGGCTGATTTGTACCTAGAAACTTGAATGCTCCCAGTTAAATTTCACAAATGTTTCAGTTGTATTCAATTCACTTATCTATCAAATATTACTTGATTGTCTAAAGCAGTGGTTCTCAACCTTCCTAATGCCGCATCCCGCGTCCCGCCCCCGCGCCCCCACCATGATATACCCCGCCGCCGTACCCGCCGCCGCGACCCCCACCCTGCCGCCATTTGGGTTTTTCTACCCTCTGCGCATGCGCAAAGTGTTCTGCGCATGCACAGAGGGTAAAAGAACCCAAATGGCGGCGTCCGGGCAAAGTCTCCTGACCCCTGTGAAAGGGGTCGCGACCCCCAGGTTGAGAATCGCTGGTCTAAAGCTACTACTAGGGATTCATGTTATTGCCCTCAAATGATTGAAATAGTTTTTCTGTCAATAATATTTCATGTTGTTTCTTTGTCAGGCTGCAATATTATTTTACATGGAACATAAAATAGGAGAGTTGGAAGGGTCTTCTTGTTCAACCCCCTGCTCAAGCAGGAGACAATAAACCATTCCAGAGAAATGGTTGTGCAATCTCTTGAAAACCTCCGCTAAAGGAGCACTGAACCTTCACTGAATGAATGAATGAATGAATGAATGAATGAATGAATGAATGAATGAATGAATGAATGAATGAACCTGCAGCTGATATGTCAGGGTAGTGATTTAAGAGCTGACCAGCTGCTACAATGATGCAATGATGCATTGATGTACTGATGGGAATGAATCAGCAAGGTTTTTGGCTGTTATCCCTTTAAGAGCCTGTGTAATAAGCAGAGGCCCTGTTAGGGCATCTCTCGCTCACCGTGTGTTCTTCCCTGCTGTAATTTACTGATTGTTTGACTTCTGCCTATAGAATGTGTATGTATAGTATATATTCTTTTGTAGATTAAAAAAATCACTATTTATTACAAAATGGAAGTTTGGTGAAATGTAAACTCCCCCTAAGGAAATGTATTGTTTGCTGTTTTTGCTCCTGGGTTGCCTCAAGTAGTAAAGCTGTGCGCACTCTGACATGATAATTTTTGTGAAGTACTTTGACTTAAAAGGAATAAATAAGCCATGATTTTAAAAAATGCTCATTCTAAAATTGTCCTTAAAAATTCCCCAAAAACTATCACTGCATTGCTTATTTTCCAGGTCAGCTTAAAGTGATGAATAAAATTTACACTGACTACACTTGCAATGCTGAGAGGTGGGCTTTTCTTGTATTCATTCATTCATTCATTCATTCAGTCATTCAGTCATTCATTCAATTTCTATAGATACTCAACTCAACCAAGTGATTCTTGTGCCCTTTAGAGTGGAGGGAGGAATACATTTCCAGGATTCATTGGGTAAACAATTTAGTTGGGCCATGCAGGATCTTTCTGTAACAAAGGAAGTTTGGAGAAATGTAAACTCCCCCTAAGGCAGGGGTAGGCAAAGTTGGCTCTTCTATGACTCGTGGACTTCAACTCCCAGAATTCTTGAGCTAGCATGATTGGCTCAGAAAGTCTGGGAGTTGAAGTCCACGAGTCATAGAAGAGCCAACTTTGCCTACCCCTAAGGAAATGTATCGTCTACATTAATAACAGACAGTAATAATAAATGTGGGACTTGCAAGGAACATTTTTTTGTATTTTTTTTTCTTTTTAGATTTTTATCCCGCTTTTTACAAAATACCATTCATGCCCCATAATTCAAGTTCTAATACAGGTAATAAGATTTCTTCAGTTTGTATATTTTACTTCCGTGTGACATTTGATAGTATTTAAACCTGATGCACTTTTCCGATCTTCAAGAATAAAAAGTCCTACCGTTCTTCAGTGTATAAAAAGTGAAAGCCAGCTGTGACAAGATTAAACACACTAAATTTTAGTAAATTGAGACGAAAGAAATATCCAAATCCATATAGTATCCCTCTGACAATTGTCCAAGAACTCTCAAATGTAATATTGGCAATTTTAAAAAGGGATCTTAGAAGCTCCAGAAAATTATACCCACTATTATAATAAAATTATAAATAAATAAAATTATAAAGTTTAAAAAAGAATAGAAAGATGGATTACCACTAACTTTTAAATGTTTTTTTGAGAGTGTCAGCAAGCATGGAAAGAGAGATTAACTTTGTAAGGACTTGAGGCAAAAGTTTATTTTCTTATTTTTTCTAAATGATCTGCAGCTGGAGATGTCCAGAAAGGTGGTGTCATTTGCAGAACACATATTTAAGTGAAATACCATTTTAATGGAACAGCTGGGAGACAGGTGTCTGTTATTCTTTACTGTCATTAATTTGGAGTTTACATTACCCACGGCAAAGCCATTAGATAATTTATGTAAATTACATCATTTACACAAATTGAGGCAATTTTACCTCAGCTATACTGCAGCCTTTCGCATAATCCTAGGTTATCACAGGTCACCCATCCTTGCATTATGTTTTACGCATATTACTATGGTTTGTTCAAACCATGGTTTAAACATTTTGGCTCACCGTTTTGAGGTTACCCATCCTTGCATTATGTTTTAGTATTACTATGGTTTGTTCAAAACATGGTTTAAACCAGAGGCAGGTTGCTCTTACCTTGCTACCGGTGCGCTGCGCATGCATCACCACATTTCATGTGTGCGTGTGTGCACTCGCTACACGCACTTGCTTGCTATGCGCGCATGCCCCCTTGCACGATTTTGCTTCTGCACATGCACAGAAGCAAAATCGCACCAAAATCTCGCGAGGGGACGCTTGTGTGTGTGCGATTTCGGTAATTTTTTGCTTCCGCGCATGCGCGGAAGCAAAAAAGCACCAAAATCTCGTGCTTGCTTGTGTCCCCTCACAAGATTTTGCCTCCCCGCATGCGCAGGAAGAAAAAAAGCCCAGAAATTCTGAAAAAATGATGGCAGCTCCTAGGGATTGGCAACCGACCGCACCGAGTCGGTAACCTCTTGGTGACGTCAACAGCCCGCCGCTACCGGTGCAATAGAGTGGACCGCACCGGTAGGAACCCACCACTGGTTTAAACATTTGGGCTCACTGTTTTGTATGACTGGAATGGAGGCAAACAGAATGAGACTGTAGTGAAAAATATAAATTTCTGCATTGGAAGTTCTACTGTGTGGGGGTTTGTGTGCGCACCTGCCTTCTTGTCAGTTTTTGAGTCCTGGTGAACTGCCTGGCCTAATCCCTACAATTTTCTTGGCAAGGTTTTTGGGAAGTGGTTCACCATTGCTTCCTTCTTAGCCAGCAGAGAGAGGGTGGCAAGTTCAAGGTCACCTGCCTGGCTTCATGCCTAAGATAGAACTAGAACTCATGGTCTCCAGGTTTCTAATTTGTTGCCTTATCTACTACACGAAACTGGCCAATTGTACAATGCATTTTAACAAGTTTGTATTTTGAATGTTCCACCAGAAGAACATAGGCAGGGCATTTTCATGATGTGATGAAAAATGTCAAGGCGGCAGCTATGATGGAATCACTGAAGCTCCACCTGACTGTTATGCTTATTGCACATAAGATATACATAAAAATCAGCTGCAGCTTCAATTGCACAGTAGAGGCTATCATCTTGACTTTAGATAGATAGATAGATAGATAGATAGATAGATAGATAGATAGATAGATAGATAGATAGATAGATAGATAGATAGATAGATGATAGATAGATAGATAGATAGATAGATAGATAGATAGATAGATAGATTGATAGATGATAGATAGATAGATAGATAGATAGATAGATAGATAGATAGATAGATAGATAGATAGATAGATAGATAGATAGAATTCTTTATTGGCCAAGTGTGATTGGACACACAAGGAATTTGTCTTTGGTGCATAGTATTTACCATATACTGCAGACATTCCTGGAGGATGAAATGATAAATATGGGCTCTTTAGCTTAGCAAATGGTAAACACTGGTATATAAATTTATGCATGGATTAAAGGAAGATGATCGGGTGACATTTTCCTTCTATTCAATAGTAAATGGTAAGAGATTCAGACTGACTGACAAATGGAAGTACTTTATCAGTCGCCACTTACAGTAGCAAAAATGAGATGACTGTGATCCATTAGCTGTCACAGAACTGGCCACACTGCCTATGGCTGTTGGGAGAAGCAGTTCAGCAACACTTTGAATATCACTGGTTCCCCATGCTTTTAGTATAGTTATAAAATGAGAGACCAACATGTCTATGGAGATTCTCGGTTAACCAGGTCATGGTTGATCCAAAGGTGTTTTTTCAAGAGACAATTGGACTTTCTTGCTTTTCTTTGAAGATGTTTCGCTTCTCATCTAAGAGGCTTCTTCAGCTCTGACTGGATGGTGGGGAATGGAAGGATTTATATTCCTTGCAGACAGCTGGTCATACCACATAGCTTTCCATATACCCTTACTGGTTAAAGGCTGAAATAGCCAGGGTTGACTTGAAAGTATGAACCAGCCTTTGGCACTCATCACAAAGAGCTTAAATTCCATGTTACTATCATTTGACGCAACAGCCATAAGGGACACATTTCACCCAGAGCTACACCAATGAGTGTTTCTCTAGGCTATGACATTTACATGGGTGAAACATCTCGTAAAATATAAATCTGTTTGGTTATGTTCCGAATGATAACCTAGTTTTGCTCACATAACATCGCAATATGTGCTGATATTGTGTTTTTACCCTGTTCTTGTCTTACTCCAATTTTAAAAGAGGGGTATTTTGACATAGAAGAAGCGTTCCATTCTCACATAATGAATATTTATTTATTGCACATTTCAACACAGGCAATTCCATTCACTTAAGCTAGTGAAACCTCAAGCAGCCACACTTTGACAGGAACAGATTGTGACTCACACTGTTGTTGTAGCAGAAGTAGCCTCTGATAGTGTTTGTTATGATCTGCTAGTTTGCTTGTATAATGTATTAACCTGGAAGAATTCCCAATGTGTCAACTATCTCAACACAAATCAGATATGTGATTGGTAAACATTTAGCAGACTGCTAAGTCTTGGCTACTTTTTCTGCCAGAAATGCCAATCCCAGCTGATGACTTAACAACTCTATAGTGTCATATAGAAGTTTGGAAACATTGGAAGATTGACTACAAATCATCGCATGGGGCAACTTTCCTAGATATGCCTTTTCCTGATTCTGAGTTTGAGGCCTCTTATTTCTGAGAAAGTATCAAGAATTGCTTCATTGGTTACGATTTTTTTTAAACCACAAAAAATGTCCTGAACATGCCAGGTGCATTTGGATTATCAGACAATGTAAGTCCTATCCTGATATTAAATCACATTAACATGGATCGCTGTACCATGCTTTGGTAAGTACAAAGTATTTTTGTTTGTTTGTTTTGTTGTTTGATTGATTGATTAAAAATTGTGTAGGGCTGACCATCTCATTGCATAACTCTGGGAGGTTACCCAGAGTTTGAAACAATGATACCAATATATAAAATAACAGCAAAAGCTAATATACCATCTTGTACTTCTGTCTAATTCAACTTTCTCCCTTCCCTCCAAACATACAAATCAGGATCTCTGAACATCCTGGCCTATTTGGGAGAATAGCTAGATTTAAAGTTTTTGCAGAAGGCCAAAGAGTTGGAGACATCTGGTCTCAAGGGGACATTAGATAAGTAGCTTATTATATTTTTGATAATACTATACCCATTTCATTCTAATTCCTAAACCAACACAACTAGGAAATCATGGGAGTGAAAATCCTATACATCTTGAGGAACAGGATTTAAAATATATACCGTATTTTTTGGAGTATAAGACGCACCGGAGTATAAGACACACCTTAGTTTTTGGGGAGGAAAATAGGGGAAAACAATCTGCCTACCAGGTATTCATCCGGCTAGCATCCTTAGTCTGGTCAGCTTCAGCACATTATTTTATCTCCTGGTTAGGACTTTAAAAAACCTTCTTCTGAGAGAATAACAATGAAAGAGCCTGCAAGCCAGTAAGAGCTGGGAAGATCGTTAGCACCTGGTTAGGGCTGGAAAAAACCTTCTTTGGAGCAAGTAGAGCAATGAAAAAAAAACCCCTGCAAAGACTTAGGGCTGGAAAAACATTCTTTGGAGAGAGTAACAATGAAAAAGCCTGCAAGGTAAGAGCTGGGAAGATCTGTTAGCATCTAGTTAGGGCTGGGAAAAAAAGCTACATTCGCACCCAAATTTTCAGCCACTTTTAGGGAGGAAAAAGGTGCGTCTTATACTCCAAAAAATACGGTACCTTGCTGGTCATTCCTCATAATTACATTTGAATTTTGAATCATCTGTGTCTGCAATGTTTTTCTTACCAATATATACAAGTTGATCAAATCATGTAAGAATCTGGACCTTGAAAAACTCATCCCCCCCCTCAGTTATTCAAATGTTCTACACAGTCTCCAGGTTGTTCAAATGCCTCCATGCTACTAATTAATAGTTGCTTATGAATCCATGGGAATCAAGGTAAGTGGTAAATGTCCCATGGGATGAATGCTTAGATATCATACTTGCTTCCTACAGTAAGCCAAAAGTAAATAATTTAGGGTATCACAAATGCCAGCATGCCTCATTATTTGAGCAATTTATTTTCTAGGATAGTTCTATAGAATTCAACATTTGATTACTTAGTGATCCCTTTTCCTCTCTGCTATAAACCCACATTCTTTTATGCAGATTAAAGAGGCAATTGATTTGGTTTAGTGCCAAACTCTCCCTTTGCAACAATATTTCAAAACAACACAGAATGAAATGCCACTAACAAAACTTTGGGAACTCTTGTCTGATGGTTGTTTGTCATAGATTTATGCAAATACCCAGTCTCTCATGCTGCCAATCTGGCATCTTACAGGAGAACTTCATTCTCAAATTTGAACACAGTGTTACATCTTTAAACATGGTTTTTGAAGGCCTGGGAGATTTGACTATGTGGTGAAGGAAAATAGTAACATGCTGTGGATGTAGGCGCAGAGAATGTAAACTGTTGCGCAGGATGGAGCTTGGCACTTCACAGTTACTTTGAACTACAAAGTAAGGCAATGAAAAGCAATGCACCCTCTTCCTCCTCCTCCTCCAATAAAAAAACAATGGAATTTGGCACAAAAGTTTCATGCTGGCATCGGCAGGATAGCTACATTTCACTGAGTTTAAAGATTTCTCATTTTGCACCAGAAATAAAGACCGCTTTGAGCTGAACATCATTCCTGGCAACTACATGAACATGTTGGTGTCATTTTCTTGTCCACAATATAGAAATTGGCTTGCCACTGTCGTCTTCTCAGAAAATTGTGGATAGCTACAACTGGGGTAATTGCTTAGTTGTCTCTCATCTAAGTAGAGTACTAACAAGAGCTGACCCTGCTGGGCTTTTGTGGATCAGCCAAGGTCAGCTAAGAGTTACCACCTGCTGTGATTCTTTCAGGAGGGCTTAGAATTAGATTAACAGCAGGTGCCTTTGACTGCCAACTAAACTCTTCAGCAAGGGGCTCACTACGGCTTAGGTCCTTTTCTAAGATCTAAGAAATAGTGAGACCATCAAAACAATCTGTCATATTGTTTGCAAGGAATAAACTTATTACTAATGAGGAGTGCCTCTTTCATATCAAAGACTACACAGAGAAGATAAATATTTAAAACAGATTGTGGTTGATTGTAAAGCTGTTGAAGTTTTATGAATTAAGGTGATATTTAGCCTTGCTTGCTTGCTTGCATGGTACTAACATCTTGGACATGAGACACTACTGATACATCAACGGCATTCAAATTTATGGTATTTAACCACAAGCATCAGTAGTCAAGTCTACTTAAGAGCCGCGGTGGCACAGTGGTTAGACTTCAGTACTGCAGGCTACTTCTGCTGCCTGCCAGCTGCCTGCAATTTAGCAGATCGAATCTCACCAGGCTCAAGGTTGACTCAGCCTTCCATCCTTCCGAGGTGGGTAAAATGAGGACCCAGATTGTTGGGGGCAATATGCTGACTCTGTAAATCGCTTAGAGAGGGCTTAAAGGACTGTGAAGCGGTATATAAGTCTAAGTGCTATTGCTATTGCTAATTAATGGCACTTAATATTCTAAATGCTGCAAATATTCCTAGATATTTTGTTATTTTCTAAATTTATTTTTATTTTATGGAAGTGTGCAGAATTTCATCTGACATTGTTGTTTGAAGCAAGTCAAAAATCAGTTCTGTTTCATTGCATTTTATTCATAAAATTTATGCAAGAGAAGTTTGTCATCCTGGATCTTTTCGCATCTCATCGAACCACAAGGGCGAAGATTTGACATTAAAGAAGGTTTTCACTAAGCCAGATGGCTTATTATACAAAACTAGAGACAGAAGAAAAATACATAAATAAGACAACATAAGAATTTGCATGAGTTTACTTTGACTTTGCAGCTATATAGGATACTCCTATCAAAGTGGATTAGATTTCCCAAAGGAAAACAAAAGAAAAAAGAACATTACATGGGGATTATGACTTTAAAAGTATGGAAGTTAAAATCTTTTTATAATTACCTAAAGATATCGATTTTATTGTTTCTTGGAATTTCTTTGTAACAGCTTGCTTACAGCTAGCCTAGGTTAGAATAAGTTGATATTCACACCCAGTAAGAGGTGGGCTGCACTTTCTTTAACAAGAAACATGTGCGCCCCTTTGGGAGAGAAACGGAGCTTCAAGCAGGTTCCTAATCAGCTCAGGCAGCTCCGGTGAGAACAGGGGCGGCGCGGAACGCAGCTGGGCCAGCCAACGAGTCAGAAAGTAAGTTATAAATGGATAGCATAGAACAGGGGTGGCTGGGTGGGCCAAACAGTTATCAGAGCTAAGGGTTCGCCCGAACCCTTGCGACCATGCAGCAGCCCACCACTGCACCCAGTACAGCCCTAGGATTTTAGCTGACATGAAGATTAGTTCTTAAATCAGAGTTATCTTTTCTGATGATCAAAGGAAAAAGCACAAAGAACAGTGTTCTATTTGCTAACTATGAATGTTACAAACCCTTTGCTGAAGTGAGAACAGAATTCTTGTTCTAATTTTCTGAAAGTTTTCTTTCCGTACAAAAGAGGTTTCCAATGCCTTTCTCTCTCCCCCCCCCACAGCGTGGTTGATAGTAATATTTTCTTCAAAGCACTTCTTAGCTTGCTTTTGTTGATGGTAACTGAGAGTGTTAATATTGCTTTCTTTTCTTTCATTCTTGATGGTACCCACCTCTTCATCATTCTACAGCCCTCCTAGCTGCCCATTATTTCTAATTTTAAAAAGGCTCATGGGAGGAATTTTCCCATTCAGGCACACCTTGAAATTTAATTGAAGAATAGGCTCCATGCAAGATATTAAAACTCCAGAGAGTGGAATACAATGAAAAATAAGATGGTCATTGACATTCCTCAACCACATTGTAATTAAGGTAAGGACTAGTTCCTATTTATCCCTGAGAATTTTGTTATAATTTTTTGTTCAAAATAAAGCAAAGCCACAATAGCTTATCAAGCACAGATTGAATGAGAACAATGAAAAATGCAAAATAATCTTTGGCACAACATTGATTAAACATACAAACATGTTGAAAGCTGATTGTAATGTCAAACACATACATACCATGTTTCCCAGGGGTGAAATGCTCCCGGTTCGCTTTTACCTGTCTGTCGTCGGAGAGCCGATCGCGCAGGCAGCGCGACGCTCCGCCCACCCGCCGGGACACCGCCATTTGAGTTCTTTTACCCTCTGCGCATGCACAAAGTGTTCTGTGCATGTGCAGAGGGTAAAAGAACTCAAATGGTGGTGTCCTGGCGGGTGGGCGGAGCATCGCGCTACCTGCGTGATCAGCTCTCCGACAACAGACAGGTAAAAGCGAACCAGGAGCATTTCACCTCTGATATTTCCCCCAAAACAAGACCCTGTCTTATATATTTTTTCCACCAAAAAAGGCACCAGGTCTTATTTTGGGGGGGATGACTCACCTCACTTGCGCGCGTCACCCCCGGCCTCTTTTTTACTATCAGAGGCCTTCAGGAACTTTTTCGTCCAGCAAGGCTTTTCTGTAGGCCTCTCTAGCTGATACCAGAGCTGCAGATCGATCCGAAGCTCTGTTATTGGCTAGAGAGGCCTTCAGGAAAGCCTTGCCGGCTGCAGAACAAATGGCCAAGGTGTGCGAGGCCTGGTTGCAACTATCCGAAGGTTAGTAGTAGGAGTGTTCCACCACCCTCGCTTAATTTTTACCTGTGCACCCTGGAGTGGGCGGGGTCTTAATTAGGGCATATTTTGTGGGGGGGGGGCAGGGCTTATATTGGGCACCCGTGTAAAAATCAAGCTAGGACTTACTTTCTGAGTAGGCTGTATTTTGGGGAAAACACGGTATTGATGACATATTGACATATTGATGTATTGGTGGCAGTTAAAGATTCTCAAATCTCTCATCATTAACAAGACATAGTTTCATCCCTAAGCTAGAGTTTACGTTTTTTTCATTGTTATTTTTACTTGGATTATATTAGTACTTGTGAAAAATGAGATCATCTGATTGTGTTATAAAACATTTTAACTTCCACTAAAACATGGTAGTACTTGAAGAGAGCTTTGTTTTGCCAGATGTGTTTGGTTTATTGTGCAATATTCAACCATAAACGTATGCCTTATTATATGTAGAAAGTAATATTTTCAAAACTAACATTTATGTACTGCGCAGACACATAATATGCATGCATACAAGTATAGCAATTGATATGTGACAAGCTGTCATTTGATTCCTTTCAAATGTCAGTTCTTTGGGGTTGTCCAGATCAGAAAACTGACTGCACAAGAAGACTATAACTAAGCTTTATTGAGACAAAGCTACATTAGCAGAATTTTGAGAGTCTGTATTTTTCGTCTCCTCCCTCTTATAGTTCCAGGGAATTATGGAGTCTCTTCCTAATACTACCTCTTTCCCCAAGGTTCAAAAAAAAAGTTCCCACCTTTGTTGTTAATGTAACAGGCTATGAATATTTCCTTGAAGGCCATTTCAATGGCTTTCTAGATAAAGAAAAAAGTAGCCCCAAAAGACGGTTGGGGAACAGAAACAACCTTTATTAGTTGATGAAGTACCACATTTTTAAAATCATTTGAAGGAGTATTAGAAAGGCTGATCCAAAGCTGGTTAAAGAGATAGTTGATGCATGCCTGGGTATAATTATTTCACTTTTATCAAATTGTCAATGGAAGGGATATATAACCGATGGGGAAGTCAGTTGTCAGATGGTTATAAAGAAACAGATTGATACCAGATCAATTAGTTGCTAAAAGCAAGAGACACGTGGAAACTGTCTTTCCTGGCCCAAAATGATTGGCTACGGATTGATGTAATTCATGTGGAAGGCGAAAGAGCTACAAACATTAGAACTTGTCCCTATCATACCCTATCATTCCCCAAAAATAACACCCTGTCTTATATTTTTTTTTGCCACCCAAAAAGGCACCAGGTCTTATTTTTGGGGGTGGTGGTGGATGTCATCCACTGACTCACCTCACTTGCACACTATCTTTTTCGCTATCAGAGGCCTTCAGGAACTTCTTCATTCAGCAAGGCTTTCCTGAAGGCCTCTCTAGCTGATACCAGAGCTGCAGATTGATCCGGAGCTCTGTTATCGGCTACAGAGACCTTCAGGAAAGCCTTGCTGGCAGAAGAAATGGGCCAAGGTGTGCGAGGCCTATCTGCAACTATCTGAAGATAAGTAGTTGGAGTGCTCCATCACCCCCATAGCGACCCTAGCTTAATTTTTACCGGTGCACCCTGAGTAGGTGGGGTCTTAATTAGGGCTTATTTTGGGGATAGGGCTTATATTGGGTACACATGTAAAAATCAAGCTAGGACTTACTTTCTGAGTAGGTTGCATTTTCGGGGAAACATGGTAGGTTTCCAATAGATATACAGTTACTGAAACTTTTTTGTAGTGACTTATCTACGGTAACTTTACTTACAAGAACCTTACTCATCAGAACCTGTTTTGATGTCTTGCCCTCTATTGGGAGGATATAATAGTATCCCTTTTGCAGAATGAACCTTTCCTTGTACTTTGTAGGAACTTGAGATCTTGGTCCAAGTGTTCCTTCATTGTCCTTTTTATAGTAATCAATGGACCATCCTCATATTCCACTTTATCAATAGAAGTCCCTTTTGCTGTCAGACCAGAACTTGCAAAAAGACTTGCAAAATTTCTTTCAGCTGCCATTGCCCTATGCAGAAAAGTATTCTCTTCAGTCTCCGATTTTATTAACATGAAGTGTTTGTTGTTTTTTAAAATCACTCTGTACCCAGTTTTATCTCCTGTGGCATCTTATTTGTCACTGACCAATATACTATCTTGGTTATGATATATTTATTGGTATATTTATCATTGGATTAACTCATGTTTGTATATATTTACGTAATCTAATCTTTAAAAGAAAAACTTCAATATTTTATACTCCAAATATTTTTATTATTAGCCATTTTGTTTCTATTTCCTAGGTTTTATTTTTAGTGTTCTGCTGCCTGGATTTACTACATTGTAGTAAACTGTTTTATGCATTCTTTAGAAATGTTTTAGGCTTTAGGCGTTTTATTCTTCTCCCTAGATAATATTTATGATAATATTTATATATGTTTTCTTTACTCATGCTATGGTTCTTTTATTTTTCTGTTTGTTTGTTTCCCATACAGTCCACTTTTTAAGTTGCTGATCTATGATCATAACAATTACAGTATCTACCTATGTTGAATTGTCTTCGAAGAATATTTGGAAATTAACAGCTGGTACAAAATTGGATAACCAATTTCTGCCACATGCTTCCTTCATCATATCACACTAATTTAGCAGTGTTTTCAGGCACAAAAGTATCTTTTCCTTTATTAGTGTAAAGAGTGGGACATCTGAAAAGTCTCCCAGTTGGGTTTTTTTAAAATCAGTCTTTATTTGGTCATAGAAGAGCATACAAATGACATCAATAAGAATCATAGCTATTTCAGTGCAACCTATTAAAAAGATATCTAAAAGCTAATGTTACTAACACAATATGATTTGAAAATACATACATATATATGTATATATGTTCCCTCCCATATTTGGGTATACCAGGGTGACTCGACAGAAAAAAACATATAACCCTTCCCTGGTACAAGCTGATATAGGAAGAGAGCCTGTGGCTTAGAGGTTAAAGGTATTGCCTTATAGGCAGGCTGCCCAGGTTCAAATCCCAGTAAGGGTATGGCTAGCTGATGAGAGCTAAATAGGTTGAAATAAATCTATACTAGTCTCCCTTCATTTCATTATCAGCAAAAATGTGTTACATACATACATACATACATACATACATACATACATACATACAGTACATATATATATATATATATATATATATATATATATATATATATATATATATATATATATATATATATATATATATATATATATATATATATATCAATAGATGCAAACTAAATGTAACCCGCTCTAATCTTGATTGCAGAAAATACGACTTCTGCAATAGAGTAATAAATGTCTGGAACACTTTACCTGATCCTGTTGTTAGTTTCTCTAACTTCCATACTCTTTACCTTAAACTGTCTACCGTGGACCTTACACGTTTCTTAAGAGGTCCCTAAGGGGGCGTGCATAAGCGCACCAGCGTGCCTACCATCCCTGTCCTACTGTACCCATTTGTATGTATTCATTTTATGTGTTTATGGCTATGTTTTGCTTCTTTATATCAATTTATTTGTGCCATTTTTTCATGTTCCTGTTTCCTTGCACTTGTTGACAAATAAATAAATAAAATAAATAAATAAACTGAATGGAGCTAGTATTTAGCATTTAAAGGTTAAATTAGCATTTAAAGGTCGGATGCCCTTCCTATCGCCAATGTGGAATTTTGTTCAGTAGATATATTCTCATTGTATCCAGAGAGAGAGAAATAATTAACAGATTAACAGAGTTGGAAGGGACCTTGTAGGTCATCTAGTCCAACCCCCTGCTCAAGCAGGAGAGCCTACACCATTTCTGACAAATGGCAGTCCAATCTCTTCTTGAAAGTCTCAAGTGATGAAGTTCCCACAACTTCCGAAGGCAAGCTGTTCCATTGGTTGATTGTTCTCACTGTCAGAAAGTGCCTCCTTATTTCTAGGTTGAATCTCTCCTTGATCAGTTTCCATCCATTATTCCTTGTCTGTCCTTCAGGTGCTTTGGAGAATATCCTGACCCCCTCCTCTCTGTGGCAGCCCCTCAAATATTGGAACACTGCTATCATGTCTCCCCTGGTCCTTCTCTTCGCTAGACTATCCATGCCCAGTTTCTGCAACCGCTCTTCATATGTTTTAGTCTCCAGTCCCCTGATCATCCTGGTTGCTCTCCTCTGCACTTTTTCTAGAGTCTCAATATCTTTTTTATAGTGTGGTAACCAAAACTGGATGCAATACTCCAGGTGTGGTCTAACTAAGGCTTTTTAGAGTGGTATTAATACCTCACTTGATCTAGATTGCATCCCTCTGTTAATGCAATTTAGGATTGCATTGGCTTTTTTGGCTGCCGCTACACACTGCTGGCTCATGTTTAGCTGGTTGTCCACTAGGACTCCAAGATCCCTCTCACAGTCACTGCTATTAAGCCTGGTTTCACCCAGTTTATATGTATATTTTGGGGGTTTTTTTTACCTAAGTGTAGGACTTTACTTTTCTCTACATTGAATTTTATTTTGTTGGATAGGGCCCAGCGCTCAAGTCTGTCAAGATCCATCTGGATCTTGAGCCTATCTTCTAGGGCAAATATCTGCCTCTACCTTGGATCGAACTCACAGCCTCCTGATTTTGAGGTGAGAGTTTCACCTCTTGGCCACCGCACCACTCTATGGCATTTTCACATATCCATAAGCTAAATGCATCTATGTTTTCCTGTTACGTCCAGTTGCGACATCTATTTTTCAATATACTCACAGGATTGACACTTTCCTTCAGCAGTCTTTTCCTTGACAAGTAATATTTTCAGTCTTCCACATTTAGATACTGGTACCATTCCCATCCAAATCTATAGAATGCTCCTTCAAGTAATGATTCGTTAAATCATCTAATTGCTTTTATTTTTAATTCATCTGATTTTGCCAGAGGCTCTTTGTTTTCATCCATGTTAAAAAATGTTCAGCATTTTCTCAGCCTCTTTTAACTGCTACAAATACTTTTTCCCCTATATATATATATATAACATCATACAATATTGTTTATTCTTCATTTTTTGTAGCAATCATTTCTTTTATATGAATTTTTCTCATTTACAGCTGCATTTCCTAATTTCTTCCTACTTTCATTGAGAATCTTTTTTCACACTTCCCATTTAGCATAATTTCACACATTTTAGTAATTTCAGGTAATATCTGCATTATCTTTCCTTAGGTCAATTTTTTAGGTGTCCTGTTCAAAGAATACCACATCTTCTAATTCGTTATCATATGTCTGTCAAGTCTCAGATGTTTCATATATTTTCCTTTCTTCTATGTCTATTTTTCCCCAAGATCCATAATACTGCCTGATGTTTAGAACTTTTTATCTCTTTTTTTCTCATTTATTCTCACAGTCTTTTATCATAAAGAACAAAACTCATAATTTTAGATTAATTATTTTTTCTGGTAAATACATCATTAGCTGTCCTTAAAAGTCTATTTGAAACAAATATATTTAAGCAGCTATCCCTAAAGAATCAGTCGTCTCATTCATATCTGGGTTTTTGAATGGAGCAATTATGTTTTTCTGTACTCTGTCATCTTATTCCCGCTTATCCATTCATGTCAACTAACAGAGTATTTCCCTGCAAATCTCGTTCATTCACAATATTGTGTTCCTGGTTCTTTCGTTATTATCATTCAGTGTTAACATTCTCTGGAACATAATAATCAGCTGTCGTTCCTACTTTCATACAAAATCACAACAGTCTAGATGACATTACTTTCATTATTTTTATAACTTATATTTTAGTCCTTTCATTCATAATTAAGCCTGCCCTTTCACTTTCCTGCATGTATTTTTCAACTCTATTCCACAAAATCAGGACTCTAATTCTTCAGCAGATCTATTACATAACTTGGATTTCCATGTACTCATCCTAGCACAGGATAAATGAAGAGCCCTGGTTGCAAAGTGGTTTGAATGCAGTATTGCTGGCTAACTCTGCCCACAATCTGGAGTTTCATCCTGACGGGTATGAGGTTGACTCAGACTTCCATCCTTCCAAAGTTGGTAAAATGAGGACCCAGATTGTTGGGAGCAATAGGCTGACTTTGTAAACTGCTCAGAGAGTGCTGTGAAGCACTATGGAGCAGTATATTAGTTTAAGTGCTATTGCCATTGCTTTAATTTCCCAGTTCTACTTTATGGCTTACACTGATGCTGCCTCTATAATGTTGCAAACACCTGTTGGATTGAAAATGGCATGGGACCAGGTTATCTGAGGGACTGTCTCTTGCCGGTCACATCTACCCAACCCATCAGAGCAGGGAGGCAGGGAATGTTGCGGGTCCCATCCCCGAGGGAGATACACCTGGTGGGACCCAGAAGAAGGGTCTTCTCCATAGTGGCTCCCTCTCTCTGGAACATCATTCCCTCAGAGATTAGAATGGCCCCCACTCTAATACTCTTCCGGAAGGCGCTGAAGACCTAGTTCTGCCAGCGGGCCTGGGAAACCCAAAGCGGGATGGAGCCCATTAAATGGCTCGTGTGATCTGCTGTCGCCGGGGCGGGGGGCGGGAGGTGGGGGTGATTTTGTTATATTGTACTATATTAATTTATTTGATTCTTTTTGTTAGTTTTTATTGTTTTAAATGTGGTTGTTTATTCTGTAAGCTGCCTTGAGTCGCCATGGGCGAATAGGCAGCAATATAAAATAAATAAATAAATAAATAAATAAATAAATAAATAAATAAATAAACAAACAAACAAACAAACAAACAAACAAACAAACAAACAAACAAACAAACAAACAAACAAATAAGCCATCGCAGTAACATTAAGGTACCACAGAGAAGTTGAGAAAATAAAAAAAAATTCTGGTTTTAGCCAAGAATGCTGTGTCAACAAAATTTTTGCAGTCAATTTTATTAGCTGCCAATGGAACTCTGTCTAGTTACACTCAAGACAGGAATGTTATTAATTCAGGTTAAAGCCTGGAAGATGGTAATATACTGGCATAAGATGCAATTCTTTCCAGTCAGACTGACCCACATAGTTTTAACAGATAATTTCTCTTCTCCATGGAAACAGGCAGTGGGGAATAAGTTGGCTTCATAAGGGCTCTCTATACCATTTTTAATATCGACAGGCTATGATCAAGCAAAACAATAAATAATAAAATAAATAAGGTAAGCTGAGCTTCAGTGTCAGCCCTGGAACCATTTTGGAAATCTTCAGGGCTGCCACAGCAAGGCTGGTTGCTGCTGTGGGAACATAAAGGGGGAGATAGAGATAACTGGGGGAATTTATTTATTTTTATTTATTTATTATTTATTTATTTTGTCAAGTATGTGTTGGGAATATACATAGATATAACATTGTTTATATACATAAGATGGGTAATGATAAGAGGGAACATTAGGACAGGGACGGTAGGCACGCTGGTGCGCTTATGCACGCCCCTTACTGACCTCTTAGGAATCAGGTGAGGTCAACAGTGGACAGTCTAAGGGAAAAGTTTTGGGGGTTTGGTGACGAAACCACAGAGTCAGGTAGTGAGTTCCAGGCATTTACCACTCTGTTGCTAAAGTCGTATTTTCTACAGTCAAGTTTGGAGCGGTTCACTTTGAGTGTGTATCTGTTGTGTGCTCGTGTATTGTTGTGGTTGAAGCTGAAGTAGTCATTGACAGGAAGGACGTTGTAGCAAATAATTTTATGAGCTATGCTTAGGTCGTGCCGAAGGCCAAAATAACATTCTGCCCCGTGGGAGCCAAGGACAGTCCTACCAGGTGTTTGGAAGGTGTGGGCCAAAGGCAGCTGAAGGAGGACTGTGACCTGATTGGACCATGTGATGGACATGTGACCTGGGGGCAAGAACTTTTGGGTTTTGATTTGGGTGGGGAAAACTTCGGTCCTTCAGAGTTGGTTTTTCACCAGCTTTGCCAATATGGCATTCCTGATAAATTCTTACTTTGAGGAAACTCTAGGCCTCAGAGTTTTTATTTCATTGGGGCTGTTACTTGGAACCCTGACGTTCAGATGGAAATCAACAGGTTGTCCCAACTTGATTGAATGTGGATAAATAGAGATACTTGGGAACCAGAAAGTTATCTGCAAAAAAATTCTCTAACTTGATTTTTTTTAAAAATCAGATACAATGTTCTTCCATCAGCATTACTCCAAGTCCTTTCTGTGAAGCACATTTGCCTGTGTGATGATAAAGTACTTGGAACCACCTTACATGTATTATGACAGTGTATGCTTTATAGGGACAAAAGGTCTATTTATATTTTATTCCTAATAGATTCCCAGGGAGAGCAGTCAAATTTTATCTGAATGATCTCCTCCAGGATTTGAATCCTGGTATTACCTGTGTGGTAGCTAGATTTTGTGTTGTTGCAATGAAAATAAGACTTTTTTAAATTGATTCTCACTTTTACCTTTAATATTATTTTATAGTAATTTTTACTTAATAAGTTGCTAGGGGATATTTACTCTAAAGTAGAGGTTTTTTTAATTTTTGACTTTATCATTTCTCGGGCAGTTCATGCATTAATATGGTAACAGAATTGTGAATGTAATATTATGTAACTTGTCTTTTAGTATATGCTGCATCAGTTTGTATCACTCTGTTAGTGTTCTTTTAAAACTAATTGAATAAATGCTTACTTACTTACTTACTTACTTACTTCATCCCCAGTCTCTATGCACAACTTGGCTATTATCAGAATTTCACCTAGAGTTAGACAAATAGTTGTAATTCCTGTCACCTTTCTTCTGTTTTCAGAATTTTATTTTCTTCTTCTACAATTCACATGGAACATTTGCAAAGGCTATTAGAATATATATATATATATATATATATATATATATATATATATATATATATATATATATATATATATATATATATATATATATATATATATATATATATATATATATATATATATATATATATATATATATATATATATATATTTATATATATATATATATATATATATATATATATATATATATATAGGTCTTTGGTTATTCGGGTTTTCTCCCGCGTAAAATTGGAAGTTCCACTTCCAATTTTACACGGGAGAAAACCCGAATAACCAAAGACCTACATACAAACACCCGCGAAAACCTCAGAAAACAAATATATATATATATATATATATATATATATATATATATATATATATATATATATATATATATATATATATATATATATATATATATATATATATATATATATATATATATATATATATATATATATATATATATATATATATAGGTCTTTGGTTATTCGGGTTTTCTCCCGCGTAAAATTGGAAGTTCCACTTCCAATTTTACACGGGAGAAAACCCGAATAACCAAAGACCTACATACAAACACCCGCGAAAACCTCAGAAAACAAATATATATATATATATATATATATATATATATATATATATATATATATATATATATATATATATATATATATATATATATATATATATATATATATATATATATATATATATATATATATATATAAGAACTTCCGGTGGTGACATTGGGCGGTGCAGAAGGAGAAGGATGTAAAAAAATGAAGGATACAAATAATGTAAAAAACATTATTTGAACATTCCAAATTGGCTGTCCACTATGGAGGCGATGACTTATCCAAATACGATTGATATGAGTAAAATGGTTAAATATAAAGATATCTTAGATGGATTTGGGAAACTAAAAAGTAGAGAGGAATTGGAAAAACAGGGCATAATTATAGATTGGTAGCCATACCTTCAACTCCAATCAAGATATAAGAAAGACAGTGAAGAAATTGGAATTGAGACAGAGATACAACAATTAGATAAACTTTTGACGGGCCCAGAAGAAAAAATGATTACCAAAATATATAACTATCTTTTACAATTCGACAGGGCTGAAGATGTAGTAAAGGGACAATGATAGCATGGGCGAAAAACATGAGACATAACATACATTTGGCTGACTGGGAACAAATTTGGAATAGAAATGATAAAATAACAAAATTGGTATCCTATAAAGAAAACCACTACAAAATGTTTTATCGCTGGTATCTGGCCCTCTCAAGACTAGCGAAGATATATCCCAATTTAAATTTGATTTGTTGGAAATGTAAAAAAGAGCAAGGCACCTTCTTTCACATGTGGTGGTTGTGCCCTGAAGTGAAGAAATACTGGAAAAGGATACATAGTTGGCTACAAGAAGTAGTAAGTTTAACAGTAGAATTCACCCCAGAACTCTTTTTATTAGGAATATTCAAAAGACAATATGACAAAAATATTAAGTACTTGATTTTACGTATTACAACTGCTGCTAGGATCGCATATGCGCAATATTGGAGAAAGCCAAATACACCCACCGAGAGTTTGATAATTAAAAAAAATATTTGAATGCATGGAAATGGACAAACTAACAATAGAACTTAAAGGACAAAAAGATTCAGACTATTATGTAATATGTGAAAAGTGGTATGATTGGATTGATGATAGAAAGATGAAGAGAAAGTGTGGGAAGAAGATGTAAAATTAGAAAATATTGTAAGATAATGTATAAGCTGTATAAATATAAAAATAATGTAAAAAAAAGCTGTAGATCTGCTTAAAAACTATTGTGATATGTAAAATTTAATAAAGATATTTAAAAAAAGAAAAAATATTTTTTTAGGATAGATTGATATCTTTCAGTCAAAATTTGTCAACTTACTTTAATTTTTGAAACATACGGGACTTGCTACTTCTAGCGGAGCTATTTTAATTATGTGGACCTCTGGCTGATTTAAGTTCTGAATCAGAGATCAGAGTTCCATATAAGCATTCCAAAAAATTCATTTCTAATAAATGAAATATTTTCCAATTAAGAAAGAAAAGGAAAAAAGCTTTATCAAAGGCACTTTATCTCTCAAATGGTTTAGGTGGCATAATCGTGTGTGTGTGTGTGTGTGTGTGTGTGTGTGTGTGTGTGTGTGTGTTTGTGTTTTGTTTTGCTTTCTCCAGCTGTCATTTACAAATGATATGCCTCCACATCAGTCATAAATGTCATCAGTGTCATTCAAGGTCACATTGTTGGACACCGTTTGTCATTTCATTGATCATCCTGCTGATTGTCCTTGTCTGGCTATAATGCAAGTATACTAAACTAAGGAGGTGGAGGAGGAAGAAAAAGCAATAAAGAGATGAATGCATTTCATATCCTTGTTTTCACTAGCACCAGGGCATCAACTGATTAAAATACAGTTATTTTTCATCCATTTAGCTATTAGTTTAATTGTGTAAAATTCACTCAAACCAGAAAAGAAAAGAAAAGAAAAGAAAAGCTAGAGGAAAACAATGAAGGGCTGTGAAAAGATTTTGAAAATCAATACATGGTAGATTAGAAGTGGTCC
Source organism: Diadophis punctatus similis (assembly GCA_023053685.1). Classification (NCBI taxonomy): domain Eukaryota; kingdom Metazoa; phylum Chordata; class Lepidosauria; order Squamata; family Dipsadidae; genus Diadophis; species Diadophis punctatus. The sequence goes on along the minus strand of JALIGW010000004.1, from coordinate 71,020,270 downwards.
TTGACAGTGTGTTACGAAGAAGTGTAAGTGGATTTAGGAAATCAAATTATGTGTTACATAAATGCATAGTTAAAAAATTTAAATGTACTTTTCCGTTGTTATTTTCCCTTTTACCAAATACATCTCTTTGAAAGAATTGAAGCATTTGCTTTTTGCAATGATATCTCTTTAGAAATGCATGCTGATGCCCCTCTGGAAGTCTTTAATAATTTGGCTGTTCTCCCAGGCCTTGGGGTAGTGGGGTGTTTGTGGAGGCTTGATGGTGATTTTTGTTGTTGTTGTTGTTCTTTTCCTCTTGTAGTTCTTATTTTTGATATAAGTCTCCCAGATGGATTTTATTTATTTATTTATTTGTTTATTTTATTAAATTTATATGCCGCCCAACTCCAAAGGACTCTGGGCGGCTTAACAACATAATAAATATTAAAAACATCATTAAACATTAAAACAATTAAAACAATTTAAAACCCATGCATATCATTTCATGGCCGGATCTCGCCGATTACAATCGTGAGATCAACAGCCCCAGGCCTGCCGGAAAAGTCAGGTCTTTACTGCTTTTCAGAAGGCCAATAGGGTGGGGGCAGTCCGGATCTCTGGAGGTAGCTGGTTCCAGAGAGCTGGGGCAGCCACAGAGAAGGCCCTCCCCCGCGGGCCCGCCAGCCGGCACTGTTTAGCTGACGGGACCTGGAGGAGACCAACTCTGTGGGATCTCACCGGTCGCTGGGAGCTGTATGGCAGAAGGCGGTCTCGAAGATAACCTGGCCCTAAGCCATGTAGGGCTTTAAATGTAATGACCAACACCTTGAATTGTGTCCATTTTGGAGTCAGGCATCTCTTAAAACTCATACAAACAAACAAACAAATATATCTCCCTCCCCTCTCTGTGTCTGTGTGTGTTTATGTGTCTTATGGCATTAATCTTACATTAAACTTACTCTTGTAAGTTGAGTATTATGCTGCTAGCCCAGGTGTCTGTTGTGTTGGCCATTTGGATCACTTTTCAGGTTTCTTCCTTAGGCTTTTTCTAATAAGTTTCCAGAATATTAAAAAAGTTTTGGGAGCAAATAAATTCAGCAAATAAATAAACATCCAGATTTAGATGGACAAAAGGAGACCTTACTCGTGGTTGCTCATAGCTTGGTCACTTCCTCGATTACTGCACTGTGCTCTATATGGGGCTGCCTTGAAGATTCCTTGGTATGGACAGTAATGGGCAAACAAAATATGCCAGGATACACCATTGTTCATGAGCTGCACTGGCTCCCAATAGGGTGTGGGTGCAATTCAAGGTGAACTTCTATAAAACTTTTCATGGGGCCAGGTTATTCTCACTACTCTCCAAATGTTTCTGCCTAGCCTCCTAGGTCCGAGAAAGTGAGCATGTTCCTGGTCCCGTCTGTTAAGAAGGACCACCAGGAAGTGAGTCTTCTGTTCTCTGTCACAGCACCTGCCTTTGGAACAATGTTGCTGGTATTTTGTAAATCCTTGTAAAAGATTTATAAAAATAAAATAAAATAAAATGATCATCCCAGACAGGTCCCATGTCTCAAGGATCATCCAGACATGGGACTTGTTTGATTCTATCACTTTATTTACACACAAACTTCTGGATATGGATATGGATGTGGATGTGGGTGTGGATGGTGCAGTGGCCTAGAGGTGGAGCTCTCACCTCACAATCAGAAGGCTGTGAGTTCGATCCTAGGTAGAGGCAGATATTTCTCTTTCTGGGCACAATGAGAATATATGTGCTGAATATAACTCTGCATTAGTGACAGGAAGGGCATCCGGTCAGTAAACACTCAGCTCCATTCAGTCGCCCAGACTCCACCCTGAAAAGATTATGGGGTCATTAAACACACACACACACACACACACACACACACACACACACACACACACACACACACACACACACACACACACACCAGAGGTCCCTGTAACAAGAAATGCCTAAATATATTTATTTTCATTTGTCATGAGAAAAAAATAATCTTGCTAGGATAGCAGAGAAAAACGTTATCCCTTCCCTTATGCTTAATTTCTGAGTTCCAGGGAAATATGATTTTGTCTGTATGGGTATGTGTTTGTGAGTTCAGGTGTGCAGGTGTGTATGTGTATATGTGTGTGTGTGTGTGTGTGTGTGTGTGTGTGTGTGTGTTAACAGCATCTCCTTCAAATATTTAGGATTTTCTTCTTTTCTCATTCTGCTGCACATGTGGCAATTCACAAAATACTATATATATATATATATATATATATATATATATATATATATATATATATATATATATATATATATATATATATATATATATATATATATATATATAGTGTGTGTGTGTGTGTGTGTGTGTGTGTGTTTTCTGAGGTTTTCGCGGGTGTTTGTATGTAGGTCTTTGGTTATTCGGGTTTTCTCCCGCGTAAAATTGGAAGTGTCTTGGCAATGTTTCGACGAAGTCTCATTCGTCATCATCAGGCTGGTGTCTTCAGCTTCCTGCTTCTAGGAGCAATGTGAGATTGCAGCTGTTTCTTCCTTTTAACTGCCACTGGGGGTTTGAACTGATAGGGTGGGAGCTTGGCTGTGTTCTGATTGGGTGGAGGTGTGTTCTGATTTGTTGGGGGCTTGGCTGTGCTCTGATTGGATGGGGGGTTGGCTGTGCTATGATTGGCTGGGGTGTCAGTTTGCTTCCTACCATACATAAAAGGAACCACAGACAGAATCAGCAAGATCCTCCACAAACACAACATCAAGACAGCAATCTGCAGAAACCGAAAAATATCCACCATCCTAAGAAACCCCAAAGACAAAATTGAGTTAGAAAATCAAGGAGTATATGAAATCCCATGCACCGCCTGCCCCACCACATACATTGGACAAACCAACAGAAGAATAAGTGCACGCATTGAAGAACACAAGAACTCAGTCAAAAAAGAGGAACCAACTTCTTCCTTGGTCCAACATCTTAAAGCCACAGGACATGAAATTAACTTTAAAAAGACCAGAACTATCGCCAAAACTGAACATTTTAACAACAGAATAATCAGAGAAGCCATTGAGATAGAGAAACGCCCACACAGCATGAATAAACGAGATGACACTTCCCGCCTACCAGCCATTTGGAAACCCGCACTTGTTGACAAACGAGTCCCTAACACTAAGAATGACACTAGACCCACACTCACGAAAACCACACAGGATGTCACCACCACACACCCATGCAAAAAGCAAACCCAAACCCACACCAATGAGGCACGGCCCCAAACAGAAGCCAGACCATAGCTGCATCTTTAGCCACTCTAAACCCCTCCGTTCCATACATGAAGCAAACTGACACCCCAGCCAATCATAGCGCAGCCAACCCCCCATCCAATCAGAGCACAGCCAAGCCCCCAACAAATCAGAACACACCTCCACCCAATCAGAACACAGCCAAGCTCCCACCCTATCAGTTCAAACCCCCAGTGGCAGTTAAAAGGAAGAAACAGCTGCAATCTCACATTGCTCCTAGAAGCAGGAAGCTGAAGACACCAGCCTGATGATGACGAATGAGTCTTCGTCGAAACGTTGCCAAGACACTTCCAATTTTACGTGGGAGAAAACCCGAATAACCAAAGACCTACATATATATATATATATATATATATATATATATATATATATATATATATATATATATATATATATATATATATATATATATATATATATATATATATATATACATACATACATACATACATACATACATACATACATACATACACACACACACACACACACACACACATACATATATATATATATATATATATATATATACAAACACACACACACACACACACACACACACATAGATAATATGTATATAATATATACATATATTTGTATACACACACACACACACACACACACACACACACACACACACACACACACATACAGTATTGTACATACTTTGAATGAGTGCTGGTTTCTTGAACAATGAATATAGCATGAAATGGGTAGGAAAAATCAGGGTTAACTGTAACACAATATTTTTCACATCAAACTGAAGCAAATGAGTTTCGGGAAGCCAAGAGACACGTAACTAATGCATATCGAGTTTGCTCAAGAAATCATTTTGATGTGTGCCATTTTAGCATTAAACTTTCCACATAATTTACTAAATATTAGAAAGATTATCTTGGTTAAATAAATCTGTAAATAGAAATGTGAATGAGTAATCAGCCCATCTCCTAAAACTGAACATTTTCAGTTTTTGGACCTGCTATCTAATTGGTACTTAGATTTGTAAAAAATCTAACACTGTCCTTTTGAGAAAAAAATTCCCCACTTCCAATACAGGCACCTTCCCATCAATTATTATTTTCATGTGGATTATTTTTCATTTTTATGTTTTTCTGAGACCATCCATGCCCATTTTAAAAAGATATATCTTATTTCAATTATCTGGAATGTTATTTTCAGTACAGTCAGCAATATTCATGCTGGAATTCTGGGAATTGAAATCCACACACCTTCAATTTGCTAAGATTGAGAAACACTAGCTATATTGCAGTAGAATTTCTGTGCAAATAAATAGAATCCAAGAAATTCAAATTCTAATGAAGATTTGATGTTTGTCCATCGTATTCGAAGAGGACCTTGACATCTATCAATTGGGGGGGGGGATTTCAAGACTTGCACGTGAATTGGATTAAAGTGAGGAAGAGGTGCGCATAGTCAGCCTCACTCTCTCTTCCCAGATTCCATCTTGCTCTAAATAGCAGGACAAGAGTCGAGACAGTTGGAGATGGGCTGGGCGCAGTGGTTGACCAGGGCATCTTTCATGTCTTGCCGTGCTCTTAGCGTACCACATCGCTTGCAGAGACCGTCTTCATGACCGTTGTCCTATTCTAGTAGATTTCATCTGCTCAGTTCGCCGGAATCTGTCTTCACATGCTCGGGATAGACAAGTCCCTATCTCACCGAAGGTCAGTGACCCACTGGCTACTCTCAACCTGGTTTGGCCAGCCTGTCGAAGCTGTTGCCCGGGGTGTGGCCGCTGCACATGCTACAGCTGCTAGGAGCCACAGGTGAGAGCTGAGTGACAGGTGGGGACCAAAGGTGAACGAGCTGCTCTAACAGCTGCCCTGAAATGAGCTGCCATAAAAGGACACGACATGCCCCTACACCAGAGGTGCTACCCCTCCCTGAGCACCCCATACACCCCTAATGAAGATTTATCAATCATGGGAAGTAGAATGCATATACAAAAAAAAAAAGAACAACCCTGTAACAGGTAACATATTTTGCTTGGAGATAGTCTCAGGTTTATTTATTTATTTATTTATTTATTTATTTATTTATTTATTTATTTATTTATTTATTTATTTATTTATTTATTTATTTATTTATTTATTTATTTATTTATTTATTTAGGTGTTCTTATATGCCGCCCAACTCCCGAAGGACTCAGGTTCAATGTCATTTACAGGAAAAAAAAAGATTCCCAGGGACGGTTTCTATGTGAAATCCTAGAAAGCTGCTCTTAGTCCATATGGACAATACTGAGCTAAAATAACTTGACTCAGTGTAGGACAGTTGCTTGAATTTGGATACCGTATTTTTCAGAGTATAAGACGCACCTTAGTTTTTGGGGAGGAAAATAGGGGGGGGGGAAATCTGCCTACCAGGTATTCATCTGGCTAGCGTCCTTAGTCTGGTCAGCTTCAGCACATTATTTTATCCCCTGGTTAGGACTTAAAAAAACCTTCTTCGGAGAGAGTAACAATGAAAGAGCCTGCAAGCCGGTAAGAGCTGGGAAGATAGTTAGCACCTGGTTAGGGCTAGAAAAAAACTTATTTGGAGCAAGTAGAGCAATGAAAAAAAATTCTGCAAAGACTTAGGACTGGAAAAACATTCTTTGGAGAGAGTAACAATGAAAAAGCCTGCAAGGTAAGAGCTGGGAAGATCTGTTAGCACCTAGTTAGGGCTGGAAAAAAAAAGCTACATTCGAAGTATAAGACGCACCCAAATTTTCAGCCACTTTTAGGGAGGAAAAAGGTGCGTCTTATACTCAGAAAAATACGGTAATTTCAGAAAATAAGTCAATTGTGTGCAAATTTGCAACCACACAATATGTTTGCTTGACAGAGGATTAAGAAGTGACTGATGTTTAAAGCTGAGAAACACAATACAAAAATAAAAATAAAAGATCTATATAAACAGATAAGAGGAATGCAGTTCTGCCCTTAGTTCTCTTATCATATGAATTCGGTGCATTGAGGAAAGCATTTGTCATGCCGGTAGCAACCTCACATTGTGCATTTTGACACCTGAGATGCCTGTCTATTCATAAGTAGCTCTCTAATGCATCTTTTTCTATCCTTCTTTGGTGCTTCAAAACGGCAGACATCCTGAATTTTGTAGCCAGAAGCTACATATGGTATTAATGTATGCAACTGAATACTGGGACAATCTGAAAAAAAAAAAAAGTATGGGGAAAAGCAAATGGACCGGATTGGTGTAGGCATTAGAATAATTACAGACAGCAACAGAAGATGAACAGTGGAAAGATTTTGCAAGAAAGGCTGTCTTTGAGCCAAATTTATATAATTAAAGCAGTCTCAGTTCTTAGTCCAGACTGTCAGCTTCCCTAAACATTTTGCTATGCATAACATGCACATAAAAAGGCATAAAAATAGGCATGATATTTTATATCACGAGATAAAATCATTAGTTTAGGTTTAGCAACATTGCTAACCTATAAAGTCAAACATTTATTAAGGTCATAGATCAGCATAAGGAGAATGGGATACAAACAAAACTTTAAAAAAATCCTAGAAGGTATAAAAATAAAAAGTTGCACAAGGTTAAAAAGCATAAAAATACATTTAAAAATACTAAAAAAAATTATAGCAATAGCACTTAGACTTATATACCGCTTCATCGTGCTTTACAGCCCTCTCTAAGCGGTTTACAGAGTTCAGCATATTGCCCCCAACAATCTGGGTCCTCATTTTACCCACCTCGGAAGGATGGAAGGATGAGTTCAACCTTGAGCCGGTGAGATTTGAACAGCTGAACTGCTGAACTAGCAGTCAGCTGGAGTAGCCTGCAGTGCTGCTTTTAACCATTGTGCCACCTATTATTTATTTTATATGTATGTGTATACATACACATACATACATACATACATACATACATACATACATACATACATACATATACATATACATATAAATATACATATGTATACATTTTATTTATTATTTATTTTATTTAGTGACTCTTATATGCCGCTCTACTCCCTGGGTACTCAGGGCGGCATACAACATGTATAAGAACAGCTACAGTACAATAAAAACAGCAATTAAATAGCAATTAAAAAAATAAAAGCAACACAAGCAACAGTCACAATCACCCCACCTGCAGGAAGAGCCATGTCTTAATGGCTTTCCGGAAGGCCAGCAAGGTGGGAATGGTTCGGATCTCTGGGGGGAGTTGATTCCAGAGAGCCGGAGCTCCCACAGAGAAGGTTCTCCCCCTAGGACCCACCAACCGACATTGTTTGGTTGAAGGGACCTAGAGGAGACCGACTCTGTGGGACCTAACTGGTCATAGGGATGTATGAAGTAGGATGCGGTCCCGAAGATAACCTGGTCCTAAGCCATGTAGGGCTTTAAAGATGATAATCAACACCTTGAATTGCACCCGGAGACCAATGGGCAACCAATGCAGCTGGCGGAGTATGGGTGTTACGTGGGTGTATTTAGAGACACCCACCACAGCTCGCGCAGCCGCATTTTGCACCAATTGCAGTCTCCGATACTTTTCAAGGGTAGCCCCATGTAGAGCGCATTACAGTAGTCCAATACATATACAGTACATATATACATATATGCATATATGCATATATGCATATATGCATATATACATAAAGTTTTTTTAAAGCATCTATAGAGAAAAATAAAAACATTAAATTAATGTTTAACATGCAAACATATTTTTCCACTCAATGATCGAAGAGTGAAATTGCCTTTGGTGAGTTGTGCAGGTGAGAGAAAGGGATGGCATTTATTTGTTCATTTCAGAACGAGACAATGCAGCTATTTTGATCCTGAATTAAAGTGCTCTTTCTGATTTTAATATTAATCAGTCCCCGTGGTGCTTTTGAGAAAAAACAGATTTTTAAGCATTTGCACTTAGAATTACTAATAGAAAACAACCAGTTCAAGCTTCTCTTTTAAGGGGAAGGAAAAATTATTCTGTGGGTAGCTTTGTTGCAATAATATCTTCAAATCAATTATTTGACCATTGGAAAGCCAAAGCATCCCAGTATATAATATTTATTTTATTTTAAAGTCACACACAAGCCAGTACTGTTAGTAATGATCCTCTTTGAAACAGCTACATCCCAGTTTTCCTAGCAAGATTAATAATAATAAAAAACTAAAAATAAATATTACAATTTATAATAGTGCAGTAAACAACAGCAGAACATAATGTGGGTAATATATTCAACTGCAATGCAGGATAAGATCTTCTAAAATATGTCATTTGTAAGTTGATCTAAATATAATGCTGGTTTACAATAAAATGTACTAGGACCAAATTGAAGTCTGAGGGGACTTCTTGTTATTTTCTCTCATTGCCTGATCTTATCCCAGGGCATCTCCATCTCAACAGAAAATTTCTATTTCTGTAATATGTCTTTGGAGTTTTCAAAGGGACTCATATTTGTATAATAAGATAAGATGTATCAGACATTGGCCCTAAAAGTTTGGTTTGGTTTTGACTTTTTTTTAAGTCTTGCCTCCAAATGTACAGCAACATTAGGAACACTTGTGCTATCTGGAATCAGGGCCGCTGAGAGGATTATTAAGTAAGGTGACCAGACGTCCCGATTTTGGCGGGACACACCCGCTTTTTAATCATTTGTCCCGCGTCCCGCCCGCCCTCTTAAAAAGTCCCGATTTTTTCAGTTTGCCCGGCAACAAAATTTTTTTTAAAATAAACAGCGGGACGTCTGGTCACCTTGAAGCCGGCGCTGATTGGTCAGAGCAGAGTCTACTCTACTGTTCTGACCAATCAGCGGCGGCTTCACATCAGGCGGGGAGCGTTAAAAGTGCTCCCCGCCACCATTTCGCTGCACGCTGCCACCTTGTTGTAGTTGGAGAGCTGAGCGAGCCGCCCTCTTTGACCGTTCCTGCCCGCTGCTGGCCGAACCCCCCTGCCGCCTGAAGCCTGCTCCCAGCCGCCGTTGCTGAGCCGCCATACGGTAGGATTTTTTAAAAAATTGTTTAAGGCAGTAGCCGAGGTTTTGAGGAAGGTCGGCTTCACTTCAAGCAGCCGGGGAGGACGGGCCTGAAAGGGGGAGCAGAGGCGCGTCCACACGGCACCGTCAAAGAGGGCGGCTCGCTCAGCTCTCCGACTACAAGCCGAGTTAGGTGGGGGAAAAGAGATGAGGAAGGCGAACGAGGGAAGAAATGAGGGCGAGCTACGGGGGTGGGTGGGGAGGAAACCTTGCTGCCGCCTTCTGCTTTGCGGCCTCAGGGGTGGCCAAACCGTGGCGCATGCGCCAAACGTGGCGCATTGGATGATTGCAAGTGGCGCATTGCAATCATCCAAAGGACAGAAGCTTTTCTGCCCGGCGAGCGGAACGGCAGCGCACGCGCAAGGAAAGCCGGAGGACGGCGCTGAGGCAGCGGCAGGTGACAGCGGGCGCCGAGTCATCTCATGGGCAGCTGTCCCTGCCTCCGCCGAGGAGGAGGGGGAAAGGAAAGCGCTCCCGCAGAGCATCCCAACTGCAAGTTATCGTCGCCCGTCCTGCCCAAGTGGTCGCGCAACGTGACCCCGGAGCCGGATGGGCACAAGGTCAGGAAGAGAGAGAAAAAGAAAAGGTGACGCTGTTTTAGCGAACGGAAGTGATTTCGACCGCGGCGCAGAGGCGCCCAGCGAGCGGGGCATCACCTTTTCTTTCTTTTTCTCTTCCTGCCCTTGCTTTCCTTCCCTTTCCCCCTCCTCCTCGGCGGAGGCAGGGTCAGCACGGCTGCCCGTGAGAGCCTCGTGTGCTCGACGCCGTCCTCTGGCATTCCTTCCGCGCGCGCTGCCGTTCCATCCGAGAGCCGCCAAGTGGAGTGCGCTTGATGGGCTAAATCACCGCCTTTCTCCTCCTCCTCCCCCCTGGCTGGGCTGACGGCTTCCCGTCTTCCAGGAGCCTCGGTAGGTTGGTTGCTGCTGGATCTTCTTCAGCCAGCTCCTCTCCACAGCCAGGAAGGAAGGAAGGAAGGAAGAAGAAGAAGAAAGAAGAAGAAGGAGAGAGAGAGAGAGAGAGAGAGAGAGAGAGAGAGAGAGAGAGAGAGAGAGAGAGAGAGAGAGAGAGAGAGAGAGAGGTTAGGAAGACAGGAAGACAGAAAGAAAAAGATGTTAGGAAAGAAGAAAGAGGAAGGAAGGAAGAAGAAAGAGACAGAAAGAAAGAAAGAAAAGTTAGGAAGGAAGGAAGACAGAAAGAAAGAAAAGTTAGGAAGGAAGGAAGGAAGGAAGACAGAAAGAAAGAAAGAAATGTAATGCTGATTAATGATTAATGACAATGACTCTACTGGACTGAACAGTGAAAATAGAGATAAAGATAACAGTGATAATGATAACAGAGATAAAGATATCAAGAATAATTATGTTCAGATTGATGATAAGGATTTTGAGATATATAAAATGGAAAAAGGAATGAAGAAAATTAAATATATACAGAAAGTAAAATTAAGAGAGAGGAAAAGAGCGTGGGGAAAGAGAACTTATTGGTACAAAATTAAAAGAAAGATTAAAAAAAATTAAGCAGATGGGGTGGAGGAAATATATATATATAAACAAAGTAGTTGAGAAACTAAAAGGGAATGGATGATGATATTGGAATATTATAGAAATGTTTTTTTAATTTAAAATTATCTTATTAAGAGAAAAAAATTTCTGTTTTTTTATATACAGATTAATATTGTTTAACAAATTAAAAGATTTGATATTTTAGATATAACAAAGTTAATTAAGATGAGAAGTATGAATGATAAATATAAGTATTAGAGCTCAAAAGATGTATTATGATTGTGTATTTTTTTTTCATTTATTTCAATTTATTTTTTCACATATGAAATTTGTTCAAATGAAAAAATCTTAAAGGGGAAAAATGTATTATTTTAAGAGTTGAATATGTAATTGAATAAATTTAGAAAGAATTTTGATGATTAGTAAATGAAACGATATATTATGATTGTGTATAATTAATATAACGTTAGAAATTCAAAGATTTTTTTTTCTTCTCTTTCGTTCTTTTTATAAAGATTAATAATGTTTAATCTTTTGGAATAATGTGGATAAAACAATGACAATAAGAGAAATATGGAATAAATATGATCACTAGAATTTAAGGGAAATTACTTAAATATTAAATAATGAACAGGAAATATGAATGTTAATTACTTTAAAATTTATTAAACTGAGAGTTGATAAGTTAATTGATTTGGATTTTTTCCTTTCCTTTTTATATTTTATTTTTTCTTTACTACTTGTTGAATATTTATAGAGTGGATAAAATTAGACAGAATTTTGATGATTAATATGAGAAATTAAAAGAATAATTGGGCATTTAGTTTTTTGATAGAACAAAGGATAAAAAACAGAAGCGATGAATAAAGAGATTAAAGAATTAAAGGAAGCAATTTGGCTTAAAATTAAAAAACAGGAGACAGTAACTATCTTGGAAAGTTAAGCGAATAGCGATCTATTTGGATGAAAATTTGGAATTAACTGGTGCATATCCCAGATGACAAAACTAGAAATTAGATTTTTTTTTCTTTTTTCTTTTTTTGGGGAGGTAAGATGGAAATAGCAGCATGTACCTAGAAGAGAGTATAACATAAAAAAATAATAATATAACTATAATGATGGTTTTTTTAAAAAAAAGAGATATGATTAGTTTAAAATTGGGATTAGCATCAGTCTGCCAAATATAAAATGAGTTTAGTATAAAAGCACTCCAGGAAAGGCAAAGAAAATGAAAGAGGAAGTAGAAGGGGAGGAAGAGAAGGTGTAGAGAGGGTTGAGGAGGAGGGAAGGAGTTAGAAAGTAGGAGGAGAAGACCCCCCCTCAGGAACCCACCCCTCAGGAACCCACCCCTCAGGAACCCACCTGACCGACCCCCCCGGTCAATGGTGTCCCTCTTTAGCAATTTTAAAATCTGGTCACCTTATTATTAAGTGCTGAAACAAGACTAATATGGGCCCCCGCTCTTTTTCCCTCCTCCTCCTCCTCTTCCTTAGCCTCATCAGCATTGACTTTTCCATACAGTTGGGGCTCCGGCTGGGCCTCCTTCCCTCAGACGACTTCACCGGTGGCTGTTCGGCCTCCGAGTCACTGCTGCTGCTGCTGATCCCTCCTCCACTGCCTCCAGACCCCTCTGCGTTGGCAGAAAGGGCGTCAGAAGTGGAAGCTGTTTGGCCGCCAGACTCTCCTCAGTCTCCTGCATGGGAAACTCAGGGGAGGATGCATGGCCTTTCCCGCTCACCTCACACACCCTGCTCGGAAAGGCCTCGGCCGAAAAGGAAGAGAGGGCGCAGACTGGAATAACTTCCTTAAGATCTCGGAGAGCTTGTAGAAATTGGAAACTGAAGACAGGGAACTCTGGTTTTAAAGAGTCACATTTATCTCACATTTTTAAAAAATTTATATAACAGCAGAAACAATATTAATTTAGTAATTAATTCTGTGGTCAGTAGAAAAAAAGATAGCAGCATCCAGGAATATGTGGGGGAATTTTAAAAATTATAATGAGAAATTTGAAGAAAATATGAACTTGTGCTAAAATATGCTGGCCTTGGAAGAGAAGACTTCATTTTGCAGACTTAAAAGCAAACATCTGTAGAAGAGATGAATTGAATCTTAACACGAGTATAATAAAAAAATGATCATATTAGAATGGGTAGATTTCTGCCAAATTATCATCACCATAATAATCTGCAATCTAAATTTTATTATGGCAACATAATGCCTTACAGAAATTCCAGAAGAGATTTTTTTCCCCCCTTGTAGCCAGACTAATATTTGGCTGTTGAAGCGTAAAATTCTCTTGGCAAAAGTGCTTTATGATGAAGTTTCACTATTAATAGGTTGATGAGACATAGCTGATAATTATGCTTCAGTTTCTACTTCATAAAATTCTGTCCACTGTATAAAACATGTGACTATCATGTGCGGAAGGATTTAAAAGGTCATCTTTCCTTTGGATAAACCTTCCTCCATTATATAGAAAGTTGGCATAATTAGTTATTATTACATTAAATTCTATGAAAGAGAAACAACTGCTTCTCCGTTGTCGTTTTGTACTGATCTCGTTCCGAATATCTTCAAAATGTCTTTTGATATGTAAGTGTTTTTGTCATGTATTCTGAAGGTCTAATCTCCTCATACAGGATAATCATCTATGTTCTTTTTGCAGTTTAGTTAAGCAAATTTTTATCTGAGCCAAATGTCAGAAATACATTCAGATAAAATTACGTGATGAAGAGAATTCTCTTTCTCTTTTCCAGTATTTAATGTAAAGAGCTATGCGGACTAGATTATGCTAAAGAACTCATTAGTTTCCACCAAGACCTAATATGTCTGCTTAGAACTTAGAATAAGCCCTTTAAAGCCCTTCATGGCTTAGGACCAGGTTATCTCCGGGACCGCATTCTGCCTCATACTTCCCTTCGACCGGTTAGGGCCCACAGAGTTGGCCTCCTCCAGGTCCCGTCAGCCAAGCAATGCCGGCTGGCGGGCCCTAGGGGGAGGGCCTTCTCTGTGAGGGGGCCCGCGCTCTGGAACCAACTTCCCCCAAAGACCCAAACCATCCCCACCCTGCTGGCCTTCCGAAAAGCCGTTAAGACATGGCTTTTCCTGCAGGCAGGGGGTAGAGACTAATCCATCTGAGCTCTCCCCCGGGTATGTCTGGTTGATGGATGTTCTTTTAATATTGAATTTTTAATTTTTGTATTTGGTTTTAATTCATGTTTATTTGTTGGTTTCTTGTATTTTTTTCTGCTGTACGCCGCCCTGAGTCCCTCGGGAGTAGGGTGGCATATAAGAAAACCAAAATAAAATAAATAAATAAATAATAGAGTTGGAAGGGACCATGGCAGTTTTCTAATCCAGTCCCCTGCTAAAACAGGAGACCCTATACCATTCTGGACATATGGTTGTCCAATTTTAATCTCCGGTGATGGTGCACTCACAACTTCTGGAGGCAGGCTGTTTTGCTGATTAATTGTTCTCACTGTCAGGGAATTTCTCCTTAAATTAATTTGGATTTTTCTTTAATAATCTTTCATCTGTTACTCATTGTCTTTCCCTCAGCTTTGGAGAATAGGTCTTCAAACAGAAGGTGTCCTCTTTGCTCTGACATCCCCTTAAATATTGGAAGACTGTTATCATTTCCCCTTAAATATTGGAAGACTGTTATCATCCCTAGTCCTTCTCTTTGTTAAACTAGATATATCTAGTTCCAGCATCTGTTCATCATACCTTTACCTTTCAGTACCCTAACCATCTTCTCTGCACTCTTTCTAGACATATTTTTCTGTCATGGTGATCAGAACTGGATATAATATTCCAAGTGTGGTCTTACCAATGCACTATAAACCATTGCCAACACTTCATGTTATCTTGATACTATCCCACTGTTGGTGCAGCCTGAGACTATATTGGTTTTTTGGCAGCTGCAGCACACTGTTGGCTCATACTTAAGTAGTAGTCCACTAGGACACCTAGATCCCTCTCACGGTTACTTCTGTTGAACCAGGTACCACCTATTCTGTATATGTGCATTAGATTTTTCTTGTATGACTGCAATGTTAAGGTGAGAATAAATCTCATAGAGGCGATGTGGATCTTTCCTTGGAATTCAGACATTTAGAAATAAAGCCGAGATTAAAAGTCTAATAGAAAATATTTATTTCAGTATAAAAACAATAAATCCTGAATAGTTACATTCTTGCTAATAAATCGTGACCACTCCCGGTCAGAATCAAAGGCAGAATAATAATAATGGAGAATCAGGAATGCACACATGCGCAGGAGATCACATCACATGTCCTCCTTGTATTGGAATGTACCATAATATTAGGGTAGGGATGCCTCATCCTGCATAGACATACAACTGACAATATTCACTACGTGACATGCAAGACCTTAATTGTCTCTCAATTGAATTGTATTTCCTTGGGTTGGTCCTAATGTTCAAGTCTGTGAAAATCCTTCTGTATCTTAAGTCTGTTTTCTAAAGTGTTGGCTATTCCCACTAGCTTGGTATAAGTCTGTAAATTTCACGAGTTCTCCTTTTATTTCTTCTATCTACCGTGTTTTCCCGAAAATAAGACCCTGTCTTATATTTTTTGGAACCCTGAAATAAGCACTTGGCCTTATTGCCATGCACTCAAAAGCCCGATTGGGCTTATATCAAGGGATGTCTTGTTTTGGGGGAAACAGGATAGATAATATATATGAAAATATATGAAATATATGAAAATGTTGAAGAGTAATGGACCAATGCAGAATCCACTGCATGCTTCCCTCTATTTAGATGTAGTTCCATTGAAGATGGTTGGTCAGTCGGTTGCAAATCCATCATTAAATAAAAAAATTAAAGAAAATTTAAGAAAAAAAATAGAAATTAATGTAATTAGGAAAAAGTATAAAGAGTAAAGAAAATATTATGATTTGGCAAAGCTTCCTCAGTTTTTCCCATGGTTGAGCTTAGGTTTATGTATGACAAGTTAAACTAGCATTTGACTAGCATCTAGAAAGTTCCACATCTATAATTATGTTTATGCCATAATAGTTGTTTTCCTGCCTAAATATTTCATATTGATGTTGATCCTGAAATTGACTTGCAAACAAGACTCAAGATTTGAAAAGAAAGTGAGTCAGGATATTTGGGACCTGGACTCCATTTGTATTTCTTGCAGTATTTTTCAATTGATGTAGCTCATCGGAAGCAAAGCTCACCCTTGTTTTGTGTTGTCTTGTCTTTCAACAGCTAACTTTTCATCTTTGTATTCTTTTGAAAAAAAGACAAATTGTTATACTTCTCAGCAGTATCGTTCTTGTATGATTGATTGCTGAGGAAATCAAGCAATTTCACTTATATGGTCTTTATCAACTCAACCAATTCCCCCAAAATAAGAAAACACCTTACAACTGAGCCTTTCAATTCCTGGAGCTTTGTCTGGAGTCTATATTTTAAAACTTCCTGCCACCCCCATTTCTCCATAGGAAACCCGTCTTTCATTTGTTAGTCTCACAATTAGCCGAAGTAATCATTGTGATGCTAATTATATATATTCCGGAGTTAATTTACCTTCAGAGACTGAAAGGCAGCTTATCATGAGCAGATTTGATAAGCAAGCTGGTTCTTAAGGTTTAATAGATATGTAACCATCTGAAGTGCTTAATTATACTGGGTAAATTATTACTGTTTCCCTGGTGTTTTATACCAAAATTACATATATTTTATCTTAAAGGATTTTTTAAAAATATATATTAATTTTTTAAAAAAATATGTCCACTGCAATGAGCTAAGCGACTGTGCTGTATGCTCAAGAGGGAGACAAGCAACCAAAAGAGAGATAATAATAAACAAAAACCGTAATATATCTGAGTTCAGAGAACATTGTTAGATCAAACTATCATTAGCTATAAATGGATTGAGCGGCTAACCTCTATAAGCAGCAAACATTATTTTCTTGTGGAACTTGTATATTGGACATTTGAGTGAGTCCAGAGGTATTTCACAAGAAGAGTACTCCACTCCTCTGCTCACAATAGAATACCTTATGCCACCAGGCTCGAAATTTTGGGCTTGGACAACCTGGAACTATGCCGCCTATGGTCTGACCTAAGCTTAGTACACAAAATTGTCTGCTACAACGTCCTACCTGTCAACGATTACTTCAGCTTCAACTGCAATAATACACGGGGGGGGGGAAATAGATGCAAACTCAAAGTAAACCGCTCCAAACTCGATTGCAGAAAATACAAATTCAGCAACAGAGTGGCCAATGCCTGGAATGCACTACCTGACTCTGTTGTTACATCCTCAAACCCCCAAAACTTTAACCTTAAACAGTCTACCGTAGACCTCACCCCATTCCTAAGAGGTCTGTAAGGGGTGCGCATAAGCGCACAAGCGTCCCTACTGTCCCTGTCCTACTGTGCCCATTTATTCATACCCATTTCCTGTGTTCATTTCCATGTCTATACTTATATCTGTTTTCTCGTACACATTTGACAAACTAAATAAATAAAAAAATGAACAATAAATAAAAACTTGGAGATATTTTAAAATACAAAAAAACGGCTCTTTCTAATTTGTTTTTGCTGAAGAAGCCATCATTTCAATGAAATAATAGCTGCAAAGCCAAGCAAGGTTAAGTGTCTTACAGCTATACAATGTGTAAAAAAAAGATTTTCTAAATACATTTGAGGCTATCCATATGCTAGCCTTAATATGTTGTCTGAAAGCAAGTCTTGACCCCAGAGCAATATGTTTATTCCTGCATAAAGCATATTGGTCATGTAACAGAAACAATCTCAGAACTGGTGAAACTGGGCATGAATGAAACACGCTAAGTCTTCAACAAAAGATCCCTCCCTGGGAGATAAACAGTTTAATCAGGCTGAAGCACATCTAGTGATAAGTATTTCCAGTACAGAATCATCTTCTCCCGGGAACTTAAAATGTCAAGATCTTAGTCTCTGAAAACAAAGGTTGAAATAATTGTGTTTTTTTTAAAAAAATAGGTATTATAAGTTTGCTAGCCTTAATTACATTACAATACAGCAGTGACGACTAACCCTTTTGTCGCCGCGTGCTGAAATCAATGCAATGAGCGCACGCCCCATGTGCCCCACCCCATTTATGCACGCATGACCCCCCACCCACCCCTGCACATGCGCACGCATCTCCCACATGCACCCCGCCCCCACGCATGCATGGCAGAGACCCAAAAATCAACTGGGAGGTGGGAGGCGCTCACACATGCGCGGTGGAGCTGAGCTGGTGCGATGGCTCGCGTGCCCAAGAGAGGGCTCTGCATGCCACCTGGGGCACGCGTGCCATAGGTTCGCCATCACGGCAATACAGTATCGCCTTTGAGGTATTCATTATGGGGATAGTGGAAAATTGTTGAAAATGAACAATATTGATCTAACTAATTCCAGAGGGTTTTTCAGGAGAAAATGATGGTCTTAATGACATTTTTGTACAGAGCATTTGTTTCTGCAGTGTCTTTATGCAGCTCAGTAGTTTTGCTATTTCAAAAGAAAAAAAAGGAAAGGAAAGGGAAAGGATGAGAAAAGAAATATTTCATGAGAAGATGGTGACTATGAAGAAAAATTCAAGTAGAGATAGAAGCGCTGAATGTATTGCATGATTTAATGTTTCTGAAAAGAAGCCAAGTAATTTGGGTAGATGCGTAAACGGAGCGAAAGCTTTATCTGATTTCGTCCACTCTATTTGTTAATGCTCAAAAGTGCCCTTCACTGTAATTCTCCTGTAGCTGAATAAATTATGATTTGTTGGTTCAAAGTGTTTAGCACAAATCAGCTGTCAAGTGAATATGAGATTTTTTTTCTCTCTCTCTCTCTCAGCTGGTCTCTTCTTGTGTATATAATACCTTGGCTTTGATTTTCTGAGGCTTCCAATAAATGTGATTTCCAGCAAAGTTTGTTTAATCGACCAAATGAATGAATGAATTATTGATTGGTTGATTGCATACCATCAAGGGTATCTTAAAATACAGATTTCATCAAAATTAATTAAAAATATTCTGTACATTTTGTAGGCCACATCTGAAGGTCTAATTGTGAGGAGAGTTTCATGATTGTATTTCCTTTAAATTTCAGCAAAATGGGGCCATCATAGTTCAAAGCAGTGCTGTCAAACCAAGATGAGACTAAATCATTTGTATCCATATTTTGGACCTGTTGAGGGTGTCATAACTGCCTGTGCAAGATAAATGTATTTAATGAGTCTATGGGCACTTTAATGAGGCCATACAATGGCATATTTACTTAGAATAGACTAGAATGAATGAGCTGGAAGGGACCTTGGAGGTCTTCTAGTCCACCCCACCCCCTGCTCAAGCAGGAGAATCTATACCATTTTAGATAAGTGACTGCCTAGACCAGTGATGGTGAACCTATGGCACACGCGCCACAGGTGGCATCCGGAGCTATATCTGAGGGCACGCGAGGCGTTGTCCTATGTCAGCTCCAGTGTGCAGCTGATTTTTGGCCTTCTTTTCGACCATTTTTGCTCTCCCCAGGCTTCAGGAAAGCCTCCTGAACCCTGGGGATGGCGAAAAACAGTCCAACAGGCCAACCAGAAGTTCGGAAATGAACTTCCGGTTGGGCCATTTTTCTCCATCCCCAGGGTTCAGGAAAGCGTCCTGAAGCCTGGGGATGGCAAAAAACGGCCCAACGGACCTACCGGAAGTCTGGAGGCTTCAGTGAGGCCTGTGCACATGTGCGGAGGGCAGCACGGGGGGGTGGGGTTGTGTGCATGTGGGGGGGCAGCGCGGGGGTTGTGCGTATGCTCAGGGGGGGAGGGCATTGCATTATGGATGTGGGCACACACGCGCCCTTTTGGCACCTGAGCCAAAAAAGGTTCGCCATCACTGGCCTAGACTCTTCTTAAAAACATCCAGTGATGGAGCGCACACAATTTCTGCAGGCAAGCTGTTCCACTGGTTAATTGTCCTAAGTGTTAGGAAGTTTCTCCTTAATTCTTAACTTAGCTTGATTTGAGAGACAGTGCTTTTTGTTTGTTTGTTTGTTTGTTTGTTTGTTTGTTTGTTTATTTATTTATTTATTTATTTATTTATTTATTTATTTATTTATTTATTTATTTATTTATTTATTTATTTATTTATTTATTTATTTATTTATTTATTTATTTATTTTATATACTGCCTATCTCCCTGATAAGGCTAATCTGAGCAGATTACAAAGTCTATAGCTTTACAGCTTTAGAACACACAATTTTAGGAGGACTAAGCATCATTGAACATGGACAAGTGAGTGATCCTGCATGCTCAAATCCATTTTAAAAAATGGAGGATTTCACATGTACTATATCCTATTATTGAGTGCTACAGGATCTCCTGCTTAAGCAAGGGGCTGGAGTAGAAGACCTCCAAGGTCTCTTCCAGCTCTATTCTGATTGATTGATTGACTTGATGCACATATAAAAGAGTTTTGTGAAAGTATGATAGAGATTTGATGGCTTCTCCAATGACTTCATTATAGATATTTGAGATTGTTAGGACTTCGAAATGCTTTGTAGCCTATTCTTATTCTTGAATCCTGTACCCTTAAGAAGAAAGCTGCTTCCTGCTTCAGCAGCCTGCCTCAAATATTGTACTTTAACTTCATATTGATTATTGCTCTCAGCTACACCATTGGATATGAGGTGTTATACCATTTTCTCATAGGAATAGGCATAAATAAAATTTAATGCTTTTGTTTAAAAAAACCCCAAAGCCAAACATGATAGGTTTTATACATTAAAGAGATTGATGCCACACCAGTTGATCAGTAATAGTTGATTTTTCCATATAATTAATCGATTTATTTATGAAATTTATATACTGCCTGATTCCCAGCAATATTTAATCTAGAAGAGTGTATGCTTCATGAGCAAAACTGAGTCCTACTGCTTCTTTCTATATACAACTCCCACCGGGGGTGGGTTCCACTTACCTTCGCCACCGGTTCACATTGCGACATTTCACGCGCGTCCCCTCATGCAATTTCGCTCAGAAACAGGAATTAGCCTGAAACACAGTTGAGAAGCTCATAAGTTGTGCTTCGGGTGAAGAAATAAAGGACAGCATTCACCTGCAGGCGGGGGGGGGGCTTTTTCAAGCCGCAGAAGGGGAGAAATCCAAAAAAAGATGGTGGCGTGCACGGAATGGCACCGACAGTGACATCATCAGCGGGTCACTAACAGTTCGGGCGAACCAGTCTGAACCGGAAGGAACCCAACCCTGACTCCCATGTTGTAATGCTTTCTTTATGAACAGATACAGTGTAGATAGAGTTGGTCCCAATGGCATTTAAGGAATAATGTTTTCAGTATTGCAGTGGTCCTGAATCTTTCTGGCTTCATGGAGTGGCAGCAGCAGTGGCCACGGGAGGAGGGAGGGAGGGGATGGTTTCGCACACTCAACTTAGCTTCCCCCCCAAAAAAAATTAAACTTCACGCACTTGGGAACAGGGCTTGCATGGCCCAGTTCGCAACGGGGTACAGACTGGTACTGGTATTTGTCCTGTGGGTTTGGGACCCCTGTAGTACCCTATCCAATTAAGAGGGTGGTCACTACAATTCAATCAAAATTGAGATGGGGCTTTGAAAGGGTGGTTGAAGATGCCACCTTTGTTGTGTATATCCATGATAGGTTTATACATATCTCTCTTTAAAATTCAAGAGGCAATTCAAACTTGAATTATTACAAATATTCATAGAAACATTAGAAATTATAATCAGCATATGAGACTCGTTCCAATTAATTTGATTCATTACCTAATTATCTTGATTTCCCCCCATCATGTACTACCTGCAATTTCTGGTTCTGGTCATAGAACAGAAAGTAAAACATTACTTAAGAAATTATCTGATAGTCTTTGCTTTTCCCCTTCATGACTCCCCATTGCTGATCTTGATGGGGCTGATGGGAAATCAATCCCAAATATTTGAACGACACCAAGTTGCATACTGAGATATATTCACTCATTATCCCTATATTTTATTCAGAAGAATTGGTGCATACATAGTAAAATATGCATTCATTTCAAAAAAGGCAATATTAAAATCTCCTTGCATATATATAGTACATATATCTATATAAAACCATCATACAATTCCCTTTTGGGTTAAGTCACATTATGTAAAGCACTGAAGGAGCATAAGAAATAATAAGCTAAAGGAATTACAGGTAAGAAAAGAAACAAAAATCTAGCTAAATTTAGTTTTAAATCACATTATTCATTATTTCTGTCTATCTTTCACTTCCTTTGACCACATTTATACACCAATTCTTACACTTTCCTTTTGTTTTCAAAACCATTCACCTCTTTCTTCTTAAAAAACTAGAGGAAGTGAGACCTTAAAAATATAAACTGATTTAAGATAATGGTGAATTTGAAGGCATTCTCTCCTCCTTTTAGTCTTAAATTAGACTTTGCAATGCATAGATCAAGTGTGTCATTATCACAGCATTGTAACATGTTAATTATGCAATTACTGTTGTAATACCCTTTTATCTGCATCTTCACACAAAATATACCTCATCAACTGAAACACACAAAAAGATAATATTCCCAGTGATTTGTCATTGACCTGGAGGTTAAATATTCACTTTACCATTTATTTCCACTTTATGTGATAAATATCTTCCCATTCAAGATTCTCTGACGAATATATTTTGACACCACTTCCCCTCCCCAGTTGCTAAGTGTTATTACTTTTAAATGCCATATACCTTTCACTTTGAAAGAATATAATAAGTGATCAGTGCAATTTCATAGGTGGCTAGGCAGACCATTGACTTCCATGCTGCTTACTCTCATGTAACTTAACATTTTTGTGCAGTGCAAGAAGATAGTATATCAAAATCACATTTAAGTGGAAAGACAAAAAGCGAACAATCCTTTAAGTCAGTGGTTCCCAACCTTTTTGTGATCAAGTACCACTTGGAGGTCCCATACAGTCGCCGCGTACCACCTGGTTCCAGAAGAACTAAATTCGATCAGATATCACTTTATTTCATAATTGTACCGTTCCTTTTTTGGCCCCGCGCATCCAACAACTGGATTCTTGGGCCGCTGGGACCAGGTGGGTGGTGTGTGGCAACAGTTGTGTTAGGCAATAAACATTTTTGTGAAGTAAAAAATAACTAACTAAAAATCGTTCATGACCCTGAAAGTGTTCGCATACCACCTGGAAGGCCCTCGCGTACCACTAGTGGTACACGTACCACAGGTTGGGAACCACTGCTTTAAGCCTTTGTTTTGAGATAGTAGTGAGGAATGACATGAAACAATTTTTGTTTACTTCTGGTTTATTTACTGTTCTTTAAACATCTTGGTAGGAGGGATCCATTCTGACCAATAGATTTTTTTTTCTTATAGTGAAAAGAAGCATAACCAAAAATTTAGCCAATGTGGTCTTTCAGCCTGATCAAACCTTTCATGGAGATCTTGAAGTGGACTCACTCAAGGGCATCTGTCAGGTGGGAGGAAGGTCCAATGAGCTCAAAATGGCAGACACAATCAGGTGATTAAAACCAGTCCTCTTTTATGTCTGTTTAGTGTATGGAGTACCATTACAATAAAGCAGTGCCCAGTCACATCTAACATCCCACCCAAGGACTAATTTACAAACCCTTCTCTACACCCAGCTATTGCTTCAATATCCTATTCATAGGAGAACTTTTGCTATAATATTTTATTTTATGGGATATTGAAGTAAATTGAAGTAAAATATTTTATTTTATGGGATATTGAAGTAAATTAGCATCATTTTGGAGTGTTCAGAGCCACATGAAGCCACATAAAGAGCCACATGAAGCCACCAAAACTCATGTTCATATGTAGAGGCAGTATCCTTTTTATGCTATATGGTAATCCAAGTTAATAAACCTAATCCCTAAGTCACTAAATGTTGGGGTAGCCTAAAAAGAAAACAGCGAAGTGTTTGTTTATTTGCTTTAGTGGAAAAATTATGGATAATGGTTTGGAGTTATTTTAATAATAATAATATTTTCATGAAGAGATGAAATAGAGATGAGGGATGACATAGAATTATTAATTATTAAAATAATTTTTTCCACTCCATTTGGATTGGAATCCATTTGGATTACCATTAGATGGATTTGAATTTGAACTTAAGGACTCTTTCTTTGCTTCTTTCTTTGGTTCTTTTTATGAACCTGGGTTTGTGGGATAACTTATCTTTCTTTGATCCATGACCATTAATAAATAAACAAGTTGACTGCTGTACTTTGAGAATCAATAATTCTAGAATCAGGGATGTCAAAAGAGATACATTGATTTTTATTTGCCAGAGACATTAGATG
This sequence comes from Diadophis punctatus similis, assembly GCA_023053685.1. NCBI lineage: Eukaryota > Metazoa > Chordata > Lepidosauria > Squamata > Dipsadidae > Diadophis > Diadophis punctatus. The sequence continues at coordinate 70,996,117 of JALIGW010000004.1, read as the reverse complement.
TGGTGGCGCAGCAGTTAGAGTGCAGTACTGCAGGCTACTTTAGCTGACTGTGATCAGCAGTTCAGCGGTTAAAATCTCACTGGCTCAAGGTTGACTCAGCCTTCCATCCTTCCGAGGTAGGTAAAATGAGGACCCAGATTGTTGGGGGCAATATGCTGACTCTGTAAACCGTTTAGAGAAGTCTAAGCAATATAAATATAAATATACATTGCTTACTGGTGTAAACTGCTTAGAGAGTGCTTGCAGTTTGAGGCGGTATATAAGTCTCTGAAATAAATAAATAAATAAATAAATAAATAAATAAATAAATAAATAAATAAATAAATAAATAAATAAATAAATAAATAAATAAATAAATAAATAAATAAGTGTGATATAAATGAAACACAAACACAAAGAAATTTCAGATGGTTTTCAGGTGTTCCCCAAGCAGCGGAAATTCAAGCTTCTATATTCCAAAGAATTCATTTTTAAAAAATTTAAAATCTCACATCTGAGCCTATTCCACATCAACATTTGTCAATCTTAGGAAAATCATTTTTGTTTCGAACTCAAAGAAAAACAAAAGCATTTAATTTGGTTGCCAAGATTCTTTCTAGGGTAGTAAATTCTGTGGAAAAGCAGCTCCGGTGCTGATCTTCAATAAATAAAAATACTGAGCAAAGGAATAAATATCTGAAATCAGCAGGAGAAAGAGTCACTCTGACAGTTTCATAAACTATTGAATGGCATTTAAATATTGAGAATGTAAGGCCCAGTCACACATGCTGTGAAGTCTTCATAATATTAAATGCTAATATCCATAAAATACAATTGCTTCCGCTGCTTATGTATTGCAATTCATACATCTTTTTCACCAAACCATTATTGCTGCTTTCAAGTTCAAAACCTGAAGATGTTTCGGTTTTTCTATTTTATTTTATCTTCCTAAAACATTTTGATTCACTTGACTCATTTAAATAAATAAAAAAACTTCTATTAAAACAGTGACAAAGTTTAAAAGCTTAGGTTGGGGTTTCCCCCCCCCCAATACATCAAAAGTTTAGGTCGGGGTGGGCTTCAAAAAATTTAGCAAGGGCTTCTCTGCCAGGTTTCTGGGTGGGCGTGGTCATGGTGGGTGTGGCCTAGTCGGCCTCCTGCACCACAGTGGGGGAGGGGGCGTTTTTGCAGTCCCCGGCCTCCGGAGGCTTTCCTCGAGCCTCCGGGAGGGCGAAAACAGCCTACCCAGGCTCCGGAGGCCTTCTGGAGGCCAGAAACGGGCCTATTTCCAGCCTTCCCGAACTTCCAGTAGGGCCATTTTTTGCCCTCCCCAAGCCTCTGCACACACCCTGCACTTACCTGCACCCAAAATGGACCGCATGGGGACTCCTGGGAGGGGAGGGGGGTGAGTGTGGGCAGCCAGGAGTGGGATTTGGGGATTCTCCGAACTGCACAGAATCTTAGCTAGAGGTTCTCCCGAACCCCTGCTAACCCCCAGCAACCCGTGTTTAGCCTTGTTTAGGTTCTTTTTCAAAACAGCACACTGTTCCTTAAATGTCTGTTAAAGAAGTCTCTTTGCTTGAAAACAATATGAACCTCTGCATTTCCTAAGCACCAAATTATGATAATACTTCCATCTGAAAATAAGCAAACAAAGCTCTTGGTGTCCAACTGTGCAGACCAGCAAACTCATACTAGGATGAATGGGGAGATGTTATTTCTCAGAAATGCAAAGTATATCACCTTAGGTACATCAGTAAATGGATTGCATCTGTCCAACAGTGAATTTTGAACAGTATGTTACAGTGAACTTATCAGAATGAGCCAGAATGAACAAATACAGAGAATAGTTCTGCAAACTTAGAGACGACGGTGTCATTCCGAACGTACATCCTTCAGTTATATTGTCAGTGTGAATGCTATAAGCTATCTCTAGTACCTCTCAAACAATAATAATAATGATTATTATCCCTTTAGTTTAAGGTGACCAGACGTCCCGCTTTTGGCGGGACAGTCCCGCTTTTGAATAATTTGTCCTGCGTCCCGCGGCGTTTCAAAAGAGTCCCACTTTTTTAATTTGAATTTGCCCTGCACACCCCTCTGCCTCCTGCCTTGCCTGCCTCCTCCTGCCAGGCGGGGAGGGAGGGCAGTGAGAGGGGCAGCGGCGGTGTTGCCTGTTTGTCGCCGCAGAGCCGAAGAAGCTGGTGGCGTTCACGGCACGGGGCTTCCCCCACCCACTTTCCCTGGCTGCCTGGCTGCCGCCATTTGTGTTCTTTTGCCCTCTGTGCAAGCAGAATGCTTTGCACATGCGCAGAGGGCAAAAGAACACAAATGGTGGCGTCCCGGTGGCCGGGGAAAGTGGGCGGGGGAAGCCTCACGCCTCGAACGCCACCAGCTTCTGCGGCGACTAACAGGCAAGCCTGCACCGGTAGGAACCCACCCCTGGCTGTGATGAAGGGGGGGTGTTTGGGGGGTGCACAAAGCTGCAGGATAAGAGAGACGGACCCCTCCTGTCTTGCTCACCTAGAAACCACCACCCCCGTCAATGGTGTCCCGCTTTACAAATATTAAAATCTGGTCACCTTACTTTAGTAGCTCTGTATCTTTATGGAAGTAAAACAGAATTAGATATCCAAGATCACAGCACGTACTGTATATTATTGACCAAGGAGATCAGTCTATGGAAGAAAGCATTAAAAGGGTATGGAATATAAGTAGAAGCACCAGATGTATGGAGATGATCAGCCTCTCCCAATCTGAAGCGCTCCAAAGTTTGGGTTTCAACTCCCATAATTCCCAGGCAGCACAGTCACAAGTTGGGAATAATAGGACTTGGATACAGAAATGTTGGGGGAGTGGGGCAAAAAGATGAAGATGCTAAGTGTAACTTCACAATTAAAATTCTTCCTCTTATTAATATGCGTTGCACATGACTAAACAGGGAGCATGGTTCAATTGTAAACAACATCTTGACCTTTTTGACTCCCATCGAGGATATCTCTGTTTGAAGACATCTAGATTGTGCCAGTTTCAGGAAGTCTACACAGTTAACCCTCATTTAGCAAATATCTCAAATAGTGATGGTAATAAGTGGTAATTAAAAATTCATTTTCCAATTACCGTATTTTTCGGAGTATAAGACGCACCGAAGTATAAGACGCACCTTAGTTTTGGGGGAGGAAAACAAGGGAAAAAGGCCTCTGCCTCCAAGCAATTTGCCAAACAGCAAACAGCACAGATGATATACACTGTTTGCTGTGTATTTCTGTGCATGTGTGCCTGACCCATAGAAATAGCAAAGAATTGGAGAAATGTACATTATGGCAGTATATTAATCCCAGAAAGTTTTCTTAAATGTAATCACACTAACTCCTCCCAATTATTTAAATAGATCTACTCCAAGGTAACTAAACTCTAATACTAAACAGGATATTGTTACATTTCATACTATACTTGTACAGAGTTGTTAAAATTAATTAAAATTTCTGGATGTATACATTATTCTCTATTATTTAAAAGAAGATACAATAGCACTGGGCCTCTTCAGAACAAGTATTTATTTTAAAAAGCTTCTTTATTTTGTTAAGTTGTCTAGATTTACAGGGATCTCCAACCTTGGCAACTTCAAGACTTGTGGACTTCAACTCCCAGAATTCCACAGCCAGCAAAGCTAACAAAGCTGGCTGTTGAATTCTGGGAGTTGAAGTCCACAAGTCTTAAAATTGCCCCTGGCTCTAGAACAATAATAAAGCAGTCTTTAAAAAGTAAGTCTAATAATTTGAACATTCTACAGACATTTAGTTATTCACTTACCCCCTTCCATCCAGTTCAGCAAAAAATAAAAATCTGCGTGTCTCTGCCAGCTAATTGCCTCTTTGTAGTTAGTTTCACTTTCATTTTTCCATGTGGCAAGTCAGCTGTAGATTGGGAAACTGCTACTGACTTGCTTGGCTTTGCAGGCTCATCCTTCTTTCCTGCAAGCAGGTAAATTGCTGGAAGACAGAGGCCAAAGGGTCAGGGTGGCTGGGTGGGTGGGGCTGCATTCGGTGTATAAGACGCACCCAAGTTTTCACCCTCTTTTGGGGGGTAAAAAGGTGCGTCTTATGCTCCGAAAAATACGGTAATGCTTGCATTTACAACCACAAAAGTCTTCAATGTGAAACTGATTATGGTCTGGTCAGTTTCAGGCAGAAGGGAATGTTCTAATCAACTAATTAAGGTCACAGACCTGAGCTTGTTAACTTGTAGTTAGCACATTTTAGAGAAGTACTGCACTGTGCAACAAAGCAGCTCAGGAAATTTCAGGGGACAACTGCCAATATTGACATTGGAAAAGTTTATTTAGGGGCCAGAAATATGCCATTGGGAGACTATATTGCAATGCTCTCTGTTTTACAGACACATGGATATTTTCTTCATTTTTAAATTTTGCTTTCTGCCTCCCTGACAAAAGGAGAGAGAGAGAGAGAGAGAGAGAGAGAGAGAGAGAGAGAGAGAGAGAGAGAGAGAGAGAGAGAGAGAGAGAGAATCTAGCAGCAAGACCAAACATATAGACACTATCAGCAATAGGAGCAATATTTTGATTCAATCCCCAATTCCCAAATAATTTCCTTCTCTCACTTCAATTACTCTACACTGGGGAATGTGAGCTATAGAGCACTCTGCAAAAAGAGCCTGGACCAGCAGTATGGATTTCAAGATCTAGATTTTCAAATATTCAGCTATACTGGTGTCTATTTTAGTTTAATCACTTAGCTTTCCATGAATTATGTAAGTTTCTAGAGAAGTCAAGAGCATACGAAATACAGTCTACTACAGATGAGACAAGCAAAATGTCTGTTGTGGCCCACCAGCTGCCAGCAGAGCTGGCAGCAGACTCGGACAATGAAGAGGTTGGGGAGGAACTTGGGCCAGTTCTGGAGTCTGGGGAAGGCTCTGATGGATGCTCTGCATCGTATGCAGAGATAGAGCCAGGCAGTAGTGGGTTCCTACCGGTGCGCTCTCTGCCTTTCTTCGCCGCCGAGCTGAAGACGCTGGCGGCGTTTGCGGCGGGGGCTTCCCCCGCCCGCTTTCCCGGGACGCCGGGATGCCGCCATTTGCGTTCTTCTGCACTCTGCGCAAGCGCTGGCTTGCGCAGAGTGCAGAAGAATGCAAATGGCGGCATCCCGGCGTCCCGGGAAAGCGGGCGGGGAAAGACCCCGCCACAAACGCCGCCAGCTTCTTCGGCTCGGCGGCGAAGAAAGGCGGAGAGCGCACCGGTAGGAACCCACTACTGGAGCCAGGGCCATCTGACATTTCCAAGCCACCGGAGAGGCAGCTGCCTTTGGAGGCTGACATAAGTGAGAAGGAAGAACAGCTGGGGCCTGTTCCAGATGCACGTATGTGCAGAGCTGTTAAGAGAGGAGAACAACGGAGGACAAGGAGTCGACTCGGGAAGCAAAGCACACGTGGATGCTGAATGGCCCCTCCCTGGCTGGGGAATAAATAGAAGGAAAGGGGAGTGGTTGTCGTAGGAGACAACAGATTATATTTCTGAAGATTTTGGCTCATTGCATTTTGTGCCACAAAGACTGCTTGCCAGAACTTAATTTGCAGTCTTTCATTTGGGAGCTCACGGCCTTGAAATTATCGCAAGGAACTGATAAGGTCTGTACTGTAGTTAACTCCTTGAAGGACTATTGCCTGGACTTTTCGGTGGGTGAATGCAATTAATTCACAAGAGGAAAATAAAGTGGAGTTTTTCGTGACAAGGAGTCTGTTTCTTGTTTCTGCTAAGGCTGGGTCAGAACAATGTCTACAACAAACACACAAAAGCAATGGTTAATTTAATAAAACACAATGCATATACTTTGAATGTATCAACATAAATTACATTAATGAAATTCACTACAATATCAACATGAAAGTAAAATAACTGAATTCTCCTTATACACCAGCTATCGTGAAGAATATCTGTGTGGAATTATTTCTTTTTATTCTGATGGAAAGACATGAGAAAATGCATGCATGTCAGTCCTATGCATGTATTATTTTCACATACACACAGAGATGGGATTTTCCAGGGGATCATTGGAAGAGCAAGTGATGTTTAATGCATGATGCAAATGACTAATATAAGTTATACAATTTGTGTCACTTAGGCAATGACACCATAATGCATGTAATGTCATAATGGCTTCCAGGAGACATCGACACTGTCAAAATCTCTCTTGCACAACTCCAGAACCTTGTGAGTTGATCAACGTACCCTTCATAGCAGAAATGAGGACATAAAACGGGGAGCACGGAAATGAGAGCTTGTCATACGCAAGCTGATGAAAACAAAAAAGCAAGACAATTTTACAATTCCAAGAATCTTTATTGTCGTGTTGTAAATCTGACAGTAAGCTGGTGACAAGGCACATAATTAGAGAGTGTGCTAAGGCTTGGATAATTCAACCTGTTTTTGTTTGCATTGTAATGTGAGCAGACCATAAGCTGATGGCAGAAGGGATTCAAAGGCAGAAGAAAACAATAAAAGAATAGTCCTAACCAGTCAAAAGGGCTAGAGGCAGTGAGTTTTGCAAAGTGGTCTAAGAATCAAGCCAGGGGCCCAATTAGAGAGCAAGGAACAAGAAGGATCTAGAGCAGTGATGGCGAACCTTTTTTCCCTCGGGTGCCGAAAGTGCATGCGCATGCACTATCATGCATGTGCGAGTGCCCACACCCATAATTCAATGCCTAGGGAGGGCGAAAACGGCCTCCCCCGCCCCTGCAGAGGCCCTCTAGAGGCCAGAAATGGCCCATTTCCCAACTTCTGGTGGGCCCGTTTTTTGCCCTCCCCAGGCTCCAGAGGCTTCCCTGGAGTCTGGGGAGGACGAAAACATCTCAACGGAGGCCCTCCAGAAACCTAAAATGCCCTCCAAGAGCCTCCACGCCAGCCAAAAATCAGCTAGCTGGCGCACCCATGCGTGCTGGAGCTGAGCTAGTGCAACGGCTCACGTGCCAGCAGATATGGCTCCGCGTGCCACCTGTGGCACCCGTGCCATAGGTTCGCCATCACTGATCTAGAGCAACTCCCGGCCTGAGGGTCAGATGCATCACGCACTGGTGTTCTGACCCAACTCCCCAAACACAACAAACCCTCTGACATGAACTCAAAATAATCCTTTATTAGGAGTGCCGGCAGTCCCGGCAAAAAGTTTCTCTCAGAGGCTAAACAAGACTGTCCAGCCGGAAGATGAATAGTTGTCTGCTACATCTATTCATCTCCGCCCCCTGCCTTTTATCCCCAGAGCTAGGGTGGGGCCTCTCTAACAGCAGTGGCTCTTCCCTCCCCAGGATTGGCCAACATCTTTCCACTGCTCTCCTCTTCTCTGCCTTCTGCACAGTCACGTGTCAGGCACTGGACCCAGCTGTTCCTCCTCTTCCTCATCAGACACCTCCAGACCTGGGGGCTGTTGATTCTCCATCTGAGGGCTGACAGATGGCCCAGACTCCGCCTCTGTCTCTCTCTCTCTACCAGCTTCATTCCCTCGGAGTTCCCAGGTTGCCCTGATGCTGACCCTGACTCCCACGCTGCCTCCTCCTCTGATTCGGCTGCCGGAGGGGCTGGCGGCCATCAGGCCACAACAGCTGGCCATGCCACGCACGGTTTAGCGAAGGGGGGGAAAGTCCCGATACGTCACGTGATGCCGCCGTGATGATGTGAGTTTGACACTCCTGATCTAGAGCAATTTCCAACAAGGGTTAAATTATAGGGGTTTTAATGTTGCTAACAGCTCAGAGTTGCTTGTGAGTGGGTGGCCATATAAATTGGATTTTAAAAAATCAACAAACTTATTTTCCCCACTTTAAACAGAATGGAAAGTGATTCATTCCCATTCACCAGGGAACTTGGCAGAACTAAGGATCAAAGAAAAGCTTCAATTTGAAATACATACACTCATTCACAAGACAGTCAATCCAAATATTTACTGTTGTATCTAGAAGGAGTGAAATTGTATAGAATGGTCCCTTATGAAGTTTTAGAATGACTTTTTGAACTTGATTGGGAATCAGAGGAACTGGAGTCTATTATATCTGGGCATCATCATCAGTTAGAAATTACCTAGTTAAAAACCTGTTCATTGCTATGACCATTAACACAATGTTAGTTTAACGTCAAAATACTACATTAGATCTTTTTTCTAGACCAAAAGACAGAGGTATGTGGTTGGATCCATAAACCTAGAATAAATTGGACAAATTCTTATGATGGGGGAGAGGTGTGCTTCATTTTTCATAACAATAAAATATAACACCACCAAAAACAATGGCACTCACCCTCAGGTTACCGTATTTTTCGGAGTATAAGACGCACCTTAGTTTTGGGGGAGGAAAACAAGGAAAAAAGGCCTCCAAGCAATTTGCCAAACAGCAAACAGCAAACAATAGCACAGATGATATACACTGTTTGCTGTGTATTTCTGTGCATGTGTGCCTGACCCATAGAAATAGCAAAGAATTGGAGAAATGTACATTATGTATGTATATTAATGTATATTAATGCCAGAAAGTTTTCTTAAATGTAGTCACACTAACTCCTCCCAATTATTTAAATAGATCTACTCCAAGGTAAGTCACGATTTAACTCTAATACTAAACAGGACACTGTTACATTTCAGACTATACTTGTACAGAGTTGTTAAAATTAATTAAAATTTCTGGAAGTATACATTATTCTCTATTATTTAAAAGAAGTTACAATAGCACTGGGCTTCTTCAGAGCAAGCATTTATTTTAAAAAGCTTCTTTATTTTGTTAAGTTGTCTAGATTTACAGGGGTCTCCAACCTTGGCAACTTTAAGACTTGTGGACTTCAACTCCCAGAATTCCACAACCAGCAAAGCTAACAAAGCTGGCTGTGGAATTCTGGGAGTTGAAGTCCAGAAGTCTTAAAATTGCCAAGGATGGAGACCCCTGGCTCTAGAACAATAATAAAGCAGTCTTTAAAAAATAAGTCTAATAATTTGAACATTCTACAGACATTTATAGTTATTCACTTACCCCCTTGCATTCAGTTCAGCAGAAAATAAAAATCTGCGTGTCTCTCCCAGCTATTTGCCTCTTTGCAAGCTAGTTTCACTTTCATTTTAGCACGTGGAAAATCAGCTGTAGGTCGGGAAGCTGCTAATGACTTGCTTGACTTTAAAGGCTCTTCCTTCTTTGCTGCAAACAGGTAAATTGCTGGAAGACAGAGGCCAAAGGGTGGGGTGGGTGGGTGGGGCTACATTCGGTGTATAAGACGCACCCAAGTTTTCCCCCTCTTTTTGGGAGTAAAAAGGTGCGTCTTATACTCCGAAAAATACGATAAATGAAGTGGAAACCATGGAAAATACACAACATCATCAGCAGCAGTTACATAAACTGGCTGGACCACTGGCCCAGCCCACTAATGACTATTCTCTAAGCATTTAATGTACAGTCCAAGCCTCCCCAGCCGAGATTTTAATCTATCCCTTATTTTTAAATGGAATCAAACCATTCCATCTTCTTTTGAGAAAGTATTTCTTGCACGCAAAATCCTGGAGATGTTTGGGACGGGACAGGTTTGGCCTTTGAGTTGAAATCAGTGGTGAAATCCAATTTTTTTACTAGCGGTTCTGTGGGCGTGGCTTGGTGGGCATGGTGTGGCTTGGTGGGTGTGGCTTGGTGGGCATGGCAGAGGAAGGATACTGCAAAATCTCCATTCCCACTCACTCCAGGGGAAGGATACTGCAAAATCCCCATTCCCTCCCCACTCTGGGGCCAGCCAGAAATGGTATTTGCTGGTTCTCCGAACTACTCAAAATTTCTGCTACCGGTTCTTCAGAACCTGTCAGAACCTGCTGGATTTCACCCCTGGTTGAAATGAAAGCTTGAGTTAAATGGATCTTTAGTCTGATTTTAATCTGAATTTGTTAAAAGACTGACAGAGTAACTTTTAAAATCCAAGCAACAAATATTTCAAATAGTTTGCTTTGTCTATTTGGGTATTTGATCATTGCCTACAATTACATTCAAATGCTTTTCTGTAGTCCTTCGGGTAGCAGAAAAATATGTTGGCATATTTTGCACAGAGCTGTCATATACTGCTAAACTCTATTCTGCCTCAATTGCAAGGCCAGGAAGTGGGCCTGTCTTTTCAGTTTTAATGCAGGATACAGTGGTGGGTCCACCTGTTTTCTTTTGCCCTCCCACCAAACTCTATAGCTTGGTGGGAGAAACACCCATCAATCACTCATCTTAAAGTGGACTTAGCCTGAAGACAAGCAAGTCTTGAAAAATGACTAGACTCGGGGGTTTATCAATCTCTCAAATCTTGCTATCCTTGTGTGCAAATGTTGATTGTCAGTTAGCATTTTGCCAGAATTATGGCATTTTCTTCTTCAATGTAGCCCTCAAACTGGGGTGGCTGATTTTATTTATTTATTTATTTGGGAATTCTTCTATGCTGCCCTACTCCCTAAGGACTCAGGGTGGCGTACAGCATTTTAAAGAACACCAAACAATAAAATCATTAAAAACAATTTTTAAAAAGTTAAAAAAGATATACAACATCATGCATACATGGGGGAGACCTCGGATGTAAAATTGTCTCAGAACCCTGCCTGCAGGAAGAGCCATGTCTTAATGGCTTTTCGGAAGGCCAGCAAGGTGGGGATAATTTGGATCTCTGGGGGAAGTTGGTTCCAGAGAACAGGGGCCCCCACAGAGAAGGCCCTCCCCCTAGGCCCCCCCTGTCGGCATTTTGCCAGTGGTTCAGAATGCTCCCAACTTTTCAATTAATTATATGATTGCATCCCTCCTGGGATGATTCAGGGCAGAATTATCATTAAGGAGAGAAGAATTCCAGGAGCCATGTTCAGCATGCATTCTTTACCTTGTTTCTCTAACAAATATGCAGTTTAAAACACTTTTGATGGCTGCACTAAATTAATGAGTTTCAGCTTGGAAAACATGTCTCTTTCCTGTATCTTCTCCTTTAAAATTATTACAAAAGAATCCCATGCTGATACTATAATATAGCTGCTCCATTTATAGTGCCTAATTTCACAGAGACAGAGCTAAGCACCATTCATGCTTCATATCTTCATTTAGCTGACTCCAAATAAATTCTCTTTTCAGGTTCAGAGAAGGAAACAGATCCATCTGACCAGTTACCATATGTGAAGGTACCTGTAACACTCCAGAAAGCTCCAGTGATGTTCATTAAATTCAACCCAATAGGGAGAGAGCTAAGTTTTCATTTATTTTTCTCTTTGATGTGATATATAACAAGTGGTAAACTGAACTTTGTGCAGAATATACTTGAGAATAGAAATAATCCATCCTGTTAATATCCCAGTTAAAAATAAACCCTAAAGTAGGACCAAGCTAACATCAGGTTTTTATGCAATGTTATTATATGACATATTGAATGCCTGAAGATAAGGAAATGAGGCATTACTAACGTCCTGACTTTGAATGTGTTTCTTAGCAATCACTTTGATCCAAATCATGCCTTCATTTTTACATTAAATTTAACATCAAATTCCAATAATTAAAAAAAATTGACATTTAGCTACTTAATTAAGACTTCTATTTTATAATTGTATGATCCTTCAGAGAAACTTCCTTAATCATCAAATCAACATATGTGTGACTGCAAACTAAATCCTATTTGTATCCCTAAACGTAAGATAGGATTCAAAAAAGATCCCGACAATGACCACATAGTCTGAAAATGTCTGGTGAACAAGAACTCAACCCTGATGTAAACAATAAATATATAGAATAAACATGTTTTTGTATCACTAGACTGTAAAAGGATAGTGTTGACGGGATGGTTGACATGTATGTTCAATGTTTTCTATTTTCAAAGATATTTGATACTTTATTTGTATATACATATGTTTACACATGTTTTTATGTTTGTTTATATGTTTGTTAGTTTTTTTTAACATAATTAATAAAGATTATTTATTTTTTAAAAAAGAACTCAACCCTTTATGTGATAGCCTGTTTCACTGACTGACAGTTTGCACACTCAAGAAGTTCTTCCTGAACTCTAGTCTGAAACTACTTGCTTCAAGTTTTAAGCTAGGCCTTTGGAAGCAAAAGAAATTAAGTACGTTTCCCTTCACTTATTTATAGGACTCATATCTCCTCTCAGACTTCAGTTATTTAGCTAAACATTTTAGTGTCATGGTTCACATGGCTTAGTGTCTTAGTTTCTCAACATCTTGGTAGCCTTCTCCACAGAACTTACTCTGGGTTTTCTGCCTTAGAGAATTCAAACAGTAGATGATTTTTTTTAATGGTTATCGAATAAATATTTCTTGTTAAGATTTCCCTTGAGAAATATCCTATCATGTTCTGCCAACATTATGCAAAAGACTTTCTGATCTTTCAAAAGGTTTATACCAATGGCTGCTCACTTTTCACATTTGATCTCTGAGGTGCTCATATTGCTTAGTGCTCTTATAAAAACTGGCTCTTATACAGGAAACAGGATATAAGAGTCTAGGAAATGAAGAGATCTCAGATTCAACTACTCGACACATCCCCTGTCTTATATTCCAGGATGCTTTATGGGGTAACTATCATTGCATTGGAATCCAAAACTATGTAAAACATTGTAATAACTGAACTTTGTAGTAAACCTAAGTTTGCTTCAGGATGACTCTAAGAACATATCCATGTTTTTTTTAAAAAAGAAACTATAGAAATGATTATCTTGTTTAGGAATTTTGTTTGCTTGTTTGTTTTTACTTCCCAATCTGGTTCTGCATTCAAATATTAATTAAATGGTCCCAACATGATCATCATTCCTACATTAGCCAAGTTTAGCTAGGTGCTGCCACCTACTATGTCACCATCTTATATTCTGACAAATCCATTGGAAAATACTAATTCTGTTTAAAAACTAAACACAGAAGGTTCATTTTCATTAGCAACTGATTAGATAGATATTTGTCATAATCAGTAATATGGCAACAAACATGAGGTTTCAAACATGCTAAAGGAGACCATTTTTTCAGGCGGAAAAAATTACCTGATTGTATCTTAGCTATATTAAAACCTAATTCAATAAAAATATGCCAGTCAAGGTTTTTTTTTAGAAAGTCCAGATGAGACAGAGGTGGGTTCCTACCAGTTCTAACCGGTTCTTTAGAACTGTTAGTAACTCTGCGATGATGTCATGGAGTCAGTTCTGTTGGTGTCTCCGTGGGCACCGCCATCTTGGATTTTGCTTCTGCACATAAGCTATTTTTTAATTGCTGCGGGCGCGAAGCGCATGCACGCACACGGCGCGACCCTGAGAGAACCGGCAGCAAAAGGATCCAGAACCCACCCCTGAGATGAGACTATTTGCTTCCCCACAAACAGACTTTTCAAGGCTAGTATAACGCTAACTTAATCTCTTTTGTATCAATTTATCTTAGAAAATAATATATAATATATTTTCTGGCCTTCCTCAATTGCACAGTTTGCTTGTGGCATTGAAGACATGATGACACTTTAATAAACCTGCTTTCAAGTGTATTAGTAGGTGTACAACATTAAAAATGTCAACATATAATGCAAAACTGGAGGAAGAGAACATTAATAAGTGAATTATTACTTTCCTCAATGATAGGACAGGCATATTGCAGGAAATTTTTTTACGTATGATTAGATATGCACTGCATTAACATAGTAAAACTTACAACTCTATGCCATTGCATTCTTATTCTTATTCTTATTCTTATTATTCTAGTATACAATAGTCAGGTTTTTTTAACCTCATAAACTAGAACATTAGATGCCTAATACAGAATAAAGATGGATGAGTGAAATGGTTTTAATTTATGCAGACAAGCAACTTGGCATTATAACGCACTGACAGTCATTTCTTCCATGCATAATTATTTCCAGCTAATACTTTGGCAATGCCATCTGATTTGAGAGACAAATGTTGGTTTCCTTTTCAAGGTTGGCACCATTTAAGCATGAATGCATAGCAAAGGAAGGAGGAAAGGAGACTGAACCTACCTGTCAATGACTACTTCAGCTTCAACCACAAAAATACACGAGCACACAATAGATACAAACTTAAGGTAAAACACACCAAACTCGATTGCAGAAAATACGACTTCAGCAACAGAGTGCTCAATGCCTGGAATACATCACCTGACTCTGTAGTTTCTTCCCCAAACCCCCATAACTTTAACCTTAGACTGTCTACTGTTGACCTCACCCCATTCCTAAGAGATCTGTAAGGGCATGCATAAGCGCACTGTTGTGCCTACCATCCCTGTCCTAATGTCCCCTTTTATTTGTATCCATTTCATGTATTAATAACCATGTTTATACCGATATCTGTTATCTAATACATGCTTGACAAAATAAATAAATAAATAAAATAAAATAAAAAATGAACCAGCTGACCATATCCTCAGTGTCTGCACACTGATGGCAAAGGAGTCAGTCTCTCTCACTTCCTTATACGTGGGTGTCAAAACGTAATGCCCTTTTCTTTAGGACAGGTATAATTGCCAACACAGGAACGTGTAGCATACATCAAAATGAAGCTGGTCCTCTGTGGATCACATCCCCACTTCTCAACATAGTCACCGTTTCTCTCAATAGCAATGTTCCACCTTCGAATGAGAGCATGTATCCCTGCCTCGTAAAATTCTGTTGACTGTTCTTTGAGCCACTTTTTCACTGCAGTTTTCACTTTATCTATCTATCTATCTATCTATCTATCTATCTATCTATCTATCTATCTATCTATCTATCTATCTATCTATCTATCTATCTATCTATCTATCTATCTATCTATCTATCTATCTATCTATCTATCTATCTATTTATTTATTTATTTATTTATTTATTTATTTATTTATTTATTTATTTAGGATTCTTATATGCCGGCCTACTCCCTGGGGACTCAGGGCAGCGTACAACATTTAAAGAACCACTAAACAATACAATTTAAAACAATTTAAAATACATTTAAAAAGCATACAAAATCTTACATACATAGGGGAGACCAAGATGAAATAGTCTCAAAACCCCGCCTGCCGGAAGAGCCAAGTTTTTATTGCTTTACGGAAGGCCAGCAGGGTGGGGATAGTCCTGATCTCTGGACGGAGTTGGTTCCAAAGAGAGGGGGCTCCCACAGAGAAGGCTCTCCCCCTCGGCCCCGCCAACCGGCATTGCTTGGTCAATGGGACCTGGAGGATACCCACTGTGTGGGACCTAACCGGTCGAAGGGAAGTATGAGGTAGAATGTGGTCCCGGAGGTAACCTGGTCCTAAGCCATGTAGGGCTTTAAAAATGATGATCAACACCTTGAATTGTACCCTGAGACCAATGGGCAGCCAATGCAACTGGCAGAGTATAGGTGTTACGTGGGTGTATCTTGGAACACCCACCACACCACGCGCAGCCACATTTTGCACCAGTTGAAGTCTCCGAATACTTTTCAAGGGTAGCCCCATGTAGAGCGCATTACAGTAGTCCAGTGGGAGGTGACAAGGGCATGAGTGACCATGAGTAGAGCCTCCTTCTCCAAGTATGGTCCTCGTCACTGGAATAATGTTTGCCTCTCAAACCCTCTTTCATGGGGCCGAAGATGATAGTCTGAAGGCGCTAAATCTGGTGAGTATAGAGGATTATTATTCCAGTGACGAGGAAGTGAAAACTGCAGTGAAGAAGTATATGTACAATATTCCATATATAAATTCTTTAGTACAATCAGGATTCCTGTTAATATAAACAAGTCTACATGCACAATATTAAAAAAGTAATTAAATGTTATTTGCATCAATTTTCACAATAGGAAAGCTCCTGGAAAAACTGTACTAAAGAATTTGATTGTCGCAGCCTCCTGTTGGTTGCACAAGACTGTTTTTTCTTCCATAGTATATTGTCTGTCCCAGTGATGAAATCCAATTTTTTTTTACTACCGATTCTATGGGTGTGGCTTGGTGGGCGTGGTGTGGCTTGGTGGGCGTGGCTTGGTGGGTGTGGCAGGGGGACAATATTGCAAAATCTCCATTCCCACCCCACTCCAGGGGAAGAATATTGCAAAATCTCTATTCCCACCCCACTCAGGGGCCAGTCAGAGGTGGTATTTGCCGGTTCTCCAAACTACTCAAAATTTCTGCTACCGGTTCTCCAGAACCTGTTGGAACCTGCTGGATTTCACCCCTGGCACTCTGCCCTCAGATTTGGTGGAGACACTTCTCTTGAGACACAACCACACTACCATAATTTCCACTCTATATTCTCTCAAAAAGAGTTGAAAGCTGACTCAGAGTCACACAATGTTGCTGGCTTACAGTCACACAATGCTGAAAAACATATCGCAGTGTTATCATGTATCATTAGTACTACTTTATAAGTCCTTGGTAAGACTGCACTTGGAATATTGCATCCAGTATGATATAATAAAGAGGCTGAGACTCTGGAAAGAGTGCAGAAAAGAGCAATTAAAATGATTAGAGGGCTGGAGGCTGAAACATATCAAACAATTGCAGGAATTTCACTACTCAAGTGAAAAGGAATAGGGGTGGCTTGATAGCTGTGTTCCAGTATTTGAGGGACTGCTACAAAGAAGAGGGGGTTAATTTATTTTACAAAGCACCAAAAGGCAAGACAAGAAGCAATGGTTGGAAACTAATCAAGAAGATAAGCAACCTAGAACTAAGATGACATTTCCCGATTGTGAGAACAATCAACTGTGGAATGGCTTGCCTTCAGAAGTTTTGGGTACTCCAACACTGGAGGCTTTTAAGAAGAGACTGAACATCTATTTCAGTGGTGAGTTGCTGCTGGTTTGGACCAGTTCTTTAGAACCAATAGCGGAAATTTACCACCGCTCACTGAACCGGCAGCGATGACCGGCGGTCCACGGTCCCCAACCGGCAGCGATGACCAGTGGTCCATGCTCCCGAACCGGTCCTCTGGTCGCCGTGGCTTGCAAAAAATCCCTCTGCCCATGCGCAAAGGCTTCTGAACATGCTCAGAGGATCATTTCTGGTTTTTTTGCACGATGTGATAGGGGCGCATGCGCTAGTGAAGCAAAACGCGCACTTCCATCACGATGCGAACCGGTAGGGAAGGTAAGTGGAATCCACCCCTGATCTATTTGTCTGAAATGGTATAGTCTCTTGCTTAAGCAGGGGATTGTACTAGAAGACCTTCAAGGTCCCTTCCAACTCTGATGATGATGATGATCTATCTATAGTTGGATAGATGGATTGATGGACTGATCAATAGATCAATACATAGATGATATTCTTCAAGATGTATGCCTCAGCTCCCAAACTCATTCCCACACGATATTACACATATTGAAGTGTCCTTTGTCTCAGCTAATGATGGAGGCAATGATGGAACGATAAAAAAAGACATTTTGTCAGTTACTGTATATTTAAACTTTGCGCATTTAATATCCCTTTGCTAATTACTCAAGACCTTCCATTTAGAAAGATACTTGTTTTTAGGGAACATATATAATATTAACGGGTGAATCTATCTGGAAATGTGTTAATGTCATTTTTTTTTTGCTTTTTGCTTTATTATTTATATTATATTGATTTATCAATAACAATTTGAGTGTTATGTGAGTGCTAAAAATAAACCCCATTTTTTAAAAAAATGTATAAATACATATAATGGAGCTAAATGTGAGAAAAAGACTGTTGAAGCATTAGAACCCATCAAGAATTTAGGTCTGACAGGTTTAATATGCTCGCACACAATATTCTGAGATCAATAAATGTTTGATAAGTCAACTTCCCTAGTATGTGTATAGTTTTATTAGATTAGAATGGGACATATAATATTATTCTCCCAATATTTTTTAAGAATCTAATATTGCTTTCTCAGTGATTCTTGGTGATAGAGTGTAAGTCAAAATAATATCTGAAACTGTCTGGAATAGTATACTTTTATTAGGCTCCAATCAAAATTAGTTCAGCCTACATAAATTGTTTAAAGAATGGATGAATCTTTGAAACTTGGCCATTATAAATTTGTAATTTTTCCTCCATTTCTAATTTATTCTGCACCCTTTCTACATCATCTCCAATCTTATTTTAAAAATCTGCTTTCAAAATACATTTTACCTGTAAAATGCATTTTACCTGTAAAATGTCTGCATTTTCTGTAATGTAGACATTTTTATTTGCAAGCTTTCTTAAATAAAACTTTACTTTTTGAGCTTTTTTCACTTGTGTACTTCGCCTTCACTTGTGTACTTCACTGCACTTATGTGTATATTATCACTAATATGCATACTTTTATACAGATATGTATTTCTACTTTTGCTACGTAGTTCTAAGAAACATGAAGTTGAAGCCTTGAGATTCCAGTTTGTGTTTGCATAATGAATTAGAAACTATAAATTGATTAAACTTTTATCAAAGCTCAATTACATACTCCCATATCTCTTGTATTTTATTAGCTTCAATGAAGTTTTTTTTCTTACAACATACCACTTCTAATTTAGCTCTTCTTTCAAATATTTTAAAAATCTTACATTTAGCTTAAAAAATACTTCTGGCATGTTTTCAATACTGCTAATGGAACCCCAAGAGAGAAAGAGAGGGAAAAATGCTACTGAACATGATCTTAACCAACCCAATTAGTTCTTGTAGTATTTTCCCTCAAAATACCTTATATAATCTGATTATAAAATCAACACTATCACTAACATTTTTTGGCAGCCAGAATACGCAATTAAAATGTGTCTTGATCTTCAGATGCTGGTTGGAACTTCAGCTAGAAATCCCAAAGGTACTTTTCAGGAGGCAACTGGACTTTTCTTGTTTTTTCTTTGAAGACCTTTTGCTCCTCATCCAAAAAGCTTCTTCAGCTCTGATTTGATGGTGGGGAATGGAAGGATTTATATTCCTTGCATAAGCTGGTCATTTGCATTCTTTCAGAGCACAGGTGTCAAATTCGCGGCATCACATTGCCATCACGTGACGTTTCGTGAAATTTTTCCCATTCGCGGAGCTGGGTGAGCGTGGCCTGTGCATGACGCATCTGGCCCGCGGGCCGTCCGTTTGACACCCCTGATTTAGGGAGTCTTTGAGGCCACTTGGAGATTTATCTGTGTCCTCAGGGTCACCTGAGTCGTGTAAATGGATATGGAGCCTTCTTGGCTGCAGGATGTTTTCTCTCCTTTGTCTCTTCAGTGTTGAAGACAGATGCATGCTGTTGGGGATGAGTCTGTGTTGTCTGCATCTCAAACTGAAGCGCAAATGGTTCCTGTAGTCTGCAATTTTTCTGGGAATCCGTTCATACTCTCTAGGGGTGGGTTCCACTTACCATCGCCACCGGTTCGCATCGCGACATTTCGTGCGCGTCCCCTCATGCGATTTCACTTCTGCGTATGCTAAGAAGCAGGAATTAGCCCGAAACACAGCTAAGGCACTCATGAGCTGTGCTTCGGGCGAAGAAATAAAGGACAGAATTCACTCGCAGGCGGATGGGAGGGCCATTTTTCAAGCCGCAGAAGGGGAAAATTCACAAAAAATCCACAAAAAAGATGGCGGTGTGCACAGAACAGCACCGACAGTGACATCACCAGCGGGTCACTACCGGTTTGGGCGATCCAGTCTGCACTGGGAGGAACCCACCCCTGATACTCTCACACCATTAGAAGGGTGTCCATCCCAAAGTGCATAGCTAAAAGATTCTGTCATTCAGGTCATGGTTGTCCCAATGATGTGTTTTCAGGAGGCAACTGGACTTTGTTTTTTCTTTGAAGATGTTTCACTTCTCATCCAAGAAGATAAAATAAAAAAGCACCTTTGGGACAACCATGACCTGAATGACTGAGAATCTCCATAGACTTTCATCTAGAGATGTCATAATGATGTGGGGTGATTCAGACAAATATTTGAAAGTTTGAGAAGATTTTGAGAAGATTTTGCAACCTTCTCACAAGCAAAGTCAATATGGATGCCAGATTCACTTAACGAGCGTGTTACTGACTTTACATCTGCAGCAATTTCCTTAACAATTTTGGCAAGAAAAATTGTAAAATGGGGCCAAACTCGCTGAACAGATGTCTCATTTAGCAACAGAAATTTTGGGCTCAATTATGGCTATACGTCGAGGACTACCTTGAAATTTTAAGGTTCACCAAAACACCCCTCAGCCATTGCCACCAATTGTCCATCTTTTCTCCTTGGGGAAGGAACTACTTCTTTTCAGGGGTGGGTTCCTCCCGGTTCAGACCAGATCACCCAAACCATTAGCGACCGGCGGATGACATCACTGTCGGTGCCAGTCCGTGTGCACCGCCATCTTTTTTTTATTTTGGGCAAATTTGTCCCCTTCCGCGGCTTGAAAAAGGGCCCTCCCGCCCACCTGCAGGTGAATTCTGACCTTTATTTCTTCGCCCGAAGCACAGCTGATGAGCTCCTCAGCTGTGTTTCGGGCTAATGCCTGCTTCTGAGCATGCATGGAAGCCAAATCGCATGGGTGGACGCGCGCGTGAAACATCGCGATGCAAACCGGTGGCGAAGGTAAGTAGAACCCACCTCTGCTTCTTTTCCACCAGGCTGAATTAAGATCAGAGACCTCCAGGGGCAGGGGATGTTAAATAAGGCAAGATGGCGGCTGTGGCTGTGCAATTGAAGCCCCATTGCTTTTTTACATGAATTGCTAAAGGGGCAGAACTTTAATTACACGGACACATTTTAATTGTCTTCTCTCTTTTTTTTAAGCATGCTGTGGACAGGGTCCCTGGTGAGAATGAGAATGAAGATAGAAGAAATCCTTTGTAAGTGTCTCCAGCCCTACTTCAAACTGATTGCTTCAAAGTCTTCAAATGTGGGCCTTGGCCTGATGGGCTGGCTGGCTGAGAAGCAGCATCTTGTGGGGCAGGAGATAAAATTACTTGATTAAAGGTATCACTTTCTGTCTCAGCACCTGATAGTTACGTGAGCTAGTTTGCTGCAGAGGAGAGAGATGCTGAATTGAGACTGTCTCTTAGCACCAGGCACTCCAATATGATTGGTTTTGCACATCTATCTTTATCACCAGGCTGACAGAGAGAAATTAAGCTGGCAAAGCTTTTTCCATCACTAATCTTCATGTCTGGAAAAATTTCACCTGCTACATTTCTATGTCAGACTGTGATTAAAAGTGATAGGGCTTTAAACACACAACTATAGTTGGTAAGCTTGGAAGTTTCTCAATTTAGTTTTTTTTTATAAAAAAAAGTTTTTTATATATAAAAAAAGTTTTTTTATATAAAAAAAACATATTGCTTATGTGTCCATTAAGAACTGGGAATACTACTTGTGTGTTTTTGCTATTTGTTCATGTGTGTGTGTGTTTTCTGGGCAGGATGAAGTTAGTTGTGCTCTGCAGTTCCCTCACCTTGACCAACTTTTAGGGATGATGAAAAAATATTTTCTCCACTTCTCTCATGTTTTCTATCTCTTATAAAAAGAAGAAATATATCATTGTAAACAATGAACAAAATGTACATTAGTATTGTCGGCATTTGATTGCATGTATTTTTTAACATGTTATTTACAGCAGATGCACAATAGAGGTCCATTTAATAAATCTATTACTGCCTTGTACTTTTTCAGGCTGTCAATGTTCAATATATACATGTTCCAGAGTGAGGATTGTACCTGGATTGTGTGCAGCATGCAGAAGTCACTCTCCAATAATGATAAAAGCTATTCTGGATTTGATTTCATTTCCCTGCAATTAAAATTAAGGACAATCAATTTAAGCTTTCAGTCATGTTTTTAAATATTTTTTTCCTTTTGCAACATTAAAAAGGTTAGAAAATAATGTTACCTTTCCCAAGTCTCTAGGTGTCATGTCCCCATTGGAGTCTGAATCTGAGGCAGAAGACGAACAGCTGACAGAAAGCGGGAGAGTGGCTCTGTTGGCTGTGGAGGAAACTGGGGAAGGGCAAAGTCAGGCTGGGCAGAGCAGGGGAGAGGTAGAACAAGAGAGATGGGGTTCAGATGAAGACCAAGGTCCATCCCCTCCTCATCCTAGGCGCGCAGGAAAGAACACAGAAGAGAGCAACGTGGGTTGCATAGCTTATGAGGAAGGAAAGTGTCCTGATTCCCTTTACAAGGCACACCTGGGGATGAAGTTTAAAGGAGAGACAGTTGGGAGGGGCGTTTGTCAGGAACAAACACTGAATTCATATAGTGTTGAGAGTTGTGGCCTGCATTCCTGGCATTCCTCCTGACTGTTTGAATTATTGTCTTGCTTCTGTGTGCTTATCTTGTCTTGCTGGAATTATTGCCGTGAATTCCTTCCTTCTGGGACTCATTATCTTGCCCTGCTGGAGTGATTGATTGCAGTCAGTCTGCTTACAGCATTTGGACTGGAGTGTCTGCAGCCAGAAGCTGCTGCAGGTTTGTGGGAGAGCTTTTTTCCAGGCCGGAGAGTAAAAGGGATATTGGGGGCAAAGTTGGTGCAAATAAAGGGACTCATACAGGTTCTCTGGCTGTGTTGCCTTTGTGCCACGCCCTGGGTCATCACACTAGGGTTATATTCGTGGTTTTTTTCAGAGCCAGAGTGCCTGTAAGAGGTCAAAACAGTCAAACTGGTGTGAACATGTGAACAAAAGCTCACTGTGCATTCCATGCATCACACATGTGTAAAAAGGGAAGAGGCTTCAATTCCATACAACATAGAATAATAGGGTTGAAAGGGACCTTGGTAGTGTTCTAGTCCAATCCCCTGCTCAAGTAGGAGAAGCTATGCCATTCAGAATGGGACAACTTGTTGCAGCCAACTCACCACGGCCAACTCATGAGGGGCAACTCATTGCAGGACAATTAAACAATTCGATTTAAGTATTTAAAATAACTAAAAACTATTTTAGTTTTTGTCATTCACATTACATTTTGTCTCTGCTTTTGCATTCTTTCTTTAATGATTGTATTCCACCATTTCTTCAATATTAGTGTAGCTCTTGTCCTGCAGTGAATTGGCTGTGGTGAGTTGTTCCCACAGCAGGTTGGCTGTAGTGAGTTGGCCATGGCAAGTTGGCCATGATGAGATGGCCATGACAAGTTGGCCATGATGAGGTGGCCATGGCAAGTTGGCCATGATGAGATTGCCATGGCAAGTTGGCCATGATGAGATTAATTGTTCACACTGTCACTAAGCTTTTCCTTGATTCTAGGTTGGAACTCTAATAATCTTCTACCTGGTACTCCTTGTCCTGCCCTCAGGTGCCTTGGAAAATAAGTCTGCGCCTTCTTCTCTGTAACAGTCCCACAAGTACTGGAAGACTGTTATCATATCCCTTGGTTTCTTTTACCCTACAGATTTGACCCTGTTAGGAGCCCTACTTAAAACAGAAAAATATCAAATATAATGGAAGTGCTTCAGATTTGATTGCAACGTGTACTTTAATTTTTTTTAGAAATGTGAACACAACATTCTCTATGACACAATAAATTGTCTGCGTTTCTTTCCAGGAAGTGCACCGTTAGTCTCAGTAACATCACTGCATACTTATGAATACTTGAACAGATAATATTAAAACTGAGAATATAAAGCTACTATTATAATACTATTTAGATTTGTTTTTCTTTTCCCCCCCTGTTCCTGTGATTGCATTGTCATCCTGCAATGACAGTGATTAACACTGTTAAGTTTCAACATAGAGCTAATTCTTAAGGCACCTCCGTTAATATTTCCAGCAACTCTAGAGTAGCAAGAAAAAACATTTTCATGCGGATCGTCCTCAAATTCATCTAAGCAGATGCAGTCTAGGCCTCACCAAGAGACCAGAACTATGCTTTGCATACTTTCTGATATAATTAATGCAAGAATACAGAATAATTTCAAGCAGAGACAGAAGGTATGCTCAGGTTAAAAGAATTCAGAACATATGGTTTTTGTTGGCAAGCAGAGCTCGGTGAAACAAAGAAATCCACAGCCAAATGGAATGGCGGGAGGGGGATACACCTAAGTTCAGTGGCCATTTGTGCTTTCCTTTTCTACAATCTTAATTGGATAAGCCTTTTAACACCCCCTCTCCTGTTCAAATGCTGGCTTTTATTCTTGCTTTTGATTTACTGGCATAGTGCACTTTTCCCTTTCCTTCTGACAACCTTTAATGGCAGGTAATAAAAGAAAAAAATGGGGATGCCTCTCTTTCTCACTCAAGCCTCCTATCTCTTGTCAGTTTTCCAGAAATAAGGCCCCCATCCTTTCCCCCTGAATGCCGAAGCTTTCCTTAGCTCTCTGCTACTTGAGCTCTCCCCTGTCCCCCCTTTCATTCAGCATTCCTTCTGCCACATCTCCTTTCTTTGTAGGTGTTTGGAAAAGTTCTTGCTACATCTCTCTGTCTTGCCAAGTGTCAGGGCAGTGATCAGGTGCTCAGGCAATTGGTTTTTTTGGATTGATGGACAATGAACACTTCCGTGAATCACAAGATCATCTACCTTAACATCCTACCTGTTAACGACTACTTTAATTTCAACCGCAATAACACTAGGGCTATTTTATTTTTTATTTTATTTAGGATTCTTATATGCCGCCCTACTCCCTGGGGACTCTGACTTTTACAATCCATGGGGATTTCATGGCTCTTCCATTGTTGTGCACACAATAATCTTGCTGCAGTTACCGTATACCAAACTGATCTACCCTTTAGCTAAAGTTTCTAATGCTACTCCCTTGGGGTCCCATGCTTTGAGCTATATGGGCTTTTTGAGCCTTTTCAATAGGATGGAGTCCACCCAGGATTATAAAGTGTCCCTTTGGAGCAGAGACATGCAATCTTTGGATGGCCAAGGGATGCATTTATTTTTACATTGGCCTCCCGGAACTGAGATTGCGTATCTTCAGAGTGTCAACCATCTCACTGTTTGAGACAGCAAAGGAGACTCCTAGGACATCTTTTTACCAAGAGTATAACTTTACTAAAAATTCCATGTGGGTACAGAAGTGGAAAAGCCAATTCTAATAATTTTGCACACAGGAAGCATAGGAAACCTTCCCCCCCGGTCTTCCCATTGTCCATTTGTTTAGCCAATCAGTCACATTCACGTTATTTTGGGAATGGTCTTGGACTTACCTAGCCAATGACCTTGGGGTGTTGGATCTGTCTCAGGCTTTGAGCTGGCAACTTGCATTCCTTTACCCTCGCTGATACCACACACCCCTTGCATTCCAATGCCTTCCCTCCAGGGGCAGATTCCTAATTTTTTACTACCACTCTGTGGGCGTGGCTTATTTTGTGGGTGTGGCTTGCCAGCCATGTGACTGGGTGGCTGTGGCTTCTCAGACTGCTGAAGGGAGGGGAACTGAGATAGGTCCTGCCGCCCATTCCCCCTCCCCTCAGCAGCTCGAGAAGCCTCGAACATGTGAAAATGCCTAGGATCATCACTGTGCGTTCGTGGCTTCTCGGACTGCTGAAGGGAGGGGAATGGAGATAGCTCCTGCCACCCGTTATTTCATCATCTCACGTGCTCCCTCAGCCATCCTCCCCTGCTTGGACTCACTGTGGGGTAGGAAGGCAGCGCATGCGCAGTGCCGGAAGCTCAGCTTCTGGGCATGCACAGAAGAAATTTTTTTTAAAAAATTAATTTTTAAAAAAAATGGCGGCGCCCAGGCACCGGCAACCGACCGCACCGGTACTGTGACATCACCAGCGGGCCGCTACCGGTGCTATAGAGTGGACCGCACTGGTAGGAACCCACCACTGCTTCCCTCCCATTGCTGACATCTGTTGCATTTGGGGGTTGTTGCATAGCAAGCCAACCATGACACAGAGAGGAAGAGCTGAAAGTTTGAACCAGTCATTATTTTTTGGGTGGAGCTGGGCAAGTTTAAAATAAATGTGCTTATTAAGCCTATCAAGGGCTAAATACACCTCCTGTTGTTGTTTAATCTCTAATGAAAAAGAAAAAATGCTACAGATTTCTTCTTTGTAGCAGAAAAGTATAGTTTTTTTGAATTTTGATATTCCTCACAAACTTAATCCAAGAAGGCCAACAAGAAGATTCCAACAGCCCTACAGTTCTGTATCCCAACGACATTTGTTACCATGTTCCAGCCATGCTCTGGATCAGTGGTGGGTTTCTACTGGTGTGGTCTACTCTACCGCACCAGTAGCGCCCAGCAGATGGTGCTATTTGCATGTGACAGCTCTGGTGCCGTCTTCCCCAGTCTGTCGTGTGGCGCCATCTTTTTGGGGGGAATTTTTGGGCTGATTTTTCTTCCTGCGCATGCGCGGAAGCAAAATCTTGTGAGATTTCGGCGATTTTTTGCTTCCATGCATGCGCAAAAGCAAAAAAAGCACCAAAATCATGTATGCGCGCGCATCCCCTCATAAGATTTTTCTTCCACGCATGCAGAGGAAGCGAAATTGCACGAGGGGGGACTCGCGCATAATGCACATGCGTGCCAAAACATGGTGGTGCGCACACAGCGCACCAGTAGCGCGAAGAACAGGCAACCCGTCCCTACTCTGGACATCCTGGAAGCCAGAGCATTATTCATTTCAACTGAAATGAACATTTCAACTGAAGTGCTGAGATCAGCTGCTGAGAATTTACTGGTGGAGATGCTACTGGCTCTCTATACCTTCTACGCCTCTTTGGTGAATGTTGACTTTAAAGGCCAAAATCCAGAAATGAATACACACAGAGACACACTCACCCATTCATTTTAATTGGAAATGGAATAAGGGTTTCAGAGTACAAAAGCTTGACCCACAATGCAATTGGATATTACAAACTGGGAAAACCTGTATTTTGAGTTCATTATTTTTGAACTTTGGCAGCATTGCTAGAGAAGGGTCTTTATGAACCATATAATAATACCAACTAGCTGTTAATGAGCATTTGTGCATAGCCCTGAAGAATGAGGAGCAGGACAACTTTATAAATATTAGGATCAAATGGTACAGTCATACTTTGCTTAACAATTTCTTGTCACCCATGGAAGTAGCATGATTTGCAACTCTGAGGCACAAAGGCAATGCAGTTGGGCTCAGACATGCTTTCTGTCTTCCAGAGGCCTCCTCCAAGCCATTCAATGATCAGAGGGCGTATCTGTGGCTTGGAGCAAAGCAAAACAACATGAACACTTTGCTTTGCATTGAAAAGTCACATGGGGATGGAGGGAGAGAGATGAGAGGTTGCTTTGCAAAGCAGCCTCCCCTGATTAAAAAAAAATGTAAAAGCCTAGCCAATAAGTATTTTGGATTAAGAATCCTCAAGCCAAACTTTTTTTCCTCCATGAAAAATCTTGTGTGGAAGCCATAACTACCAAAAAAAAAAAAAAAAAAAAAAAAGGACAATGCGCCTAAAAATAATAGAAATCACTGAAATGGAATTTTTGGGGACTGAAGGATTTGTGGCACTAAGAGCCAGTCTTCCCAGACAAAGTTACAGGATGGTTCATATGTAACTTTGACATTTGAAGAATGAGAAGTCTCAGTATTCTGAACACATTCACGACATTGTGTGTTTGGTGGCAAAGAAACCATATGGGGCTAAGGGGAGAGGGAGAGAGAAAAACGTTGTGGTATTAGTTGTTGGATTAATGTTCCAGTTGCTTGCCTATTGCTATTAACACTATAACTCAGGCGGGAGGGACTATACCATTCTTTCAGTCTTTGTTGAACTAATTCCATACTTTGCCTTCATTGACAGCAGTGGAAACAGGAGGCCAAACAACATTTCAAGCAGAGATTTAAAAGATAAAATCAGTTTATTTAGTGCTCAATTCACAGTTGGGATTAAAACAGATGGCAAGATGAGCCAATAGTTAACAAGAGAACATCAAGGCAACTTGAAGAAGAGTTTCTGATAAGAGATTCATTTGAAAGGGGGATAGGCAAAACTTGAGGCCCGAGGGCACATTTGAAGATTTGTGGGTCTGTGCTCATTCATACTTGCCTATTGCCAAACTTGGTGAACATTGCCAGTCTCACCTCTTCTCTTAATCGGGTAGCAAACTGGTTCTAAAGGATAGGATGCTGTGGGGGCTAAAGTCATTGCTGTTCTGCTTTTCAGTCCATCTTCTTCCTATTTATTTATTAAAATACTCTTCAACAACAAGGATGCAGAAAAGAATATGGTAGATGCTGAGAAATTGTTTTAGAGAAGCATTTTACTGTATAGTTATTGTTATGTTATGTGATATGATTATATTATGATGATATGATATGATATGATATGATATATGATATGATATATGATATGATATATAATAATATAATATAATAATAATAATAATAATATAATATAATATAATATAATATAATATAATATAATATAATATAATATAATATAATATAATATAATATAATATAATATAATATAATATAATATAATATAATAATATAATATAATATAATATAATATAATATAATATAATATAATAATATAATAATATAATATAATATAATATAATATAATATAATATAATATAATATAATATAATATAATATAATATAATATAATATAATATAATATAATATAATATAATATAATATAATATAATATAATGATATGATATAATGATATGATATATGATATGATATGATATGATGATATGATAATGTTGTTATGTTACGTTATGTTATGTTATGTTATGTTATGTTATGTTATGTTATGTTATGATATGATATGATATGTTATGATATGTTATTATGTTGTGTTATGTTATGTTATGTTATGTTATGTTATGTTATGTTATGTTATGTTATGTTATGTTATGTTATATTATATTATATTATATTATATTATATTATATTATATTATATTACATTACATTACATTACATTATATTATATTATATTATATTATAATAATATTTACTGTATATATTTTTTAAAACGAAGCATATACTGTATATAGCTTCCTATCCTATAATCTGAGTGGCTTTCAATCAAGAAACTCTGGACAGTTCTCAAAACAGTGTTTCTGTGCTCTGGAGTTTATCCTTGATTTAAAGTGTGATGTGGGAAGTCGTTTTATCTTATCCTTGATTTATCTTATCCTTGATTTAAAGTGTGACAGATGAGAATCATTAAGCATCATTTCAAGGATCAGTCTACCACTAGGCTCCGTGTCAACTCTTAATTGCTGGCCATAAGCTTCTTCTTGTGTTGCTGGTCTTTCATGAGCCTTTTATGTTCTAAAAGGAGCAAAGGAAAATGTCTGTTTGTTCTTGGCAGGTTAGGCGAGAATGAAAAAGTGAAACAAATTGGACTATGGTAAAGAGAGGCCTACTTTTGCCCAGGCTTTTCTTCCCAAATTGGAGCCAACCTTGAGTAAATGACTAGAGAGCACTTGAGTAGAAATTTCAATGGACAAACGGTGTAGCATTGATTGACAGAATTGGAAAGAAGGAAAAGGTTTACATTGCACAATATTGTGATACAAACAACAGAACATAGAGTGTCATCTCTTGCGATAATTTAAAAGCTGTGATTTTAGCATTTGTTTTCTTGTGTCAATTAGTTTCACATTTTCTCTTGTCAATTAGATAACAATTGCTCAAATGTTTATGCTTTAAACACCTTGCACAGTTGGTAGAGTTTTGCATCTTATCAGACACATCAGAAAACTGTGATGTTGCAATGTATAATCTGGCTTCACACTTTCAGAACAGTTTCCACTGGCACATGAAGGACTGACAACTGAGATCTTCCTTTCCACTAGATTTAGGAATTGTTTTCACGTATTACTTGATAGCCTGGCTAAAAATAACTTTTCATTTGAGGCCCAGAAGCTAGTGGAAAAATAAGTGATTTAAGAAATGTATGACAGAATGTCTTTTGTTCATAGGTCTGATACTACAGTCAAAGCCAATATCTCTCCAAATGGATTATAGACAGGTGAGATGGGGTTTCATGTCTCTCTCCTCCTTTGAATGTAAAACCCCATCACTGTGTGTGTGTGTGTGCGTGTGCGTGTGCACGGACACACATGTGCACACCTTCAAGAGCCGAGGTGGCGCAGTGGTTAAAAGCAGCACTGCAACCGACTTCAGCCGACTGCTAGTTCAGCAGTTCAGCTGTTCAAATCTCACCAGGCTCAAGGTTGACTCAGCCTTCCCATCCTTCTGAGGTCGGTAAAATGAGGACCCAGATTGTTGGGGGCAATATGCTGAACTCTGTAAACCGCTTAGAGAGGGCTGTAAAGCACTATGAAGCGGTATATAAGTCTAAGTGCTATTGCTATTGCTATTCAAATCAGTTTTTATCTCCCGGTGATTTCCTGCACCAGTCCTTCAGTTTTCTTGGCAAAATTTTTTGGAAATGTCCCAAAGGTGGTTTTTTTCAAGAGGCAACTGGACTTTCTGGTTTTTCTTTCAAAGAAAAAAACAGAAAGTCCAGTTGCCTCTCGAAAAAGCACCTTTGGGACAGCCATGAAATGGATGACTGAGAATCTCCATAGACATTTTTTTTTAAGTGGTTTGCCACAGCTTCCTTTCAAAGACTGAGAGTGACTGGCTCAAGGTAACCCAATTGGTCTCTTGCCTAAAACAGGACTAGAACTCACGCTCTCCTGGTTTCTAGCTTGATGCCATAGTCCAGTGGTTCCCAACCTGTGGTACGTGTACCACTAGTGGTACGCGAGGGCCTTCCAGGTGGTACGCGAACACTTTCGGGGTCATGAACGATTTTTAGTTAGTTATTTTTTACTTCACAAAAATAGCAATAGCAATAGCACTTTTCTTATATACCGCTTCATAGTGCTTTACAGCCCTCTCTAAGTGGTGTACAGAGTTCAGCATATTGCCCCCAACAATCTGGGTCCTCATTTTACCGACCTCGGAAGGATGGAAGGCTGAGTCAACCTTGAGCCTAGTGAGATTTGAACAGCTGAACTGTTGAACTAGCAGTCAGCCTGCAATGGCTGCATTTAACCACTGCACCACTTCAGCTCTTTTTACTGCCTAACACAACTGTTGCCACACGCCACCCACCTGGTCCCAGCGGCCCGAGAATCCAGTTGCTGGATGCGCGGGGCCAAAAAAGGAACGGTACAATTATGGAAATAAAGTGATATCTGATCGAATTTAGTTTCTCTGGAACCAGGTGGTACGCGGCGACTGTACGGGACCTCCAAATGGTACTCGATCACAAAAAGGTTGGGAACCACTGCCATAGTCACTACACCAAACTGGGTCTCATATATGAGTGGAGTAGATGAATTGTTTAACATGATCTTCAGCTATGATGGCTAGCACATTGCGTAGGAAAGACCATTTGGTCTTTAGATTCATTGACCCCACTGAATTAATTCTGCACCACTGCTTCAAAATACTCTGATTGAAATTGTTGGTAGATTAGGTAATGAATCATGAACAGTGTTTCTAGTACTGCAGTAATCTAAGAGTGCTATTCCTATCCATTCAAAGTGTTATATTTACCGTATTTTTCGGAGTATAAGATGCACCGGAGTATAAGACGCACCTTAGTTTTGGGGGAGGAAATTAGAGAGAAAAAATCTACCTATCAGGTATTCATCTGGCTAGCATCCTTAATCTGTTCAGCTTCAGCACATTATTTTATCTTGTGGTTAGTGCTGAAAAAGCCTTTTTCAGAGGGAGTAGGAATGAAAACAAGCCTGCAAAGACTTAGGGCTGGAAAAACCTTCTTCGGAGGGAATAGGAAGCCGGGATGTTCGTTAGCCCCTCGTTAGGGCTGAAAAAAAAAGCTTCAAAAAAGCTATATTTGAAGTATAGGAGGCACCCAAATTTTCAGCATCTTTTAGGGAGGAAAAAGGTGCGTCTTATAGTCCGAAAAATACGGTATTTGTTGTAATAATTTACAGAGCCACACCTCTCAATTAGGACAATGAATATAGTATTAAAACCAACAAACAGCAAAATCAATGAACAGTATTAGTAATAGTTATTGGCACCTGGAATAATCTTACCTATGTTGCTAGAAAGTTTAGACCCCCATCTAGGTCATCTGAAGATCTGAATAAATTATTTCCAGGTCCTTTTTTTTTTTGAAGTGGTGGTGACTTGGATCCATAAAGTCCCATTCTAAAAAATATCTATACACCAGTTCAGGTTCTGAGAAATTGTGGACAAATTTGGTAAATTTGAGTTGTGTTCTAAGCAAAAGCATTTTTTTAAATAAAAAAATTCTCACTGATACGCAAGGGATCTGAAATGTAAATGGATAAATATAGCTTTTATTCATTTGCCACAAGAGGCAATCTGTTGATTATTTATTTGTCCCTGGCAACTCCAACGAGGAGTGTCCTCAGGAGCTGAAGGCCACAACAGAAGGCCTTTTTGACATGGATTTCTCTTCTGCCACACCATTCCACATGAACGCCTTCTAAGTCCACCTTTGTTCCTTTGCTTTTTATTTCCAGAAAATTATGCTTGCCACT
This sequence comes from Diadophis punctatus similis, assembly GCA_023053685.1. Taxonomy (NCBI): domain Eukaryota; kingdom Metazoa; phylum Chordata; class Lepidosauria; order Squamata; family Dipsadidae; genus Diadophis; species Diadophis punctatus. The sequence goes on along the minus strand of JALIGW010000004.1, from coordinate 70,963,775 downwards.
TACTTCTTTGTCTTTCTGGCATTAGACCAAAAAACCTTTTTATTTTTTCAGGCCTTTAATTTTTAATTTTGTTCTCATGCTAAAATTTGGTCTACAATTAATCTTATTTATACTGTTCCCACTTTTGCCTTCAGTTATGTTAATTGCTTAATTTAATTGTTTTAATTGATTGTTTTAATATATTTTATATGGTATTTACCTAGGCTATCATGGGTACTGTTTTATGCTACAGTTCTTAATTTAAGATGTTTTGATACTGGCTGAAAAATAATTTTATATTAACTGTAACTACTTTTCAAAACTTATTTCCTTAAGTTAACTTTCTTGGTCCAGTCACTCTGATTCTTTGTGACTTTTTGGACATCATTTTACCACATCTGTCTGCCACTAACTGCTTTTATACTATAAAGTCATTCTTGTGTAACCAGTGGCTACTAGCCATCTTGTCTTCTGTCAGCATTCCTTTTGATTCACATTCATTCTTTGCAGGCATCAGAATTTTCTCCAATGGTACATGCCTGTGCATTATTTATCAAAAATATTAAGGTTTAGTGTCAGCACTACCAGGAAAAGTAGGCTGAAAAACAGACAGTGTGTAGACCTACAGCTACTTGTATTAGAATAGCTATAATAACAGAATCTTGCCAGTCTAATCAGTCTTTCCTCTCTTCCTCTATTGATGTCATGTGAATTAAGAGGACTTTCTTGGTCTAGCTCAAGTATGCTTCACCTGATTGTTGTCTTGGTCTACCCTCTGTCTTTCAAAGTCATCCTCTACACTCACAACATTTAGTTTTATTGTGAGTGTTTCTTGTGAATAATCTGGTTTCATCTAGTAGTGAAAGTGTTTGCCCTACTTGCCTTACTTGCATTCCAAGATACTGTCAACAATTTCTCTGATACCAGAAGTTAAAGATATTCATTTTTCTTCAATTAAGCTGTCCAATGGCCCAGTTTCGCAGCCATATGTTACAGCTAAGAAAATGATTGTCATAACAATATCTGACATTACCACTGTAATGTATCTACATTTACAGATTAACTTTAATATTTTGCACATATTTGTCACACTATTTTCCTCAGAAAACAGATGTCATCCTACCAAGAATTCTTAAACCTACAGTCATCATCAGTGGTGAAATCCAATTTTTTTTACTACCGGTTCTGTGGGCGTGGCTTGGTAGGTGTGGAGTGGCTTGGTGGGCGTGGCTTGGTGGGCGTGACAGGGGAAGGATACTGCAAAATCTCCATTCTCACCCCACTCCAGGGGAAGGATACTGCAAAATCTCCATTCCCATCCCATTCTGGGACCAGCCAGAGGTGGTATTTGCCGGTTCTCCAAACTACTCAAAATTTCCGCTACCGGTTCTCCAGAACCTGTCAGAACCTGCTGGATTTCACCCCTGAGACTTCATCATGCCTATGAATAACAGTCAATATATCTATCTAAGAAGATAAAGTTTACTTAAATTACTTCTCCATTTATTTATACTTTATTTATTTATCCCATTTATATACCTACTCATCTACATAAGAAACTGTAGTTGATGAACTAGATAAAAGCAAATAATTTTATTAACCAAATAAAGCTACACTGAAGTTCAGTAAAATCTCTTAGCGGAGGGATCACTCCGGAGGTCGATGGATCTAAGCTTCCCTTTTGAAAAACATTCTTACTAAGAAAATAAAACCGAGATTCAAATCTAATTAACAAAATATTTATTTCAGTAGAAAAGTAATAAAAAGAATCCTTATTAGACTACATCTTATCGGCTAAATGAATAAATCACTTCTACCTTGGTAGAAATGGCAAAGAGAAAAGGAGGAGGAAATCTCCGGAATGCAGGCATGCGTAATAGAATATATCATACGTTTGCTTGACCATAAATACAAGAAAACAGTAGAAAACATAGAGATGCACAAACTGACAATATTCACATCGTGACAAAATCACCCTTCACAAAAACACATATAGAAACCCCATACTATCATTCTGACCATTTCAAATTCGATTTTCTCCATAGATCAATCTTTATCTAGCAAACTTACCAATCAGGGGTGAAATCCAGCACGTTCTGACAGGTTCTGGAGAACCGGCAGTGAAAATTTTGAGTAGTTTGGAGAAGTGGCAAATATCACCTCTGGCTGGCCCCAGAGTGGGGTGGGAATGGAGATTTTACAATATCCTTCTCCCAGGAGTGGGGAGGGAATGGGGATTTTTCACGCCCACCAAGCCATGCCCACCAAGTCACGCCATGCCCACCAAGCCACACCCACAGAACCAATAGTAAAAAAAATGGATTTCACCACTGCTTACCATGTGGTGTGTTTGTACAAACAGTTTTGTAGCGGCACCTAAAATGGATAGCATTGTGGGACTTTGATAACTTTTGAACTCTAATAAGGGTTCCAATGGAAATATTTTGGTGATGGACATGATAACTGTGGGCTACATTTTTGTTTACTACCTTCCTATTTGATGAAAAAGAAATGATTTCAGATTTCCATTAAAAATAATGATAAAGTCTGTGAACTTCTCATGGAAATGTCTCACGTAAGTGTGGCATTGTACCATGATGGAAAGTCATGAATCTAAACAGCAGCATATTTTGCCACCCTGAAACAAGAAAGCAAGCTTATCAAAGGACTATCAAATTCTTTAGCAGCTTGAGAAACAGAATGAGATAGAAAAATCCAAGGCTGTTGAACAAAATATTTTGGCACCATGTTTTTTTTTTAAATTTAAAACAATGTTAATCAAAAGATAATTCCAACAACAAAATGGATTTTCCAAAGACAAAAACATAACAGCACAGTATTTTTAAATAAATACTTCTTGTAAAACCATGTTTTAATATAATAATTATATTTTAATTATTAATGTGTAATTATTGTAAGGATTACTTTAAAAAAAACCAAAATACCAATCAAATATATTTTTTCCAGTACAAACATTTTCACTTATCATTACAGCCGTATGTCTAGTTTTTCTCTACATTTCATCCAAATAGGGAAGCAAGCTGTTCTTCAAATATTTTGCCAATGGTATTATTATGTTTGGTTGCACAGTCAGCAAGATGTTTAGACTGCATTTGGCACTTTTATCCACCTATCGAGTCCTTCCCAAGGTTCTGGGATAGGCTGATGTTGTTCTTCGATGTTGTTAAAGGTATTGTCGCAGTTTGTAAGCTGTTCCAAGCTGTTCCAAGTAAAGTAGCCTGATGGCGATATTATTAGTGCCAGTGGTGTTCAAGTGGTGCTCCAGATGTTATGGGATTGCACTCAAGGGACCTATTACTATCTTTATTTTCTTTTGCTGCAGTTATTCTACTTCTATTTGCAGATATATTTTGCATTTTTTACTCCCCCCCCCATATATGCATACAGTAGTTTAGATAAAGCATGCACAAGTTGAACTTAAGCAGTTTCTTAAGTGAGTGAGTAACCTCTGTCTTTGCACCCTTTTGAACTTCTGAGCATGATTAATCTATCTCAGCAGGAATAGAATAGAATAGAATAGAATAGAATAGAATAGAATAGAATAGAATAGAATAGAATAGAATAGAATAGAATTCTTTATTGGCCAAGTGTGAGTGGACACACAAGGAATTTGTCTTTGGTGCATATGCTCTCAGTGTACATAAAAGAAAAGATACATTTGTCAAGAATGGTTGTGATAGAGTTCAAGTAAGCAATCAGGAAACAATCAATATTAATATGAATCGTAAGGATACAAGCAGCAAGTTACAGTCATGCAGTCATAAGTGGGAGGAGATGGGTGATAGGAACGATGAGAAAAACTAATAGTAATAGTAATGCAGCCTAGTGAATAGTTTGACAGTGGTGAGGGAATTATTTGTTTAGCAGAGTGATGGTGTTCGGGAAAAAACTGTTCTTGTGTCTAGTTGTCTTGGTGTGCAGTGCTCTATAGCGATGTTTTGGGGGTAGGAGTTGAAACAGTTTATGTCCAGGATGCGAGGGGTCAGTAAATATTTTCACAGCCCTCTTTTTGACTCATGCAGCATACAGGTCCTCAATGGAAGGCAGGTTGGCAGCGATTGTTTTTTCTGCAGTTCTGATTATCCTCTATTATCATTATTATCATTATATTATTATGATTATATTATTACTATTGTATTATGATAATATAATATAATATAATATAATATAATATAATATAATATAATATAATATAATATAATATAATATAATATAATATAATATAATATAATATAATATAATATAATATAATATAATATAATATAATATAATATAATATAATATAATATAATATAATATAATATAATATAATAATATTATAATATAATAATATTATAATATAATATAATATAATATAATATAATATAATATAATATAATATAATATAATATAATATAATATAATATAATATAATATAATATAATATAATATAATATAATATAATATTATATTATATTATATTATATTATTATATTATTATATTATATTATATTATATTATATTATATTATATTATATTATATTATATTATATTATATTATATTATATTTATATATATATTTATATTTATATATATATATATATATATATATATATATATATATATATATATATATATATATATATATATATATATATATATATATATATATATATATATATATATATATATATATATATATATATATATATATATATATATATATATACACACACACACCGTATTTTTCGGAGTATAGGACGCACCTAGATTTTAGAGGAGGAAAACAAGGAAAAAAGTATTCTGAACCAAATGGTGTAGTAATATATTATTTAATAAAATAACAGTATAGCAGAATACTTTCTACAACTATGTATACTTTTTACAACCATGTACACTTTTTACAAACTTCAAACTTGACAGCTTTGTGGACTTCAACTCCCAGAATTCCTCCTCCAGTCATGCTAGCTCAGGAATGGGAGTTGAAGTCCACAAGTCTTAAAGCTGTCAAGTTTGAAGTTTGTAAAAAGTGTACATGGTTGTAAAAAGTCTTGCCAAGTTTGAAGACCCTTGCACCCCTAACCCCTAACCCAGGGGTCTTCAAACTTGACAGCTTTAAAACTTGTGGACTTCAACTCCATTTCCTGAGCTAGCATGACTGGAGGAGGAATTCTGGCAGTTGAAGTCCACAAGTTTGAAGACCCTTGCACCCCCTTGGCAAGTTTAAGACTTGTGGATTTACAAACTTCAAACTTGACAGCTTTGTGGACTTCAACTCCCAGAATTCCTCCTCCAGTCATCCTAGCTCAGGAATGGGAGTTAAAGTCCACAAGTCTTAAAGTTGCCAAGTTTGAAGAGCCCTGGATTAGAGGTGGCAAGGGTCTTCAAACTTGGCAAGTTTAAGACTTGTGGACTTCAACTCCCAGAATCCCTCCTCTAGTCATGCTAGCTAGAGTTGAAGTCCACAAGTCCTCCCGGTCTCGCAGCCAGTTCCCTCCTGAAGTTCAAGGGCCGCAACTTGAGCTGAGCAGATCTGCGGTGAAAGCGGCGGCTCCTGGTTTTCCCGGCCAAAGAGCGCTCGCTAGAGAAGAGCAGCTGAGGAAGCAGGCGAGGCGCGGTGGCAGGCAGGTGTTTTGGAAGCGCCGAGGGCAGCACGCGCGTCCGGGATGCCCCTCTCTGTGCTTTGTGCTTAGGCGGCGGCAGCGGGCGCAGCGAGTCCCATCCCCACGCGCGTCCCCGGCGCTTGCTGTGGCAACGCTGTTTTCTCTGAGACCTTTGTCTACTGCTCCTTCTCCGAGACAAAGGTCTCGGAGAAAACAGCGTCACCACAGCAAGCGTCGGGGATGCGTGTGAGGACGGGACTCGCTGCGCCCGCTGCCGCCACCTAAGCAGAAAGCACAGAGAGGGGCATCCCGGACGCGCGTGCTGCCCTCAGCGCTTCCAAGACACCTGCCTGCCGCCGCGCCTCGCCTGCTCGCACGCCCGCTCGCTCGCAAGCGGGCAGCGGTAGGGATCAAAGCGGAGCGGTGGCACCTCGAAAGGACTGGGGTGCTAGATTTCATGCTAGCTCAGGAATGTGTGGCGGGGGCAAGCAGCGGGGGGGGCAAGTGGTGGTGGCAGCGGCAGCGGCGGGTGGCGGGGAAAACCTCCAAAGGGTGGGGGCTGGGGGGGGTTTGGGGGCTGCATTCGGTGTATAAGATGCACCCACTTTTTGACTCCCTTTTTGGGAGTAAAAAGGTGCGTCCTATACTCCGAAAAATACGGTGTATATATATATATATATATATATATATATATATATATATATATATATATATATATATATATATATATATATATATATATATATATATATATATATATATATATATATATATATATATATACCGTATTGGGTTTTTTAAAGAAGTGATTGGACAGTCTCTTGTCTGAAATGGTATAGGGCAGTGATGGTGAACCTTTTTTGGTTCGCGTGCCAAAAAGGGGGGGTGCGCGCACTAGCGCACGCACGCATACCCACACCCATTCCCTCCCCCCCACGCATGCGCACAACACCCCCCATGTTGCCCCCTGCGCATGTGCACACCTACCCACGCCCGCACAAAGGCCTTACCGGAGCCTGGGACGGTAAAAAATGACAAAACGGGCAAACCAGAAGTTCGGAAAAACGCACTTCCGGTTTGTCCGTTTTGTCATTTTTTGCATTCCGGGACTTCAGGAAGCTTCCCTGAACCCTCCGGAGTGCAAAAAACAGCTCACCGGCAAACCGGAAGTGCGTTTTTCTGCACTTCCGGTTTGCCGGTGGGCAACGCTCGCGTGCCCTCCGCTATGGCTCCGCGTGCCACCTGTGGCACACGTGCCATAGGTTCGCCATCACGGGTATAGGGTCTCCTGCTTCAGCAAGGGGCTGGACTAGAAGACCTCCAAGGTCCCTTCCAGCTCTATTCTGATTCTGACAATTCGTCATTCAAGGAAAAGGCTATGGTTAGGAATGTCTTCTTAGAATAAATACTGTTGCTTTGCTCCCAAAGCTTCATCAGTGAGGGCTTTTGATGAACCAGTCTGTTTCATAATACAATGTGGACAATTTGGCATCCGCAGAATCATCTATGGACTCCTATTAAAGATTTGGCAAGGCCTTCATTTTATAGTAAGTAAAGTTAAGCCTTTAACATTTTGGAGAAAGTCAAGGTCTGAGGAGATAACACATCATGGCAAGCCTTATGTCTTCATCAATGTCTTTTTTCCGTATGGTTAGTTTGATTCTAGAATAAGACGTGTTAATTGTATCACACTTTTTCTGTGCTTCATTCTGCAATGTTGAGAGGCCATAACATTAAAAAAAAGTCTGCTTCCTCATGACTCTCATGAAATCAAACTTTTTAACATCTGTTTGCCTCAGTTATGGATTAAACTTATATTGCCGTAATGACATTTTGTGTTCATGCCATTGGTTTTCTTATTTGAGAAACTCTACTCTACATCACTCGTCCCCAGTTATATTGCATTCATTTAGATGTGGAAAAACCCATACATGCAAGGCTAGCTGACACAGCACTCCAATGGAAGGAAGTGGCTCTTATTAGTTTCATACATACATTACGATGCATTTCAAACATTTTATTTATTTTATTTATTTATTTATTTATTTGTCAAACATGTATAGTAGTAATTTGTATAAATATAAGTAAAAAGTAACGATAAAAGAGGACAATTGGACAGTAGGACAGGGACGGTAGGCACGCTGGTGCGCTTATGCACGCCCCTTACAGACCTCTTAGAAACGAGGAGAGGTCGACTGTAGTCAGTCTAAGGTTAAAGTTTTTGGGGTTTGGGGAAGAAACCACAGAGTCAGGTAGTGCATTCCAGGCATTGATCACTCTGTTGCTGAAGTCATATTTTCTGCAGTCGAGTTTGGAGCGTTTTACATTTAGTTTGAATCTATTACGTGCTCGTGTATTGTTATGGTTGAAGCTGAAGTAGTCATTAACAGGAAGGACATTTTGGTATATGATTTTATGAACTACATTTAGATCAGATCGGAGGCGACGTAGTTGTAAATTGTCTAATCCCAGTATTTCAAGTCTGGTGGAATAAGGTATTTTGTTGTGAGTGGAGGAGTGAAGGACTCTTCTTGTGAAATATTTCTGGACTCTCTCGATTGTATTTATGTCTGATATGCAGTGCGGGTTCCAGACAGGTGAGCTGTATTCCAGAATTGGTCTAACAAATGTTTTGTATGCTCTGGTTAGTAATGTAATGTTGCCAGAGAAGAAGCTACGCAAGATTAGATTAACAACTCTTAGTGCCTTTTTGGCAATGTTGTTACAATGGGCTCTAGCACTTAGGTCATTGGATATGAGTACTCCAAGGTCTTTGACAGAGTGAGGGTCATCTACAAGTTCGTTTACTCCAAGTTTGTATTTTGTATTCTGATTTTTTTTGCCAATGTGTAAGACAGAGCATTTGTTGGTTGAGATTTGAAGTTGCCAGTTGTTTGACCATTCTGCTACACGGTCAAGGTCTTTTTGAAGGGTAGCAACATTGTCGGTGGTGTTAAATAGTTTAACATCATCAGCAAAGAGAACGCAGTTGCTTATAATATGATCACAAAGATCGTTTATGTAGAGTATGAAGAGTGTTGGTCCTAGAACACTGCCTTGAGGGACACCGCTGTTGACAGGAGCAGGATTTGATATGGCACTTCCTATTTTGACCACTTGTTGTCTGTTAGACAGGAACGCAGTTATCCAATTATGTAGGGGTCCAGAAATGCCATAGGATTTTAGTTTCAGAAGTAGTTTGTCGTGTACAACTGAATCAAAGGCTTTACAAAAGTCTATGTAAATTGCATCTATTGTTTTACCTTGATCAAGTTGAGTGGTCCATATGTTTTTGCAGTGCAAGAGTTGCAGATTACAGGATAATTTTTTTCTGAAACCAAATTGTTTGTTGGAGAGTAGGTTGTTAGTTTCTAAGTGGAGCGTAATGGATTGGTTTATGATTGATTCCATGACTTTGCAGGTGACGCAGCCCAAAGAGATTGGTCTGTAATTTTCAACGTTACTTGGATCTCCTTTTTTGAAGATAGGGATGACCGTGGCTAGTGACCATAGGTTGGGTAAGGAGCTAGTTCTGAAGGATTTTTTTTAAAATTATGCTTAGAGGTTCAGCCAAGGTTGTGGAGAGCTTTTTTAAGAAGTATGCACATAGTCCATCAAGTCCAATAGATAGAGATGGTTTTTGGTTGCGTAATGCCTTTCCAACGTTATCTTCTGTAAAATCGATTTGTGTTAGATCGTTGCAGTTAATTGTGGTACGACTAGGAAATATTGGGCATGAGCCATTGCTGTTTACAAAGACTGAGCCGAAGAATGTGTTAAAGAGGTTGGCTTTAACTGTTTCATCGTTATAGTCTTTACCATTCGGTCCTTTAAGGGGTGGGATGGATCTTGAGTCTTTGAGTTTGTTGTTTACAAAGTTATAGAAGGCACGTGTGGACTTCATACGTAGAAGGTTTTCTTCTTGATTGATGTGATAATTGGTGCATTCAGTCTTTATTTGGTGACACAGATTTTTGTAGCGGCTTTTAAAGTTTGCAACGTGGCCTGTTTTATTTTTTCGCCAAAGAGATCTTTTTTTGGATTGGAGCTTCCTTATTTTTATGGGTAATTTATTTTTCTTGGTTTTGGTGATTATTAGTGGTACATGTAATTTAATGACTCTTTGGATTTCGAGCAAAAATACATTGTAGTAGTCTTCGGCAGTATTACAGCCAGAGAATAGTGTATGCCAATCAAGAGATGAGAGGTCGGCTTCTATGATATCATAGTTGGCTTTTTTAAAGTTGTAATTGGTTCTCCCATTATTGAGATGGTTTGTATAAGGACATATATTGAGACAAAAGTCAATCATGCTGTGGTCACTGTTGGAAAAGGGTTCTTTTATTTGTAGTCCGTAAATTGAGTGTAAGTTGTTGCAGAAGATGAGATCAAGACAATTGCTGAGTCTAGTATTGTCTGTTACTAGTTGATCTAGCCCTAGATTGGTAATAGCATTGTAAAGGGTTGAATGTATGGGTTCAGTTGTACATTCATTTAGGGTCCAGTTTATATGAGGTAGGTTTAGGTCTCCAAGAAATATAAGAGAATGTGGGTAGTAGGTTGCCCACGTTAGTAGTGAGGTAAGCTTGTTCGCATGTGTCATGTCGTAATCAGGAGCTCTGTAACATAGTAGGAAGCGAAGTGTGGTATTTAAGGTCAGTTCGCAGATGATAGTTTCTGGAAGATCGAGTTCATGTTTAATTTGCACCTTTTTTAGGTTCAGTGATTTCTTATAGAAGATTGCAACTCCACCTCCTCTACGGGTTTCGCGATCAGATCGGTAAACATGATAGTCTCTTACTGTGATAATGGAGTCGGGGAGGGATGCGTTTAGCCATGTTTCACAGACAAATATAATGTCGAATTTAGTAGTTTTTAGTAAGAGAAGGAGTTCAGGTATTTTGTTAACGATGCTTCTTGAATTCATTAGTTTACATTTAAGATTAGCAGTGGTTGATGTTGAGGAAGTAAGGGGCGTGCATACCTAGTTTTGGTTTATGGGGGGTTGGTTTTGGTTGAAGGTGGATTGGAAGTTTGGATTGTTTTGGGTGATGATGGTTTGAATGCTGGATGGTGGATTGTGGGTCTTAGTTTTGATGCAGCCAGCAGGGTAGTCAATGTATAGGTCAGTTTGTCCTTGGTCTTGACGTTTTTTGAGATCTGCTCGGAGTTCTCGGGGGCGGATTCGTTGTAGTATGGATAGGTCAGGTCTTGAGCGAAGTTTTTTGGGGTTGGGGTCATTTCTGTTAATGGAGTTTATAGTATTAATGAATTTTCGTTTGCTGAGTTCATCTTTGCAAATGACTCTACAGAATCGTGGGGCCACCGAACCATCTCTATACTTAAACTCGGGGCCATCTCTGGAAACTTCAATGATTTCTTCAGCGGGGAATTTTGATGCAATAATGTTGCGAACCTGATCTATATCAGGTTCATTGGTAACTTCGAGGCCAAATAGAATAGCATTATTACGTTTTTGTTCCTGTTCAAGGGTGTCTTTGATGAGTAAGGATATATTGCTTGGATGGTTGGTAGATGGTTGAGGTAGTTGTTGTTGTGGTTGTGCATGTGGTTGAGGTAGTGGTTGTTGAGCTAGAGATTGAGGTAGTTGTTGTGTTGGAATATGGTTTTGAGCATTTGAATTTCCATTTGTCTGTGCTGTAATTTTTTTCCCAAAGCTTCTATGCGTGCTTCTATGCGTGCTTCTATGCGTGCTTCCATGGAATCTATGTATGTTTTTTGTGTTTTTATGGTTGTTTCCAAGGTTTGGAATCTATCAGACGTGGTCATTAGATCATCCAGTATTGGTAGACATGATGGACAGAAATTAAGAAATGTGGGAGTTTTTTGTAGGAAATTGGCTACAGTTTTGTTTATTTCCAGGCAGGTATTGTGGGCATAAGTTGAGCACATGTGGCATTTTGTGTATTCTTCATTCTCTTTGATGATTTTGTTACATTTGTAGCATATATCATCGTTGGTAGGGGTATCTTCCATTTGGGGGTTTTTGATTGTGGAGGTTTTTGATTTTTTGTTTGACATGGTTAATAATCAAATAGTGGCTGACAAAAGATCAATAGTCAAATAGTGGCTGACAGATTAGTTAACTAGTATCAATAATTCATCAAATTAATTAATTAATATCAACAACTAATCGAATCAATTATTTAATATCAACAATCAATGAAATTAATTAATATTAATAATCAATCAATTAATATTAACAATCAATCAGTCTAACCATCAATAACCAATCAGATAATTAATTATACTAATTAATGTATAGTTAATTAGTAGTACCTAACAAGTAAGATATCAGATTAATAAAAGTCAAATAATAATATAATCTATCTACAGTTAAACAATGCTTGACTAATGCCTGAATTATTAATTGATCAATTGAAATAAGTAGCAGAGAAGTGAAGTACAAATCCTTTGTTTTAAACTGGCTTTTAAATGTAGAATTAGTGACTCCCACCTTTTCCCACTTCACCAGCTCATTTTGTTATTCAAAAGCAAAAGATTTTATTGCTTTACTCTCAGAAACTTAGTATCCTGGAGTGAGGGTGGTTGGGGTTGAAATCCAATTGGTGGGAGTTTGAAGGCAGTTTAGAGTTGTTTCTTTGATGTGTTGCAAGAGAAAAACGCTGTATCTGTTGTTGTTTTTTGAAGCACTTACGTGCTCAGGAAGGAAGTGAGATTTTGAGGAAGGACTGCCGTGTGGTTGGCTTGGAACAAAGAACAAAGATCAAAGAGCCTCTCAAACACAAGGTTGGAAAAGTTAGTTTCCTTTAAAGTTAGATTGGGCTCTTTGCAGACATTAGTTTCATACAAGAGCTGTGGTGGCGCAGGGGTTAGAATGCAGTACTGCAGGCTAATTCTGCTGACTGCCGACTGCCAGCAATTCAGCAGTTCGAGCCTCACCAGCTTAGAGTTGACCCATCCTTCCATCCTCCTGAGGTCGATAAAATGAGGACCCAGATTGTTGGGGGCAACAGGCTGACTCTGTAAACTGCTTAGAGAGGGCTATACAGCACTGTGAAGTGGTATATAAGTTTAAGTGCTATTGCTAGTGCTACATGGTGTTGTGGCCTGTCGGCCACCGGCCCCTCCAGCAGCTGAATCAGAGGAGGAGGAGGAGGAGGCATGGGAGTCAGCGTCAGCATCAAGGCAACCTGAGAGCTCCGAGGGAGAAGAGCTGTCAAAGAGAGGGACAGAGGCAGAGCCTGGGCTGTCTGTCAGCCCTCAGATGGAGAGTCAACAGCCCCCAGGTCTGGAGGTGGCTGATGAGGAAGAGGAGGAACAGCTGGGTCCAGTGCCTGATGCACAGATGCACAGAAGGCAGAGAAGAGGAGAGCAGTGGAAATCTGTGGGCCGGTCCTTGGGATGGAAGAGCCACCGCTGCTCTGGGGATAAAAGGCAGGGGGCGGAGATGAATAGATGTGGCAGACAACTATTCATCTTCCAGATGGACAGATTTATTAGCCTGAGTAAAGAGAGAACCTTTTTGCTGGTGCTGCTGGTGCTGCTGGTGCTCCTAATAAAGGAATCTTTGAGTTAACTTCAGAGGGTTTGTCGTGTTTGGAGAGCTGGGTCAGAACACATGGATTCTTCCAACCCATAAACTTTACCAGGCTTATTATTTATTTATTTATTTATTTGTTTGTTTGTTTGTTTGTTTGTTTGTTTACTTAGGATTCTTATATGCCGCTCTACTCCCTGGGGACTCAGGGCGGTGTACAACATTTGAAGAACCACTAAATACAATTTAAAACAATTTAAAATACAATTAAAAGGCACATAAAATCACACATACATAGGGGAGACCAAGATGAAGCTGTCTCAAAACCCTGCCTGCAGGAAGAGCCATGTCTTCATGGCTTTTTGGAAGGCCAGCAAGGTGGGGACAATCCGTATCTCTGGGGGAAGTTGGTTCCAGAGAGCAGGGGCCCCCACAGAGAAGGCCCTCCCCCTAGGCCCCACCAGCCAACATTGTTTGGTTGATGGGACCTGGAGGAGACCCACTCTGTGGGACCTGACCAGTCAAAGGGAAGTATGAGGTAGAATGCGATCCCGGAGGTAACCTGGTCCTAAGCCATGTAGGGCTTTAAAGATGATGATCAACAGCTTGAATTGTACCTGGAGACCAATGGGCAGCCAATGCAACTGGCGGAGTATAGGTGTTACGTGGGTGTATCTTGAAACACCCACCACAGCACGCGCAGCCGCATTTTGCACCAGTTGATGTCTCCGAATACTCTTCAAGGGTAGCCCCATGTAGAGCGCATTACAGTAGTCCAATTGGGAGGTGACAAGGGCATGAGTGACCATGAATAGAGCCTCCTTATTCATATGCTACCATGGTGAAAAGCTTTTAAATGCCATCATGGAGACCAAAAGTCTTTTGGGTTTCTCTGCATTCATTTGTGGTCTCCAAGATCAACCTTCCCTTGCAACTTCCCCATAAAGATATAAGTTCTGCAAATCATAATAAGCTCACAGACTATGTTTATGTAGCAGAGGAATGATGTTCGTAGATTTTGCCTTGTCTTCTTTTTAATGAAGATAGAAAGGTTGTTTGCCAAATCACAGAACTCAGAATGAGCGGGCTGCTGTTCTGCGATATTCACTTGCTTCCCTTTTCCAGGAAGGAGAGGCTCACTAACCCAGACACCAATTAGAGAAACAGATGTGATGTAACAGCTACAAAACCAATGGATTAGCAATGCAAATTGTCTCGAAGTCAGTATGTTTATTATTCAGGATAGGAAATACCAGTGTGTGGAAAGGCTCAGTGCCTCATCAGAGGCAGTAAATAAAATACACTAATTGCTAAAGTCATCTGATATTCTCAACATTTTTGTCAGTTCATTTTCTATATGTCTTTTGCTCAAAGGAGGAACACGTAGGCCATAATTCCAGGCAAGTATTTCCATACTGAGGGATTGACGCAATTAGAAAATAAACCGTAGAGCAGTATGGGTTCCTGCCGGTACGGTTAATAGCTGTTGTTTGGTGCAGAGCCGAAGACGCTGCTGCTGTTTGCGGCGCGGGGGCTTTCCCCGGGCGCTGCCGCCGCCCGCATGGACGCTACCAATTGCGTTCTTTTGCCCTCTGTGCATGCGCAAAGCATTCTGCATGCGCAGAGGGCAAATGAACGCAATTGGCGGCGTCCATGCGGACGGGGAAAGCGCCCGGGAAAAGCTCCCACGCCGCGAACGGCAGCAGCGTCTTCGGCTCTGTGCCGAACAACAGCTATTAACCGTACCAGCAGGAACAGGCAGGAACCCACCTCTGCTGTAGAGGTGACTAATCTTTTCCCTTGGAAACCAATCCTTGATAAAATGAAACACATGTAAAAGTCTAAATAACAAGATATTTATTTCGGTACAAAAATAATATGAAAACACTAAATCTTAATAATTACATCTTTACAATCTAAGAGATCCTCCTTCCAGGGAGGATAGCAGCAAAGAATAATGGAGAATGAGAATGGAATGTAACATCTGCGCAGTTCACTCTTCATGTGACCGCTTCACTTTGTTAAGAACCTCTGGGTCATAAAGTCTGACATATGAGTACAGCTGACAAGCAAAAATCACCTTGTGACAGGGATATTAATGGAAGATTTAAAAAATAATAACTTGACTTGTTTATCTTGTTAGGGCCTCTATTTCTACTCACGATAGCCAAAATGCTTCTGAGAAGTTTACAAACAACATTGGAAAGCAATAGTTGCTTCCTCTACCTGTACAAAGTGCATTTAAATTGCATGGACAATGTTTTTGGCAAGATTGCGCTCTTTTTCCAGTTTTATGACTTTTAAATGAAAAGTTTTGATTAATGTCAACTGTGGACCAGACTAAAGACACAGAAAGACTTCTTGAGCAGCCAAGGGCAATGTCAACAAAATTAAATCTAAATCTTCCTTTACTGGCATTTAAAATATCAGGAATTTATAGCATTGGGATGAAATGTATGCAAAATGCATAGCATTTTTTTTCAAATGATTATAGCATCTTTTCTAAATGTTTATATAACATTGTCACTATAAATTTAAAGAATTCAGGTGGAATGCTTTCCGTAATTAAATATTAAACATTCAGCTGGGGAAGAGGCTGAACTATTAAATCAATGAGGCAAATTAGTCTAAACCAGTGGTTCCCAACCTTTTTTTGGCCATGCCCCACCTAAGCAGCTCTAAAATCCTGACCCCCCCCCCCCCCGGTGACATATAATTCTTACTATTCAAAAGGTAAACTCCTACTCATGAGAAGGAAGCCTAAAAGGCCATTAACTTGGTTTAAACAAGATTCCAATTGCCCACATTAAAAATCAAATTGCCCCCCTGTGGGGCGTGGGTCCCATGTTGAGAACCAATGGTCTAAACTAAAAACAAATCTAAGTCTATTGCAGCGGTTCTCAACCTGGGGGTCGCGACCCCTTTGGGGGTTGAACAACCCTTTCACAGGGGTCAGGAGACTTCACCCGGACGCTGCCATTTGGGTTCTTTTACCCTCTGCACATGCGCAGAACGCTTTGCGCATGTGCAGAGGGTAAAAGAACCCAAATGGCAGCGGCGGGGCACAGGTTGCTGCGGCGGGGTGCAGGTCACGGCGGCGGGCGCGGTGGGGTGGGTCATAGTGGGGGCACGGGGTGGGGGTGGGGCGCGGGTCACAGCATTAGGAAGGTTGAGAACCACTGGTCTATTGAATCATGCAGATTAATCCTACCATAAATGGGATCATACTAACCCAATATGTCTGCCTCAGATGTTACACAGGAATTATTGAGGCACCATTTCCTGCCTTCACTCTGCAGGCTACAATGGAAGGAATAATTATACTGACTGATTGGTGTGTTTTTTTAATCCCACTTTTATTATTTTTATAAATAATGTGGGTCAGTGAACATACCTAATACTCTTTCCTCCTCCTATTTCCCCACAAAAACAACAACTGGTAATGGATTTGTCAAGTTTAATGAAAAGAAGGACTATGATAGCAGTGTTCTGATATCTCAGGGGCTGCCACAAAAAAGAGGGAGTCAAGCTATTCTCCAAAGCACCAGAAGGCAGGACAAGAAGCAATGGATGGAAACTAATCAAGGAGAGAAGCAACCTGGAACTAAGAAGAAATTTCCTTACAGTTAGAATAATTAACCAGCCAAACAACTTGCCTCCAGAAGTTGTGAATTCTCCAACACTGGAAGTTTTAAAGAAGAGATTGGACAACCATTTGTCTGAAATGGTATAGAGTTTCTTGCCTGAGCAGTGGGTTGGACTAGAAGATTCTATTCTATTCCATTCCATTCCATTCTAATTCTATTCTAATTCCATTCCATTCCATTCCATTCCATTCCATTCCATTCCATTCCATTCCATTCCATTCCATTCTATTCTATTCTATTCTATTCTATTCTATTCTATTCTATTCTATTATCTACTAGATGGGTTGGGCTGAAAGAGAATGACTGGCCCAAAATCACCCAGCCAATTTTATATGCTTAAGGCTGGACTAGAACTCATGGCCTTCCGGTTTCTAGCCTGGTGCAAATATCCTGCTTCTAAACGAAGATATTTTTTACCTCAGTGCTGTTTTTCTACAGGACACACCAAATCCTTTCCCACGTATGCCTTCGTGCTTTCTAATCATCAACTGTCTGCTTTATTTACCACTCGGACGGCTACACTAGCTATTGCTACATCTAAGATGCTTTACTACATCTAAAACAAAAGGCTGCTTTCCATTCTATAAAGCAATTGATTTTTTTCATGTGTATTCTTGACATGTATTGATATGGAGGACTTGGCAAAATTAATGGAAGATAGAAAGATCATAGTTTTACCCGTAATGTCTGTTGGCACAAAGCAAAAGTAACCACATTTGCACTACTGCTATGGAATCACATTTGACCTTTGAATGTCAGCCAGGGCTCACCTTCTCTGAGGGTACTTGAATAACAAAGGGATAAAGCCAGGGGGAAAACCAAAGTATTTCATTAAAATGGATCAAACAAGTTTTAAAGATAATCTGTTTAAAGAAACAATCTCATTGTGCCTCGCAAATAAATTAATTTGTTACCCTATAAGTCCATTCCATCAAATGCATCAGCTGTAGCAACAGCCAAGGGTTGGGTTTATTATTTATTTTATTATTTATTAGTGACATTTATATACCGCCTCACAGTGCAAGCACTCTCTAAGTGGTTTACACCATTAAGCAATGTATATATTTACATTGCCCCCAACAATCTGGGTCCTCATTTTACCTACCTCGGAAGCAGGGGCGGGTTCCTAATTTTTTTACTACCACTCTGTGGGCGTGGCTTATTTTGTGGGTGTGGCTTGCCAGCCATGTGACCAAGTGGGCGTGGCTTCTCGGACTGCTGAAGGGGGGGGAACTGAGATAGGTCCTGCCACCCATTCCCCCTCCCCTCAGCAGCTTGAGAAGCCTCAAACATGCGAAAATGCCTAGGATCATCACCGCGCGTTCGTGGCTTCTCAGACTGCTGAAGGGAGGGGAACTGAGATAGGTCCTGCCGCCTGTTCTTTCAGCATCTCATGCACTCCCTCAGCCATCCTCCCCTGCTTGGTCTCACTGTGGGGTAGGAAGGCAGCACATGCGCAGTGCTGGAAACTCGGCTTCTGTGCATGCACAGAAGAAAATTTTAAAAGAAATTAAATTTTTTTTAAAAAAAAATGGTGGCGCCCGGGCACCGGCAGCCGACCGCACCGGTACTGTGACATCACCAGCTGGCCACTACCGGTGCTATAGAGTGGACCGCACTGGTAGAAACCCACCACTGCTCGGAAGGATGGAAGGCTGAGTCAACCTTGAGCCGGTGAGATTTCAACCGCTGACCTGCGGATCACAGGCAGCTAAAGTGGCTTGCAGTACCCCACTCTAACCGCTGCACCACCTCGGCTCTATAAAACCTAGGTTGCCCTGGAAAAAGAAACTGTAGATTCTTCTGGTTTGTATACAAACACACACAGGCACACATTTTTATTTTGGCCAAGTGGGAGGAACTTTGAGGTCAATTCCAGCTAGGAGATTTGAACTTCAGAGTTAGAGAGAAGCAAACAAAGACATTAAGAAATCTCTAACTCCTTGCTGCTCATTGGAACTTTATAGCCCATTCTAGCAACCCGATTTCAGCTCCTTTTTCAAGATGCAGAAAGCATGCATTGCACAGGATTCATGCTTGTGATTTTGCACTTCCTTTATAGGTGAATCTTCCTTTGGGAAAATAGAGTGCATCTGCCAGAGAACCCCATTAGCAAGGAAAGGAAAAAGAAAGAGGGAGAACACAGAGTTATCTCCTCTGCTGCATTTGTCACTGGTCTTCCAGAAGAGAACTGGAAGTAACGGTGAGTGTCAGAAGACACCTTCCTTGCATTCACAACATAAATATACGAACTTTTTATTTACCCTTATCTTGCAAATCTATAATGTACAGGACCAGATATATCATCTGCCTGCTTTTAAGGTAAAAGGGCATCCTTTGTTGGAGCCAGAGTCCAAATTATGTATACTATAATTCTTCTCTGAAGAAGCACCCTATCATTCTTATCAACGCTCAAGTATGAAATTGCTGGGGGTTCAGTAATGGGTTCTACTTACCTTTGCTACCGGTTAGGGAATGGGAGCATGCAGGAGCATGCGGGCGCTTCGCGGGCGCTTCACAAGCATGCAACGTTTCTGCACCTGTGCAGAAGCTTCTGCGTATGCGCAGAGCATTTTTTGATGACGTCTGGGTGGGTGGGCGGAGCCTCCCGCCGCAGCCGCTACCAGTTCGCCGTACCGGGTCGAACCGGTAGCAACCCACTACTGTGGGGGTTGTGTTGTGATATCACCAGATATATGTTGTCATATCATCATTATCATGGAGATATTCATACTTGTGGATATCTGAGAGAGGTCCTTCATGGTTGCTCTTCCTAGGAACAAAAGTTGGAGAATGGAGATCAAGTGAGTTCCTTTCTTTGATATTCTTCTGCAATTCCTTTTATATTTTTGAGATGAAGCAAGTTAGGCTGCTGACTTGGGTAGATACCATTTTATTGGCACATTTTTAATGGATTTAGTTATATTTTCATTCAAGATACCATTTTAAATGGGTTTAATGTAAACGACTTTTACATTTTATTTTTAGGCATGCTATTCTGGAAGGAATTTAAAAGTAAAAAGACATTTAATTGCAGCAAATTCTGAGTAAATGTTTAGACTCTGTCTTTACTTCCATAGCTTAAAGGCGATCCAGCTTTATTAACTTAATTGCTAAATCTTCTTTCTCATATACATACCACCAACTATAACTTTGTGACATAAACCTCCTGGACCTATAACCTTTGTAATATCAATGTGTGGCCTTTGATTCATTCACGCTTTGTGTCCACAAACTGCAACATAATCAGGAATGGTGATAATGGGTGTATTAACAATTCTTTCCATTTCAACTAGGATGCAGGGTCAAACTGTAAGGATAACAACAACCAGCACTCTGGCATTCACATTTTTGAAAGGTTAACCATTACAAAGTATTCTGCTTCCAGATGCAAATTCTTGTGTTCTTATCTAGGCCCTTTATCACTTGTCTATGTTCATGATATACATTTGCTCATCTTCAATTCTTCTAGCCAGTGATTCCCAGTAAACTTCTAGTTTTCATAAAATTGCTGGATCTTGTCCAATTCTTGATATGTTTGAAGGTCAGTTTTAATGTCAAGGTTAAGAAAAAAAATGAGCAGCAAAGTATGAAGCAAATTGGGGACATAATGAGAGATGGTTTTAGAGCAGTGTTTCCCAACCTTGACAACTTGAAGATGTCTGGACTTCAACTCCCAGAATTCCCCAGCCAGCATTCGCTGACTGGGGAATTCTGGGAGTTGAAGTCCAGACATCTTCAAGTTGCCAAGGTTGGGAAACACTGTTTTAGAGTCTAAAGACATATCTCACAAACCAGTACTAATAGTTTTTCTTTATTTCTTGGAGGCTGGGGGCTATTTTGTTTTTCTTTATACTGTTTTGATTTGCCGTTCCAAAACAAGTCATTGTTTTCAAAGTCACCCTGCAGAAAGAATGGATTTTTCTTATCAACCTTTCCACCATTTCCTTCTATACCCTGGTCCAGATTGGTCAAGCTTGATCCTAACGAAAACATATAGAAATCGATTTGAAACAGCACTGAGTGAGTTGATTTAGTACTGTTATAGTCTTGTTTTAACATCTGAATGGGTTATTTTACAGCTTTTTTGATTGTACAAACAAATGAATGAAAAGTAAGGGTAATTTTTTAAATTTATTCAACCAACAAGCCATGAAAACTTCCATAATAAAGCACTCCCTTTTTAAAGGGAGTTGGTATTGGCTTGCAATACAGTATATGTATACAGTGTGATGCATTGTCATCATTCCCACAGAGTTGGACCCACCTGCAGAACAGCTGTGATCTCTATTTTAATATCTCAAACATTGATATTAATTACATTCACACTAGTACCTTCAACTTACCAGCTGTTGTGTTACTGGAATGTCCCCAATTGGTTTAGGAGATCTGAATGATACAACATGATGTGGAACAACATCGAAATCAGATTGATTGATTTTTTTTTCTAGTATAAACAGCAATGGAGAAGTCTCCTGATAGATTATGCATCAGGTTTCTCTTCACAACTGAGAAAAACTATAAACTGTTAGAACTATAAACTAATGCAAACAGGCATTCCAGGACACCATTTTTTTTATTGCAATTAAGCTGATAGGGAAGAATTCCCGTGGTTGCTATGTACCAAATGCAAGCCCCATTTATCAAGATCTGAAAAGTTTAAATTCTTATTCTTTTTTTCTACTACCCACACATTGTAACAAACTTGAAGATGCTGTGATTTTGGGTAGGAAAATCAGATTCTACTTTTCTTTTGCTTGGGTAATAAACTTTTTGTTTCTGATCATGTTAGAATTTTTTCTCACATTATGCATTACTTCTTTCTTAAGATGGATTAGAATAGAATGAATAAGTAAAAAGGGCATGCTATTATTATATGGAAATATAGGATACTTAAGGAATTTACAGAAATCTTCCAGACCACATGTAGAAGAAATGTATTAATGCAACGGACTTTGCATGAACTCTAACCTTACTGCCCTTACCTTTAAAAGTTACATTAATAGTTACTGTTGTGTCCTGGAATTTGCATGTTAGCTGAGATGTTTCCAACCAGGTCTGCTCTATTGATCAGAGAAGGTAATCATTGATTGGTTCTTCCCAGCCGGGGCTCTCTATTTAAACAGGAGCCTCCGGCTGGGAGCTTGCTGAAGTTTGCTCACTGTAACTAATAAAGAGCTGAAGTCACTCAACCTGCCTCCTGCCTGTTCAGTATTGGAACCCAACAGTTGCATAGGCTTACACAGTGGAATATATATACATAGATATGTAAATAATCTTATTTATTTATGTATGTAAGAATGTATGTATGTATTGCATTTATTCAATAGACTGCTCATGTCCATATGGCTGTGGACATCTCATAACTAATTACATAAATGTATACTTATATACTTAAAAACATACAGTATATCTATGTAGATATATACTTACATATAGTGTGTGTGTGTATATATCTATGTATATGTATGTATGTATGTATGCATGCATCTCTCTCTCTCTCTCTCTCTCTCTCTCTCTCTCTCTCTCTCTCTCTCTCTCTCTCTCTCTCTCTCTCTCTCTCTCTCTCTCTCTCTCTCTCTCTCTCTCTCTATCACAGAGGAGAGGGATGGATGCGCAGCTGTCATCTTGGCTCCACATCAATGATGTTTTATGCTGGCCTGAAACCCAAATGAAAAAGTTCCAAATAATCTGCTTCCTCCTGGGTCCTCTGAAGTTGAAGTTCTAGCACCCTAAAAAAGGATGGGCACTGGATTGCAGTTGTCCAGAACCATGGGGCCGGTGTCGGCTTCTTGAAAAAGAGACCACACTACAGCCTTTTCTAAGAGTAATGGAAGTTTACCCTCACTCAAAGATGATAACATCACTTTTCAGGACCTCGCCCTAATAGCAGTAGCAATAGCAATAGCACTTAGACTTATATACTGCTTCACAGTGCTTTACAGCACTCTCTAAGTCAGTGGTTCTCAACCTGGGGGTCTGACCCCTTTGGGGGTCGAATGACCCTTTTGCAGGGGTCGCCTAAGACCATCAGAAAACACATATTTCCGATGGTCTTAGGAACCGAGACACCACTCCTCTATCCGTCTCCAGGCAGGTCCACCCACATGCAAATAGACTACTTCAAAAAAATACATATCTGTACCATGGAAACTTCTGAGCATGTGCAGAAGCTGAATTTCTGGCACTACGCATGCGTCGCCATCTTGTTTTTGGCTTTCCCCCCCAATTTGTTTACAAAAATGTTGGCACTGCGCATGCGTGCACGTGCAAAGCGCATGCATGGCCACAACGCGCGGCCACGCAGCGCAGGAGGAAGCGAACCGGCAGCGAGGTAAGTTAGAACCCACCCCTGAGTTTCCTAATAATTTTATTATTTTATGGTTGGGGGTCACCACAACATGAGGAACTGTATTAAAGGGTCGTGGCATTAGGAAGGTTGAGAACCACTGCTCTAAGTGGTTTACAGAGTCAGCCTATTGTCCCCCAACAATCTGGGTCCTCATTTTACCCACCTCGGAAGGATGGAAGGCTGAGTCAAAGGCTTGAGCCTGGTGAGATTCGATCTGCCAAACTGCTGGCAGCCGGTGATCAGCAGAAGTAGCCTGCAGTACTGCACTCTAACCACTGCGCCTCCGCGGCTAATAACCAAGTAGGCGAGTTAACAGACTGAAGAACCCTATTTTTTAAAAAAACACAGCAAACTCCCTCCAGGGCACCTCAACTGGATCTGAATAGCTTGAGTATAACTTAGAGCAGATCTGAATAACTTTATTCTCCAAATAGCAAGAGTATACTTGATTCTGAGACCCAACCTTTTCCTACAGGGATGGTTTACCCTAAACTGGGTTGCTGGCAGGTATAATAGGGGTGGAGAAATATGAATGTTTTACCTCCCTTAACACCATGATGTCATCCCTAATATGGGTATTGATTTGTACTCAGTTGGATCCATTTTTGCCTTTCACCAAAAACGTTTGAAGTGTCTTTTCATGTGCTTCATTTCCTGGAAGTTTTCAGAAAATTAAGATGCCTTCTAGGATTGGCACATGGAGAATAACCACACAGGGCAATCTGGTATAAAATTCCAGCCACAGATCCATTCCAGTTCACGACTGGGGTCTCAGCCAAATGCCCACCAGAATCTCGGGAAAAATCCCAATATCCTTCTGTAACCTCATTAGGACCATCAATCAGCTGGCATTGGTCAATCTAACAGGCCCTTTTGATGGTGGAATGATACCAAGGAGCCAAAAAGCAATCAGAAAGTGATCTGATCATAAGAATGGATTAATGCCTATGTCCAAAGCCAAATCACATCTCAACTATTCCAAGACAAAAACCAGATCTAAAGACCTCCAGTGTGTATCCGGCCCAACATGACTTGGGACTGGACTATATTGCTGTGGAGGCCAAAAGTTAGAATATTGTCCATAAGTTTCATATCACATTTTCATTACATTGTGAAGAATGATTTACACAATTAGCACCCCATTTTTGAAAAGCCAAAGCTATCCTGATATGTGGATTGCAAGTAATTAATTTAAATTGGATTAAAACATTCATGGAATTACAAGGAACACTTCAAGGCTGATTCCTCTCTTCAATCTTCTTTCTGTAGAGTTTTATAAATGGAGATTTGATATTTGGCCCAAAGGTCTATAACAAAACTCTGATTGAATGTGAATAGCAAATCATTCTTGGTGGCATTTTCTATTCCTTTCCTTAGGAAGTGATGGCCAACTAAAGAAACATTAAACATAAACCAAGTTACATGGTGATTCTGCTGCCTAAAGCATTCATCCATTTTAAATAAAATTTAATGAAATTAAAATGCCATAATTTTGAAACACAATTATAAATACAATGTAGCTTGAGGTATGAAAGGGCATTATTCACAGACAGTATCTTCTGCTAATGGTTTAATAGAGTACAGGATAGTGTGAATGACCCTTTACAATCCAGTTCTGATCTGCAAAATGTCATTTGCAAGGAGAAGTAAAGTATTTTTATGTAAAAGATAATATTTTCCTAGTGTATTAATGACACATGCAGAGTAATATAAGAATGTTTTAAAGAATTATTTTTGTTCTGTTATTGGCCTTCAGCCTTGTATAATTTTTGGAAATGTAACTGAGTGGATTGCATTGTTTCAATGATAGTATTAATTTAATTTTATTGGCATCATTTCCTAGCAAATAGTAATAGCAATAGCAATAGCACGTAGACTTATATACCACTTCATAGTGCTTTACAGACTTCTCTAAGCGGTTTACAGAGTCAGTTGTTGTTCTGGTGTGCAGTGCTCTATAGCGTTGTTTTGAGGGTAGGAGTTGAAACAGTTTATTTATTATTTATTTATTTATTAAACGCTCTTATAGGCCGCTTACAGCCACTAGGGCCTCAGATGAATCGTGTACCAGGGAGTCAGGTATTTCCCCAAGTTCCTTCTGAAATCCTTCAGATTCCATTAGGCGCCTGGGGCGGAACCACTTAATCGGCCCCGCCTCCTTGCGGTGGAGGAGTGGTGCCATGAAATCCAACCTCAGAACCTTATGTCCAGGATGTAAGGGGTCTGTAAATATTTTCACAGCCCTCTTTTTGACTCGTGCAGTATACAGGTCCTCAATGGAAGGCAGGTTGGTAGAAATTATTTTTTCTGCAGTTCTGATTATCCTCTGGGGTCTGTATCTGTCTTGTTGGGTTGCAACTTTTTTGATGACGTTTTTGATGTTAGGTGTCCATTTTAGATCTTGTGATATGGTAGAACCTAAAAATTTGGAGGTCTCTACTGTTGATACTGTGTTGTCTAGTAATGTAAGAGGTGGTAGAATGGGAGGATTTCTCCTAAAGTCTACCACCATTTCTACAGTTTTGAGTGTGTTCAGTTCTAGATTGTTCCGGTAGCACCATGAGGCTAGTTGTTCAACCTCCCATCTGTATGCAGGTTCATCATTGTCTCGAATGGGACCAGTCACTGTTGTGTCATCTACGAACTTCAGTAGTTTAACAGATGAATAGTTTGAGATGCAGTCATTGCTATATAGAGAGAAGAGAAGTGGAGAGAGCACACAGCCCTGTGCTAATTGTACAGGTATCTGATGTGATTCTGCTTAGCTTCACCTGCTGCTTCCTGTTTGTTAGGAAGCTTATGATCCACTTACAAGTGTGTTCAGGTACAGCTAGCTGGTTTAGCTTAGTTAGAAGAATATCTGGAATGATGGTATTGAATGCTGAACTAAAGTCTACAAAGAGGACCCTTGCATAGGTCTTTGGAGATTTAAGATATTGTAGGATGTAGTGCAGAGCCATATTAACAGCATCATCTGTTCATCTATTTGCTCGGTGTGCAAATTGCAGGGGGTCTAACTGCAGATCCGTGATGGTTTTCAAATGGGACAGCACTAGCCTTTCAAAGGTTTTCATAACTACAGATGTTAGAGCAACTGGTCTGTAGTCATTCAGTTCCTTGATGGCGGGCTTCTTCGGCACCGGGATGATAGTAGAGCGTTTGAAGCAAGAAGAAACATGGCATATCTCTAGCTTACTGTAGGAAAGTAAGCAGTTGGGAATCCCGAGATTTTGTCTTAGGCCCAGTACTCTTCAATATCTTCATAAACGATTTTGATGAGGGAATAGAAGGGGAACTCATCAAATTTGAGATGACACCAAGCTGGCAGGAATAGCCAACAACCCAGAAGAGAGGCTCAAGATCCAGAAGGATTTCAACAGATTTGAACACTGGGCCTTATCTAACAAAACGAAATTCAATTGTGAGAAAAGTAAGTTTTACACTTAGGCAAGAAAAACCAAACATGCAGGTATAGAATAGGTGGATCCTGGTTCACTAGCAGTAATTGCAAGAGGGATTTTGGTGTCTTAGTGGACAAATATGGGCCAGCATTGTGCTACAGCCACCAAAAAAGCCAGTGCAATTCTAGGCTGCATCAAGAGACTCAAAATCATGTGAAGTGTTAATATTGTTTTATAATGCCTTGGTAAGACTACACTAGGAATACTGCATCCAGTTTTGGTTAACATAATATAAAAAAGACGTTGTGATTCTGGAAAGAACGCAGAGAAAAGCAACAAAGATGATTAGGGGGCTGCAGGCTAAAACATATGAAGAATGGTTGATGGCAGTGTTCGGACCGGTTCGCCCATACCGGTGGTGGAAATTTGCCCCCGCTCGCCGAATCGGTAGTGATGGCCGGCTGGCCACGCCCCCAAACCGGTCCTTGAAAGCAGCTGGGAAAGAACCTTCTGCGCATGCAAAACGCGCACTTCAGACGTGATGCATACCGGTAGGAAAGGTAAGTAGAACCCACCCCTGGTTGATGGGGTTAGATATGTCTAGTCTAGTGAAAAGAAGGACTGGGGTGGTGTGATAGCAGTATTCCAATATTTGAGGGGCTGCCACAAAGAGGGCAAGACAAGAAGCAATGAATGGAAACTAATCAAGGAGAGAAGCAGCCTAGAACTAAGGATAAATTTCCTGATAGTAAAAACAATTATCCAGTGGAATGACTTGCCTTCAGAAGATTTTTAAGAAGAGAATTGGACAACCATTTGACTAAAACGATATAAGGTCTCCTGCTTGGGCAGGTGGTTGAACTTGAAGATCCAAAGTTCCTTCCAACTCTTGTTATTCTTCTGCCTTGAGCAGTGGGTTGGATTAGAAGACCTTCATCCTAAGGATTCTATGATTCTTTCTTGGTACAAAGACTGGCATCCATCCAGAGGTGGGTTCCTCCCAGTTTGGACCGGTTCGCCCGAACCGGTAGCAACCCACTGGTGATGTCACGATGACATCATGGAACTGTTTCGGTTGGTGCCGGTCCGTGGGCGCCGCCATCTTTTTTTAAAAAAAATAAAAAAAAATTAGAATATTTTTTTGGGGGGGGGATTTTTTCCTGGTTTTTTTTTCTTCTGCACATACACAGAAGCCGAGTTTCTGGCACTGTGCATGTGGTGGCCATCTTGTTTTTGGCTCTTTTGGGGGGGGAATTTTTTTGGATTTTTTGCCACTGCACATGCACGCGTATGTAAGCCTCAGCCACGCAGCGTGGGAGGAAGCGAATTGGCAGTGAGGTAAGTTAGATCCCACCCCTGCATCCATCCTACCACAATAAGCATCACAGTTGTGTCCTTA
Source organism: Diadophis punctatus similis (assembly GCA_023053685.1). Lineage (NCBI taxonomy): Eukaryota > Metazoa > Chordata > Lepidosauria > Squamata > Dipsadidae > Diadophis > Diadophis punctatus. The sequence goes on along the minus strand of JALIGW010000004.1, from coordinate 70,935,872 downwards.
CTGTAAATCCTGGGACAGGGTGAAATCCTTTAGAGAATTCACAGTTGTCAAAACTTTTCCTTTTTAAAAGGAAAATGATTTCCATGTAATATTCACATTGATTCACAACCCAAGGAGCCTCATTTACACTTGTGGATAGCCACCAGATCATTTTTATATATCTGGGAACATCATGACAGCTGGAGAGATTTTCAAAAACAGTCCATTCAATATTTCTGTACAGGTTGATTTAAGTTCATGTGCTTATAATAAAGTCCGGTATCTAATACTAAAAACCAAAGTCAAGTGTGAGCAATATTTCAAATGTATTACTCTACCTTCCCTCCAATCAGTACTAACAAAATTATAGATGCAACAAGTGGCATCAGCAATACAGGTGGTCCTCAACCTATGACCGCAATTGAGCCCCAAATTTCTGTCATTAAGTGAAACATTTGTTAAGTGAGTTTTGCCCTATTTATGATCTTTCTTGCCACAGTTGGTAAGTGGATCGTTGCAGTTAGTACCATCGTTGTTAAGTGAATCTGTCTTTCGCCATTGTTTTTGCCTGTCAAAAGGTTGCAAAAGGTGATCACATGACCTTGGGACGCAGCATAAGTATGAATCAGTTGCCAAGCATCTGAATTTTGATCACATGGTCATGGGGATGCTACAAAGGTTGTAAGTTTGAAAAATGGTCATAAGTCACTTTTCTCAGTGCCTTTGTACGAGGGTGAGTCAAAACGTAATGCCATTTTCTTTAGGACAGGTATAATTACCAACACAGGAACGTGTAGCATACATCAAAATGAAGCTGGTCCTCTGTGGATCACATCCCTACTTCTCAACATAGTCACCGTTTCTCTCAATAGCAATGTTCCACCTTCGAATGAGAGCATGTATCCCTGCCTCGTAAAATTCTGTTGACTGTTCTTTGAGCCGCTTCTTCACTGCAGTTTTCACTTCCTCGTCACTGGAATAATGTTTGCCCCTCAAACCTCTTTCATGGGGCCAAAGAGATGATAGTCTGAAGGCGCTAAATCTGGTGAGTATGGAGGATGCGGTAAAGTTGTCCACCTGAATGAGGCGATTGTCTCCCTTGTCCTGATGCTTGTGTGTCGTCGAGCATTGTCATGCAGAAGGAGGACTTTGTCGATTGGCAAGTTGGGTCTCACTCGTCGGATTCTTGCTCTGAGCCTCGTC
>JALIGW010000004.1:70737190-70929690 GCA_023053685.1 Diadophis punctatus similis | reverse complement strand
ACTAACGATGGGACGTGTGTGCAATTTTAACGATTTTTTGCTTCCGCGCATGCTCTTTATTTCCTAAACAAAAACCATGTTTCAAATATGGTGATGGGTTGAAATAATTTCCCTTTCTTCTCACAATAATCAATGGGAGTTCATAGAATCATAAGGCTGGAAGGGACCTTGCAGGTCTTCAATTCCCTGCCCAAGACAGAAGACCCTATACCAGTGACGGCGAACCTTTTTTTGCTTGGGTGCCAAAAGGGTGCGCGTGTGCCCACACCCATAACGCAATGCCTCCCCCCCACATGCACACACAACCCCCCATTCTCCCCCCCCCAAGCGCAGACCTCACTGAAGCCTCCGGTCTTCCGGTAGGCCCATTGGGCCGTTATTCACCCTCCCCAGGCTTCAGGAAAACCTCCGGAGCCTGTGGATGGCGAAAAGTGGGCCCTACTTCCGGTAGGCCCGTTGGGCCATTTTTCACCCTCCCCAGGCTTCAGGAGGCTTTCCTGAAGCTGGGGAGGGTGAAAATGGCCTCCTCCGGCCTCCGGAAGGCCAAAAATCAGCTGGCCAGTACTCACATGTGTGCTGGAGCTGACATAGGGCAATGCCTCGGGTGCCCTCAGATATGGTTCTGCATGCCACCTGAGGTACCCGTGCCATAGGTTCGCCATCATGGCCCTATACCATTCTGAACAAATGGTTGTCCAATTTTTTTCTTGAAAACCTCTATTGATTCTAGGAGGCAAGCTGTTCCATTGATTGCTTGTTCTCTATATTAGAAAACTTCTCCTTAGTTCCAGGATTCTTCCAAGCAGAGGATCAGAAAAAAGGCATTTTTCCCCTTGTAAGTAGAGTACTGGCCTTAGCAGCTACTACAGCCAAACTGCTACTACCGCCATCATGATCTTTCTATGTTTCATGATACCACATGAAGTAGCAGCATGCTAAGTTATTCTGACTGGTACATTACAAACTCCTTCAGGGTTTAATTAAAAGTTTCAATCCCAATTGTTCTTATCCACCTCCCCCGAGCCCACCTGCACCAAAAGCCTTTTCCTAAGGAGAATATTGGTCATGGCTGCTGGAATATTCCAGAAACATTTAAACCATAATTTCTTAATGGCATCCTTCGCCACCCTTCAGCCGGCAGCTACCATTTTCCTTCAATCTGATCAGTGGTGGGTTGCTGCCGGTTCGGACCAGTTCTCCCATACCAGTGGCGGAAATTTGCCCCCGCTTGCTGAACCAGCAGCGATGGCCGGCTGGCCATGCTTCCGAACCAGTTCTCCAGTTGTCGCTCCATGAAATCGGCCTGCAAAGAACCTTCTGCGCATGTGCAGAGGGTCATTTGTGCGACGTGACAGGGGTCGTGCAAAACACACACTTCCGACACGACGCGAACCAGTAGGGAAGGTAAGTAGAACCCACCCCTGAATCAGATCACTTAAGTCTTAAGTCATCACTAACATTTTGCATTAATTTGGATGAAACCAAAGAGTCTGAATCTATCCCAGGGCTGTCAAACCCCTGGGCCGCGTATCGGATGTGTCACACGCTGGCTACGCCCACGCCCGGTTTAGCGAAGGGGAGAAAAGTCCTGATATGTCACGTGATGCTGCCATGACAATGTGAGTTTGACACCCCTGATCTATCCCATTGATTTTTTTTCTCTAAAAAAACCCTAAATCCTAAAATATTCACAGACTAGCCCCACCCAAAATGTCCGCAACTATTTAAAAATCAAATCCAGTTGGAAGTGATCATGCTAAAAGCTGAGGGTAGGAATCTGCAAACTTTCTTTTAAAGAAACCAACACGTAAATGATACCGCTAAGCAAACATCCACCATTCTAAATGACTCAAAGAGAGAAGTATACGAGGCTGTGAACCATAATCCCCAGCATTAATATTCCGCAGAAGTCACCAAAACTTCTTGGGGGCACATAGCTTTTAGTCTGCATCTTTAAAACTGTTTCTGCACTGTTGGACTTCCTACATTTAATGTACAATTTTAACATCAACTGCTTAGCCTTTAAAAGTCATTGCCCCTTTCATCGTTCTTTTCCTGTATTCCAGGAAATGTATCCTTTATGATCTTTTTTTTATGATTTCAGCAGACACCGAATTAATGTCAATAATTGTGCTCTCCCTTGGGATATGTGATCAAGGGATTTTGCAGTTTCTTCAGAAATATTCTAGAAAAAAAAACCGCAGTCGTGCACGAGACTAAAAGAAGTAAATCTTTGCTTACCTGACTCGTTGTCAGAACCAGTTCCCTCTAATGAATGAGCTTGTGATTTTTCATAAATTCTTTATCTACCTGCCGTCTTACAAAATAAATACGGTGGGTCGCAGTGGTGGGATTCAATTTTTTTACTACTGGTTCTGTGGGCATGGCTTGGTGGGCATGGCATGGTGGGCGTGGCAGGGGAAGGATACTGTAAAATCTCCATTCCCTCCCCACTCCAGGGGAAGGATACTGCAAGATCCCAATTTCCTCCGGATCAGCTGGGACTTGGGAGGCAGAGAATAGATGGGGGTGGGGCCAGTCAGAGGTGGTATTTACCGGTTCTCCGAACTACTCAAAATTTCCGCTACCGGTTCTCCAGAACTGGTCAGAATCTGCTGAAACCCACCTCTGGATGGGTGGGTACACCCAGTATTTTGACTTTTAGTCATCTGCACCACATCCAAAGTTTAAAACTAAGGAAATATAATAAAGCCGTTTCCACAGGAAGACAGCTAGATGACTCAATGTAGTGTCCCAGTAAACCAGTTCTTAGATTAGAACTCATCTAATATCACATCTCTGTATCAATATATGAATTGAACTGCAGTTTTCCAACGAAAATGTGTATTAAAAATATTGAAGAAAAGACATCACATATTTGTAAAAATACAGATGAGGTTAAGATTAGTGGAAATAGCTGGCCAAGCTCAGTATATTAAGCAACATATAACTAAATGCATTCAAATATAAAATTGAATATAGCAGAAGTCTGCATGAAAATATACAAATATAGTGATGAGTACATTTTAAAAGAATTTAGGGATTCATGAGGAAATGAACAGAATCAAACTTGTTTGTAGGAATTAGAAGAGGAGAAAAATTAGAAATAATCATAAAAAATAACAGATTAATTTGTGCTTTCCCCAACTGATATTGTTTAATTCGAAAGAAAAAAATTAATATGTGTTTACATTCAATGTAAAGATACATTTAATATCTTATATAGTTTGGTCTTTGAGGTCAAGGTTCAAGGTCAAGGATCTCATTTCTGATTTTAGGAAAAGCACAAGAGTAGAAGATAAAAAAGAAGCTACTTTTTGAATAACACAGGCGACAGACACAAACATGACTGGAAAAATCTTAATCCTGTCTATATCATAGAAAAAGAATTAAAGAGATGAAACGTTCAGTATTCATTAGAAATACTCATCTAGCTATAAGTATTCCATAATGCTTCCTATCGAATTATGCTTTTATCAGTTGCATACATAATGTGCACAAAAAAAGGGTTAGTTCATTCATATGAACTAAAGCACATATAATGTGGATTGACATTAGATGGAATAAACATTCATCATACATGGAAAATGTCCTTTCACTGAACTACAAATTCATTATCATACTTATCTTAAGAACTGCTACTAGTTTACTTTATTTATGAATTGGATGCAATCCAGCTCACCATATACCAACATGTTTCTTCTTTGTTCTCCTCCTTTCCTTCCAGCTACAAGTTGATTACTACCATATAGTAATCATATGGTCACTAAATAGAAGGGATACTTTGTAATACATTATCTTGGAGCTTAATTTCCTTACTTCTCAAGACCATATCAAACTCTTCATAGATGAGCACATCTGTTCAAAGTGGCTGTGAGCCCATTGGGTGACAGAAAGAACTGGGAGAATATGTGGATTGAGTATGTGCCAGCAGTGTGTGGCAGCTGCCAATGCAGTCCTAGGCTGCATTAACAGATTATCAAGATCACACGAAGTGATAGTACTGCTCAATACTGCATTGGTGAGACCACACTTGGAATACTGCAGCCAGTTCTGATCACCATGATATAAAAAAATATTGAGACTCTAGAAAGAGTGCTGAGAAGAGCAACAAAGTTGATAAGGGGTCTGGAAGCTAAAGTATATGGTGAATGGTTGTGGGAACTAGGTATATCTGGTCTAAAGAAGAGAAAGACTAGGGATGACATGATAGCAGTCTTCCAATTTTTGAGGAGCTGTGACAGAGAAGAGAGGATCAACTTATTGTTCCTTAGCATTTAAACATCAATGTTCTTTCCAGAAATGCTGAGATGGGAACAAAGTTGGATCATGTCAGAATAGTTGTAGTGGGAAAACAAAGCCAGCACATTTAGTAAACAATGATCCAAACTGTATCTCCACCCGGTCTTGAAATGCATAAGTAAAATTAAGCAAGCTTGAACATTACGTGGGAGTTTTGCTATTCTATATTCCCTTCCTTGTTGGCATCTGATGCACTGCTTTGTGAATTCCTTTTGACATATATTATAAATCAGTGAGGCAGAATCCAACAAACTTGCTGATATTTTTTTCTTTTAGTTTATATGCATGCATACTTTCTGAAGCACTGAACAACATATTTTGCTTTCTAGCACAATGTAAACTGTTTATATAGCAATGCATGCAGTGGAGCATATGTCCAGAGAAACATCACAATGCATAATTCTATTCTAAGACTCAAGGTTTATACCATGTTTGAGAATAGAAATTACTTCATTGCGGTGGTCTGTATTACACAAAACTCATCACTGGACATGAATCTTATGGCTTAACTTCAATCTTCTCTACATTCATTACTCTTTTATCCAGACGAATATTTATCATATGAATCAGGGGCGGGTTCCTAATTTTTTTACTACCACTCTGTGGGTGTGGCTTATTTTGTGGGTGTGGCTTGCCAGCCATGTGACCGGGTGGGCGTGACTTCTCGGACTGCTGAAGGGAGGGGAATGGAGATAGCTCCTGCCACCCGTTCTTTCAGTGTCTCACGCGCTCCCTCAGCCACCCTCCCCTGCTTGGACTCACGGTGGGGTAGGAAGGCAGCGCATGCGCAGTGCCGGAAGCTCGGCTTCTGGGCATGCGCAGAAGAAATTTTTTTTTAATGTAAAAAATTTTTTTTAAAAAAAATGGCAGCGCCCAAACACCGGCACCGGACCGCACCGGTACTGTGACGTCATCAGCGGGCCGCTACTGGTGCTATAGAGTGGACCGCACTGGTAGGAACCCACCACTGATATGAATGTTAATAGGTTCACAATAACTGGCTATTAGTTTGCCAGCTGAGAGGAAACACACCATACAGAAGAATATGCACAATACTTGTACAGTATATTGTAACATAGGAGTACAAATGCAAATTAAAAAACACTGTATTTTAAACAGAATTGTAGTACTATAACTAAATTTCTAGAATGCCCATGTGATCTGTTTTCCAGGTGAAAGGTTTTCCAGGTTAATGTCCCCCCTCTCAATATTATTATGTTAGAAAAGAGTTTGACATTACCTTCAAAATGTCCTATAAAAAGATAAAACATTTCCACACTGTCATTTGCACTCATAAATTCTGATTATTGGGATTACAGAGACAGAAGAATTAAGAATATAAACAAGGTCAGTGTTCTTTAATTATGTAGTCCTCATTTAGTGACCACAATTGGGGCCAGCAAGGCCACTGTTAAAGAAAGTGATGACTATATGAAATTGCAACTGTGTTTATGCCCTTCCTTCCACTTTCTTTTGCTTGATAGACCTGTGAAGGTTGTAAATGTCAGGATTGGTCATAACAGTTCATCGCCGTCATAAATCCAAATGGTCCCTAAACAAGGCAGTTGCTAAACGAGGACTACCTGTACAATTTTCCTGATTCTTTGCATGCCGTCTGCTTTCAGATAATCTAGGGATCAAAACTGAGATCTTTCCTCACACCCAACACAAAAGTATTGTTTTTGGAAGTGCTACTATTACAAATGGCATAGTCCTTCCATTGCACTGATTTGCCTAAGTTAACTGGCAAATAGTTTTCATGTCAGAAACTAATAATAAAAGTACTATTTGTACTTTTCTGGTATTTACAGGGAAATGATGTTTGGAAAGTAGCTGCCCCAAGTTATTCAATTGCAATGACTAGAAATGGAAGGGTAGAGAGATGATGCTTTAAAAAAGAAATCCAAAGGATTGAGAAAACAAAAGAAAAATAGAAGAGCCAACTAAAACTCAAAGAGAGAAAATTATGGATATCTGCTACGGGGAGGGGAACCCACAGTGATTATCCTGACAAAGAAATAAACATGCTAAAACTGAAAGCTGAGATGGCACTTATCTGCTAGCTCAGCCTACAGTTATTTTGATCTCTTTTCTGCAAGCACCTGGCCCCAGTGGGCAGCCAAGGCAGAATCACAACATTGCCAGCTTCTTTTGTTTTATCATCATCTTTGCTTTTCTTGCAGATTGTCAAATCATAAACCGGGTAAGTCTGTTGAAAGGAGGAAGATCAGTGAGAGATGGGGATATGTTGAAACGGAACAATAATTAACAAAGTGGGAAACAATATCCCACAGCAAAGTACTGGACCTAATCCAATTCAGTTACTCAGTTTGCAGGCTTAGTTACTTCTGCACAAGTCCCACTAAAATTCGGAAGGTTTTCTTAAGTAAAATGGAAGAGGATATGCATTCTTTTGAGTTGATTAAGATTAAGGATGATAGCTTGCAGGATTTTTTTTTTAAGTTCATCAAGCACAAGAAATACAAGTTATTAGTAGATGTTATGGATCTCATTTTGTATTATAACCACTACTATGATTTAGATTAGCTGCCATGGGAAGTAGAATTGATGGCACAGGCCTAATCATTATTTATGAGTAGTTTAGCAATCTATAATATTGAATATTGTCCTTCGGGTTAAAAAAATACGGAGCATATTTCCCAAATGTTTCAATTCCCCAACAAATACAGCCTTAAAATTTTCCTCTGAAAGTTCCGAAGAAAATTGCTTTGAGCGAGTTTTGTTTCAGCCCAGCCTTATGAGATTTGATAAATGTGATATACCTCTATAATCAAAATGTTGTCAATTTACTTCCAATCTGATTTCTTTATTGGTTTCTTATGAAACAAATGTGCATTCCCGTCATGCCCTTTGATTTTTATATCCTAAGCAACTGATGAAATTAGCATTTTCAGCCACTAGATGGAACTATATTCAATAGCAACCTTTATCGATTGATCTATTGCAAAAACTATGAATATTTTCCAGCCATACTCAGGCACACGTTGCATTTATATCGAGAAAAAATAGAATAGAGCATCAAATATTTCCCAAATACCTTTCAACAGAGAGTTATATTGAAATCTTATAGAAGCTTAGCATCCTCTGTTCTCATTTTCCTCCTTATTTATCTATCTATTTAGGCAATTTATAGCTGCCCATCCATCTGGATGGTGAAGAAAATAAAAGCATAGCACTACTTTAAAACCAAAAGGAAATGAAATTGAAGAGCGAATAAGCTTTATTTCCCACTTATCAAATACACTCATGCAAGATCTCCAGTAATTAACATTCCCAACCCATTGTGAGGTCCTCACAACCTTCTGAAAGGGCTATGGAACTGGAGATATATGAATTTTGGAGGGAGGATAATGCACCCTGACACAGAAGAAATGCTTTCTGGACCCACTAGGGACATTGCTTTCCCTAGCATTCCCATTCCATCAGCATGCCCATTCTACCAAAACCACAAAACCACTGATGATAGCAGGTTCTACAATCAACTAGCTCCATGTCATGTGGAGCTTTTCCTATTTTTATTCTTCTTTGGTATGCAACCAACCATTAGCACCATTTCAAACATATGGCATTTCTTTCCCACATAGTTGACATAAAGTTCTGTGATTTAACACTATATATGAGCTAATTACAATATTCAGGGAATATTGTAGCATTTCTAACAAAGCCATTCCTTTCCCATCCATATCTGCCTTCCCAATGGTCTTTTCAAGATGGTTACAAGCACAATGGAAAGAATCTATTTAATCCCGGATGAACCAGAGCCTATCTAATGGCTTATTCTTCCATATAGCATGACCATTGATCTATTCTATTCTATTCTATTCTATTCTATTCTATTCTATTCTATTCTATTCTATTCTATTCTATTCTATTCTATTCTATTCTATTTCTTCTCTCCTCTCCTCTCCTCTCCTCTCCTCCCCTCCCCTCCCCTCCCCTCCCCTACTGGACTCATCATTTGAAGAAGAGTAGTGAAGAATGTCATGGTCCAGCTCTTGAGTGAATCATCAAATACTGTCACTTTCCATTGGCATTTCTATTCCTTTTCATTGTAGCTTGTTAGCCTTTATGTTACTATATTTACATAATCTTCCCATGAACGATCACCTCATTCTTACTATTTTTTAAAATATATACGGTATATAATTTTTGTTTTGGTTGCATTGGTTTAAGATTTTATTTTGTTTTGGTGCTGATCTATGACCATAATTAATTTAACCAACACACATATTTATCTAACTTCATTTTGAATTCCTGTTGATAAAGATGCTTGTTGTCATTTTTTTAAAACCACAGATATCCTAAGTATCAAAACAAATAGGATTAAAAAAAATCTATACAGAATTTCACTAGAACTTACAGTACATGATCTATAGATGTGGCTTGTTTAGTAATAGTTATTCTGTTACCTGAATTACCTTGAGGTAAGATGGGTTGACTATAAAGTTTATGAATGAATGAATGAATGAATGAATGAATGAATGAATGAATGAATGAATGAAATATTCTATTGTAACATGAAGCCAGTGGTGGCATCCATATTACAAAATTCCCTCTAAATTATTATCCATATAATTTATTTCCAAATTATTACAGCATCGTTTTTAAAAAATCTATAGGACATTACAGCTGTGGACTACATGAAGCTTTCCATAATTGGTTTTAGCAGCACTTTTATGGACTAGTTTGAGAAAGGTTTCAGCTGGACATCCAGAACTGCAAAAATAATCTTTTCCTTAATTTCATGGGATGTTTCTACTTCAGTCACATCATTATATTGGTTGTTTTTACTTGCTTGTGCTTAAGTGGGAAAAAAGAATTGTTCTTATAGATGTAAAAGCTTCCACAACTTCAAACGTAGGGTGAAATAGAAAATTGGCTGATTCTGGCAAGATTATGCTGTAGCGTTTGTGGTAGTGATTTCTTTATTTGTTTTGCTGTGACTGATCTATCAAAGAAACATTATTGGTTCTGTATTAACATTCCAGAGAAATAGAGTTGAGATTGTTCAATGAGTATCTATTATGTCCACATAGCTGAGAATTTATTACGTCCACATAGATCTACTGAATCATTTTATGTTAGATCCTCACCTTCTCAATATTTAAGGTAGCAGTTATACAGAACATTTATTTGTAATCATTGTGAGACCCAAAAGAAGCTGTGCACTGTATGTGTGTCATACTACTCATCTGTCTTGGCAACATAAATATCACTTGAAAATTACTAAAAAATAAAATGTTGCAATACAAATTAAAAATAATGAAGCTCATTTTTATATATGTCTTAGCTTTTAACATGCAAAGGAACATAACCATTTTTCAGTGAAATCTTTCCCAAATACGGATCTGGGAGGTTATGAAATTTGACACAGAAAGATGCACCTTGTGGTGGCAATTCATTTGGCAGAGGTGGAAAATCCAAATCCACTCCCACAAAAATCCTCATTTTGTGTGTGTGTATGTGTGTGTGTATCAGTACTACTGCTGGTGTAGGGGCATGTCATGTCCTTTACGGCAGCTCATTTTAGGGCAGCTTTTAGGGCAGCTCGTTCATCTTTGGTCCCCACCTGTCACTCAGCTCTCACCTGTGGCTCCTAGCAGTTGTAGCATGTGCAGCGGCCACACCCCGGGCAACAGCTTCGACAGGCTGGCCAAACCAGGTTGAGAGTAGCCGTTGGGTCATCGACCTTCGGTGAGATCGGGACTTGTCTATCCCGAGCATGTGAAGACAGATTCTGGCGGACTGAGCGGATGAAATCTACTAGAATAGGACAACGGTCATGAAGGCGGTCTCTGCAAGCGATGTGGTACGCTAAGAGCACGGCAAGACACAAAAGACGCTCTGGTCAACCACTGCGCCCAGCCCATCTCCAACTGTCTCGACTCTTGTCCTGCTATTTGGAGCAAGATGGAATCTGGGAAGAGAGAGTGAGGCTGATTATGCGCACCTCTCCCTCACTTTAATCCAATTCACGCGCAAGTCTTGACATCCCCCAATTATAGATGTCAAGGTCCTCTTTGAATACGATGGATGAACATCACATCACATCACATCACTACTGTTGAGGAAACGTGTTCATTTTCAAGAGAGAAAACTGGATGATTAATTTGTTGATCAGAAGTGATCCCTGTCTGTGAATGCAACAACAATTTTGGATCATTGCTGAGTACAAGAGGAAATATATGTCTACTTGCATTGTCCCTTTTCTTTTGCAATTGTCTTCCCTCAAACACAACAGTTTACTGGATGTTTAGCCAATGCTGCTTTTTCATTTGTTCATTTCATCTGATCATTTTATCATAACAATAATTAAATGCTTTAAGGAGAGTAAGGTGGATTAGCCATTCTATGTGCCTTTGACTGATACCCATCATTTTAGAGACATTGTATAGAATTTTAATGCAGCCCATTTTTGTTCAAAATTGAGTTGAAATGATTGTGCGTCTTGAACAAGCAACCCACACCTCTGCCTTTTTAATATATGTTAAGTGTTAATACATTACAGGAATTCTTTTCATTATAGAGATGAGTACTTTAGGTCTAATGTCTAGTGTTGTTGATGAATAAGATAGAGAGATCTTCTTAGGAACAGGTGGTATGGTGAAAAACTAATGCATGCTTTAATTGAAGAGGATTGCTTATCCTTGGGGAAGGTAAAACAAATCCACGATGGCAGCCACCACCATGGAATGCTTGGGATAAATACATATTAATTGTCTGACAAAAATAAAATAAAAAAAATTAAAACTCAAAAGGCAGACTCAATGGACCACTAAGTCCTTTTCTGCCATCAGGTTTCTATGAAGCCTGCCCCCCCCACTTTTCCCCCCATGTGTACCTTATGGTAAGATGTGCAAGATAATCAAACTATATGCAACCTCTGCATTTTTAATACAATTTGTGGTATTTCTTTTTAAGGGTTTTTATAAAACACTTAAATACTTTTAATACTTTAAATATGCTCCTAGATTGCAAGAGGGGCAGATATTAAATAGAGGTAGATAAAGTGCAGAGTTCCAATAATTTAGAATTAGTGGAGTTGGAAGGGACCTTGAAGATCTCCAAGGTCCAACAGTTACTGCTGTTGATCTAGGTACTATCTATTCTATACCTGTGCATTTTGTTTTTCTTGCCTAAAGTATAATACCTTGCTTTTCTCACCACTGAAATGCATTTTGTCAGGGTCCAATTCAGGGGCAGGTTCCTAATTTTTTTACTACCACTCTGTGGGTGTGGCTTATTTTGTGGGTGTGGCTTGCCAGCCATGTGACCGGGTGGTCATGGGCCTCGGGAGCTTGGCAGCGGCCAGAGAAGTAGGGGGGCATTGCCCACCTGCAACGCAGCCCCCCGCAGCGGGAGCAGCAAGACCGCGGCAGCAGTTCTTCTAGGACGCTCCATCCGGCCTGAATGCTTCTCCCCATTCGATGAATGTGCGAAAATGACTGGGATCATCACCGCACATTCGTGGCTTCTCGGACTGCTGAAGGGAGGGGAACTGAGATAGATCCTGCCGCCCATTTACCCTCCCCTCAGCAGCTCGAGAAGCCTCGAACGTGCAAAAATGCCTAGGATCATCACCGCGCGTTCGTGGCTTCTCGGACTGCTGAAGGCAGGGGAATGGAGATAGCTCCTGCCACCCGTTCTTTCAGTGTCTCCCATGCTCCCTCAGCCATCCTCCCCTGCTTGGACTCACTGTGGGGTAGGAAGGCAGCGCATGCGCAGTGCTGGAAGCTCGGCTTCTGGGCATGCGCAGAAGAAATTTTTTTTAAAAATTACATTTTTTAAAATGGCGGTGCTCAGGCACCGGCAACCGATTGCACTGGTACTGTGATGTCACCAGCGGGCCGCTACCGGTGCTATAGAGTGGACTGCATTGGTAGGAACCCACCACTGGTCCAATTATGTCAAGAGCCTTGTATATATTTAGTCTATCTTCTAAAGTGTTGGCTATTCCCCACAACTTGGTGTTATCTGCAGATTTGATGAGTTCCCATTTTATCCCTCATCTAGATCATTTATGAAAATGTTTAATAATAATAATAATAATAATAATAATAATAATAATAATAATAATAATAATAATAATAATAATAATAATAATAATAATAATAATAATAATAATAATAATAATAATAATAATAATAATAATAAAGAAAATGTTGAAGAGTAAGACAGAATCCTGAGATATCTCACTACATGCTTCCCTCCATTTAGAGGTAGTTCCATTGAGGATTACATGTTGAGTGCAATTGAGAATCCATCTGATGGTGATACTCTCTATCCCATATTTTTCTATCTTACCAAGACGTTGGCTATGGTCTACTTTGTCAAACGCCATACTGAAGTGTAAGCATATTATGTCCATATTATTTCCCTGATCCATTAATTTAACATTCTCATAAAATGGAGACAGTTTTCTATGCATAATATCAAGATACAGTTAAGTTTTTCTTATGATATTCCATTCTTAATTTATGTATGAATTTCATCAGGTGTATTTTGTATACAAAAATCAAGTGTATTTTGAAACCAAAACAGACACATGTAACAGTAGAGATGATCCATTCATTCATGGCTTGCATCAGACAGCCTTGAAAATTAGCCTAAGCATTTCCCAAATCATCCAAGAATGGCTCAGTTCACATTTAAATCCACCTCCATTCCAATTTCACAGTCAATCCTTTTCATTGATTAAGTCAGATCAACTCCAAGAATCTGGGGGTTTTGATGCTTGCTCCTCCTGAAGGTCACATATGAGTCCAACAAGGGGTGACATTCAAATTTTTCCCCTACCGGTTCTGTGGGTGTGGCTTGGTGGGCATGGCCAAACCAAGCCATGCCCACCAAGCCACGCCCACAGAACCGACAGAAACATTCGGCCAAATCTTCTAGCGTTTAACCTGGCTGCTTCTCGCCTCCTTCTCATGTTTGCTCTGTGTCTATGAGCCCAAGAAGGAGGAGAGAAGGAGTGAGTGGGAGGGGAGGGGCCAGTCAGTGGTGCGATTTACCGGTTCTCCAAACTTCGCATAATCACCGCCACCGGTTTTATAGAACCTATCTGAACCTGCTGAATTTCACCCCTGAGCCCAACTCTTTAATGAGATTCTGAGGCATCTCAATGTAAAGCCGATGTGCCAAACCAAAAAAAACATACAAATGTCCTTGCCACACGCACAACATGCCATCCAGTTAGAGCCATCTGTATATTCTGCTATCCAAAATTACCTGCTCAAGATAAACAATGTGCAGTTAAATAATGTAGACTTTATTTTAACAATAAAGACTATTATAACAATAACTTATTTAATTCACCACAAATTGGAAGCTGAGTAGAACTTTGGCTTTCTGCTCCAAAGTCACTACTGAAGAGAGAACATGTTTTATTATTGTAAGACTATTAAAAATATTAAATTAGTTAATACTTTGTTAATAAACTCCCTACTTTAGAAGACCCTACATTTTTTAATTCACATATACACATACAGTATGAGATAGAGAAGTAGACAGGAAAAGAAAATCTGTGTTCTACCCCTATAGTCGTGTGGGTATACCTAGGCACCCCTAGGTATACCCACACAACTCCCATCTTACGCGAGCTGCACTGGTTACCGATCGGTCTCCAGACGCAATTCGAGGTGTTGGTCATTACCTTTAAAGCCCTACATGGCTCAGGACCAGTTTATCTACGTGACCGTATTCTACAGCATTCCTCCCAATGACCAGTGAGATTGCACAGGGAGGGCCTTCTCCAGGTCCCGTTAGCCAGATAATGTCGGCTGACGGGTACACGGGCGAGGTCCTTCTCTGTTGCGGCTCCGACCCTATGGAATGACCTACCTACTGAGATCCGTAATACCTCCACCTTGCTGGCCTTCCGGAAGGCCCTTAAGACCTGGCTTTTCTGGCAGGTCTGGGGCTAATGAGATCACCCCATGTATGTATGTGTTGTGATGTAGAGGTTTGCTTGAACTGTTGTTTTAATTGTCTTTTTATCTTATTATTGTATTTTTATACTTGTAAGCCGCCCAGAGTCCCTTTGGGAGTTGGGCGGCATATAAATTTTATTTTAAATAAAAATAAAAATAAAATATAATCCCCAGATTTCTTCCTAAACTTAGTTTCCCAAGTTACAGACCAGCCAGTGCCTTTCCTAACTTCCCACAAATACTCATTAAAATCTGCTCCCTGACCTCACCTATAGGATTGGTCCCTTTTGACTTCATTCTGCAGTAACTGTTGTTCCACCTCACTTGTAATTTCCTGCAAAGCTTTTCTGCTGCTTCTCCTTTTGCATTCCGGAAGTTACAGGTACAACAAATAGGGACTCTCAATTCATTATTAAAGCAAATAGCGACGCAATCCAAATTTACTGAGTATCAAAAGAAGACGCCTGTAAAACAATTTTTACACTGTCTTCTTATTTTAAATTTTTAAAATTGCTATCCTCTTTTTCTTACCAGATGGGGAAATGCTTTTTTCTTATTATTAAGAAGTTCCATTTAAAAAAAATGCTAGCGATATTATAATTAAATTATTTAATGCATGGTATGAATACACCTCCTGGGGCAAGTTTTATCTTTGCAATATCTTTTCTTACCTCTTTTCTCTCCTCTTTCACTTTTGTTTTCCAGAAAACTAGGAAGGATCCCTCCTGAGATGCTTCCTATGCCCATTTTTCTTCTGTTAGTTGAGATACTTTTTGCATGGTGGTTATGTAGGATGTAACTCTCCTGTCTCCCATGTTATTCCCTCAGACCATTAGAAAAAATTGATGGGACTAGAACTTGTGATAATGAATTACCTCACCCAAAGGTTGCATATAGATCAGAGGTGTCAAACTCATGTCAGTCATGGCAGCGTCACTGAAGGCAAGATTAATGAGAAATTTAAACTTTTGAACATTTTACACTTGTTTACTAATTTAGTTTTTCTTGATAAACATATACAATAGATTATTTCATGTATGGATGAAATAATGATGTATCAGGACTCTTTTCCCCTTTACCAAACCGGGTGTGGGCATGGCCAACGCATGACATATCCGGCCCACAGCCCTGATATAGATATTAAAGATGAGTGGCAAGAGTCAAACCCTGAGGCACCGCTCCACACATGCTCTTTGACTGGCAGTTGTCATAGAGGCAGGAGAAAAATCACCTATAGATTCTCAAAACTGAGGATTTCTTTGGGGGGGGGGAGAGCCTTCCTTCCTTCCTTCCTTCCTTCCTTCCTTCCTTCCTTCCTTCCTTCCTTCCTTCCTTCCTTCCTTCCTTCTTACCTTCCTTCCTCCCTCCCTCCCTCCCTCCCTCTTTCTTTCTTTCTTTCTTTCTTTCTTTCTTTTCTTTCTTTCTTTCTTTCTTTCTTTCTTTCTTTCTTTCTTTCTTTCTTTCTTTCTTTCTTTCTTTCTTTCTTTCCTTCCTTCCTTCCTTCCTTCCTTCCTTCCTTCCTTCTTACCTTCCTTCCTCCCTCCCTCCCTCCCTCCCTCCCTCCCTCCCTCCCTCCATCCCTCCCTCCCTCTTTCTTTCTTTCTTTCTTTCTTTCTTTCTTTCTTTCTTTCTTTCTTTCTTTCTTTCTTTCTTTCTTTCTTTCTTTCTTTCTCTTCCTTCCTTCCTTCCTTCCTTCCTTCCTTCCTTCCTTCCTTCTTTCTTTCTTTCTTTCTTTCTTAGGTGGAATATGATTATATATTCAATTTGTGTTTAGATTTAATTCCCCTTTAGGCTGGAATTTTCTAAGGGCTTTTTCCTGTTTTGCCAACATAACTCTTCTCCATTGCATGAAAATAAACCCTAAAGTCTAATAGTTCTTGGAAATGTGCAATTATTTTGTTTACTCAAGTGTAAAATGAAATGATAACCATTACTTCATAGAGAAGTTGCAATGGAGACCTTATTAATTAAAGGTTACAGTATACTTCATTATACTTTGGAATGTGCAGACCTCATTGAGATGATAAATTCTCAATTTGAAAAGAATTAAACATTCCTTTTCTTTCAGATTTCTGGTTGACCAATTTAAAAGGTTCATGTTTATTTTTTTTATCGCAGAAACATTTGAAAACTATTCCCTTCGTTTAAACATAAATTGTTTATTTTTTTTAACAAACAGTATTACATTACTAGTACTATGACATTACTATATCAACCTGTTACGTTTGCTCCTATCCTAGATGCAAGCTAATTGCCTTGTTTTATTTTTAGAGGGGAGAACTCTGCATTATTCTACATCAGTGCTTTTCAAATTTGACAACTTTAAGATGTGAGAACTTCAATTCCCAGAATTCCCCAGCCAGCATACACATCTTAAAGTTGTCAAGTTTGAAAAACACTGCTCTAAATCAAACAGGGCATATATGGTTGCATTACAACTCTCAACATATCAATTTACACTGCACCACTTACAGTATGCAGAATCCAAGTTGGTTACACTTTTAGTGTGTGGCTGCTCCACATTTACCTTATTTTCAAGGTTACATATGTGATGTCCCATTGACTGGATAGCCACCAATTATCTGCTACCATTTAGCTGTTATTTCTTTGGATTTGCACAATCTAGCAAGTATCATTATTTCAGGTTTACCAAAAATAGCAAGGTTTGATACTATTTTATGGTTATTTTAAAATTATCTATCTATCTATCTATCTATCTATCTATCTATCTATCTATCTATCTATCTATCTATCTATCTATCATCTATCTATCTATCTATCTATCTATCTATCTATCTATCTATCTATCTATCTATCGTCTGTCTGTCCATCCATCTATCATCGTCTGTCTGTCCATCTGTCCGTCTGTCTGTTTATCCATCCATCCATCCATCCATCCATCCATCCATCCATCCATCCATCCATCCATCCATCCATCCATCCATCCATCCATCCATCCATCCATCCATCCATCTATCTATCTATCTATCTATCTATCTATCTATCTATCTATCTATCTATCTATCTATCTATCTATCTCTATCGTCTGTCTGTCTGTCTGTCTGTCTGTCTGTCTGTCTGTCTGTCCGTCCATCCACCCATCTATCATCATCTGTCTGTCTGTCCATCCATCATCTATCTATCTATCTATCTATCTATCTATCTATCTATCTATCTATCTATCTATCTATCTATCTATCTATCTATCTATCTCTATCTATAATTTCCCATAAATAGAATATATGGTTGTGCATACACACACACACACACACACACACACACACACACACACACACACACACACACACACACACACACACACACACACACACTTTGCTGGTCACACAGTTCCATGTCCAAGTAAGATATAAAAATAAATATTGATTTATTTATTAAAATAAAGATGCATAAAAGAAGAACACAAAACAATCCTTTTTCTAATGCTATAACATGATCATGACCATCAACAATTCAATTCATCATCATCAGTTTTTTAATGCTGAAGTCACTAAACACACGTTTATTACGTTCCTTGGTTGGTTATGGTTCCGGAAATCTAGTGATCTCTTTTTTACTAACTGGATTATTATACAAAGTGAATTGAATAAATGACAATTGAGATAAATGGTAGGAACAGTGTTTCAAAGATATTTTGATTAAAACTACAAAAGTCAATGGGACTTCTCCATCAGGTACATATTCTTACAGGAGGACCAATAATGATAACAATTAAACTTCATAGCTCAACCAGTTTGACTGTTGATCTATTTTTGATGCTTATAGCTTTGCTCATCAGAGCTTTATGGAATTAATTTAAAGTTAGTTGAAAAGGGACATCACAGAGATGAAAATAGTCATATGTGAACTCTGTTGGAACCAAAGCTTCAAAGCTTGAGAACAAGTCAGCTTCTCAGGCAATGTCACATAGGAAAGGATATGCAAAGCATGAATAGGTGGGTTGTTTATATATCTCTGTCATACATAAACAAGCATCCTACTCTATATGCAAGCAACACCTCACTGCAATAATTAACAAGAAAGTATCTCAGAACACCAAGAGAGAGAGGGAGGGAAAGCACAAATACTTCCATTCCTTCAGGCCAACTAAATGTAGAAAATATGTGACACTCCAGAGATAATTGATGGTCCAGGAGCCAATAGATTGTTCTGTAAACACAGCCTCATTCTAAAATGTCAAGTATGTTTCAGCAATCAAGGAGAGTCCCATTCAAGAGTAAGATAATCATCTCATGAGCATGCTCTAATTGCAGCTGGTGGGTGGTTTGATTAATGCTGACCACACAAGGGCAAGTGTAGCTCATAGCTCAGAATAAATCTTCTGTTTAATTATGAACAGTCTAAGTAATTCAGGATGAGAAAGATACACTCAACATACAGATAGGTTGCAAATTAGGGGAATGAGGGAGATTCATACTTCAGGGCTGAGATGGAAATGTCTTCTCAGTGCCTTCATTTGAGGGCTACTAAGTTGGGTGTGTAGGTTAATTCTGCCAACTGCCGGCAGTTCGATTCTCACCAGCTGAGGGTTGATTCAGACTTCCTTCGTTCCAAGGTCGGTAAAATGAGGACCCAAATTGTTGGTGGCAATATGCTGACTGTAAACCACTTAGAGAGGGCTGTAAAGCACCGTGAAGTGGTATATAAGTATACGTACTATTGCTATCTACCATCACCATATTTTTCTGCTGCATGTCAAGTAATCTTGTGAGCATGCCAGGAACACTTCTGATTCAGTTCCTTTGCAAGATAACATATTCCAGAACCATGAAGAAATAGGAGAGCAGGGAAATGGGTGTTCTCTACCAAGGAGAACCCAACCCACCTACCCATACTGCAAAAACTACAACCAAGCTGCTAGGGGCACGGCTTCCGAATTCATCATCATAGGTATTCTCCAAATGATAAAAACAATGGAAATTGCTAGAGTGGCAAATATCTGTAGCTCAGGTGTAGGATGAGGGTAAAAGGTTCATTCTCCAAGTTTGTGGATTGGTTTCTGAACATTTTGTTACCAGGCTAGATAACATCTTCAGTGGCGTTTAGGGGATGTCAGTGTTCTGTTTATAAGGGCTTCGGTGTGGGTGTGTCAAGTGAGGGTCTTGTGATGATGAGTCAGCTGTGAGTCATCTGTGAGTCATCTGTGAGTCTTGTGATGGGTCTTGTATAAGGAGATTACCTCAGGTCAGGGTCATTGGGAGGTGAACTGCTGGTGTGTGTGAGTGGAGGGGGGAGGGAATTGCATGAGTTGGTTGAAGGTCAGTGCTGTCTCTGGTTGGCTGTGGAGTTGATTTGGATTCTGAGGGGTTCATGGGCTGGTTGTAGGTCACTGTGTCTGTTGATGGAATTGCTTGTGGAGTGCCAGGCTTCGATGAACTCACGACAGGGGTGGGTTCCTCCTGGTTCGGACCGGTTCACTCGTACCAGTAGCAACCCACAATGAGGTCACAATGACGTCACCAAACTGGATCAGTCAGTGCCAGTCCGTGGGTGCCGCCATCTTTTTAAAAAAAAATTTAAATTTTTTTTAATTTATTTATTTTTTCTTCTGAGCATGCACAGAAGACGAGTTCTGGCACTGTGCATGCAGTTGCCATTTTTTTTTCTGTTTAGTTTTTCCCTTGGATTTTTTATTATGTGTATGCACGTACCCACAAGGCACACCCACGCAGCGAGGGAGGGAGGGAGCGCACCGGCAGCGAGGTAAGTTGGAACTCACCCCTGACTCACGAGCATGGCGGGCGGTGGCATGGCTGATGATTTTTGGAAATCATCAGCCATGCCAACATGGCTGAACATTTGGAAACCAACCCACACGCTTGGAGAATGAACCTTTACCCTCAACAATGGAAATGTTTGTGCAGCGCTTATGCAAAGTGCTGGCTAAGGCCTCAATTGTTCATGAAGAAGCTTAAGATGATCTTGACAGATCAAAACTTTGTCTGGAAGTGGCCTTATTGTCACTTCCCTGTTTCGGATATTTGAGGCAAAGGTTATTTGGCCTCAAGGTGGCCCAGGACCAGTTCTTGTGAACCTACGGATGGGTTTTTTTCAGTTAACCTCAATAGCACTACATGGTCTATTAAAATAGCCAGAAGAATTTACCCTGAACAAATGGAAGCTCTTACAGAATTTTTTTTTCTTAAAAAAAAAAAGATTTACAGTGCTTTGTTAAAAATCATTATTAGTACCCCTTCGGATATTTATGGTATAGCTCAGTAGTGTTTATGTATTTTACAGTACCTCTTTTTTCTGTCTTCTCAGTGGACTTGTGTAAATCTGCTTTTTCCCCAATGTGGTTTTTTCAAATGAATATTTTATTAGAATACATGTGTTGGTAACTAGAGCTAAAGAGCTTATGATATCTAACAAAGCATTTTGCACAAGATACGGAGGAAATGGTAAACTGCAATCCATTATTCCTTTTCAGCTAAATATAAAGGGGATATTATCAGCATCAGCAACTTATTTGAGTGCCTAGATACGGAACATTTTAGAGAGCATCTGTTTCCAAAGACTTCTTTATGCATAGAAATATTCCCTTGCTTATTTATTTGCCCATCCTTTCTTGCTCTGAAATCAGAACTAGCAATTCAGACAAAACTGGCAGGGACGGAAATAGGAATTAAAAAGCACTTTTTTAAAAAAGAGGAATTACAAGAAAGGGATAAAATAGCAGAAAATGGTGAAGATCTCGGAGAAAGGTTGTTCCTTTCTTCTCCAGATATTAAAGACTGTTAGGCTAAAAATAGAACAAGCAGAGAAAAAGAATCATGGGGATGAATGGGAGAAGAGGAATGAAATATTGCAATGTTTTCAAATCAGTCGCCAACCAAGATCTGAACATTAAAAAGTCCTCAGCCCAGGCATTAAAACCATGAGATGAGAAAGAAGGCCACGTCTCCTCTGCATTGCCAGGATGAATCCCCAACCACTGCTGGCTGTCAGAAATAGTCATCACCCAGTATTGTTCCTGTAGACGCAGGCTTGTCAAACTGGCGGCCCGCGGGCTGGATGCAACACGTGCAGGCCACGGCCACCCCAGCTCCATAAATGCAAAAAACATTGCGATATGTTACAATAAGTCATCGAGTTTGATACCGGTGCTGTAGAGGGAGGACAACAATGTCAACAAGGCACCTGCATCTATATGCTCAAAAGCTTGCCCCTCTTGAATGGATGTTGCATGTTTGAAGATCTTTCTTGACTTAAAAAAAATAGATACACCTCAGGCAATCAGGTGTCACCCACTATGAATGTGAACTCCAGACATGTTTCTGTGCTAATTCTCCAAGTACTGTTGTCCTACATCTATCACTTCCTATGTTACTGTCCATTTTGCCTGGGACATATTAATACTTTCTCCTCGGCCAACCCTCTGAATTTCGATTGACTATTTATGGAGACCTGAAAAGTTTTTTGTGGAATGACTTTCACCAGGAATCCTGTAATATCACAGGGGTTAGAATTCATTTCTACCATAAGAGGGTTTTACTCAATCAAGGTAAAAGGGCTAAAATGAATCATAGGATAACAAACGCTTGAGCATAGCAAACATTCATTCACAGCCATACTTGCTATAAATAGGCAACCAGAAACATAAAGGAATTAAAACAAACTAAGCAATCTCACCCATCTGCCACTTCATGATTTTTCCATATGAATGTTGCCATAAAAATAAGCATTTGAAATGAATTGATCTATTTATAAAATATTTGCAGCTGTGTTGACTCATTCAAATGACAATACCTAAACATTGTTAGGATCCTGCCTTTTTGTAGGATCGAGCAAAATGTTATAAAATTGTCAGATAGCTCTCGAGCTGGGTGATACTGTTGGAAGTAATATTCTTCTGGGTTCAGTTCCAAGTGGGGAAAAAGAACACTGGATTCATGGAAGTTGCTTGGAAAGAAGGTTTAATGAAGAACAAAGGAACAGGAGCACATGGCATGAGCTCCTGAACAGAAAAGGTGGATCACATGTTTTCAGGTGTTGGGTCCAGAAAAAAGAAGCCCCAAAATGCTGAGAGTTCCTTGCTTTGTACTCTCTCTTGGGCCCTACCTCTTAGTTTCCTGTTCCTGTGTATGTAATGCACTCCGATTGGTGGTCAGACCCCCCAGGGGCATGCTGGGGCAACTCTTGTGGGCTGCCCTGAATCCCAGGGGCATGGTTGATGGAATCTTACCAGGTCCCATGTGGTCTAATAAAAGGGCTTTGGGATTCCTATTATGGTTCTTTGTTTGTTATATAGAAGACTGTAGCCGGGCCCAGTCCTTAATGGCCCATTGACAAAGGTTGGAGGGAGCTGGCACATTGACAACGGGTGGGGGCTAGTAAGATGAGTCTTTTGTCTGCTTAAAAGCATGTTTCCAGGGATATTTTACTGTATATAATATTCTGCCTTTTAATATTTCCTAGGATATTTCATTTTTCTAGGAGGGGTTGGGTGCTAACTTCCTACAATGCATTAAACAAAAATACCCCAAAGGGTAAAGATTGAAATATGGTAGAAAAATCCTTGAGTCGCAATGTAAACAGTAGTTCTGAAATAATTGGATTACTTTTCAGTGATCACATTTATACTGATCTAAGGCCCATGTTGTACTGTGAACTTAATTTCAGGTAAGCGTACAAGACCAGAGTATTAAAACCTATAGCAGAATTTATGCTATATAAATAAGTAAAATAATCCGCCTGGCTGTTTCGAGAGATGTCTGTGGCTTAAGAAGAACTCAATCACTGCACAAAGCTGATTTTTCAATAAAACAATGTTCTCTTCAAAACTCTGTTCCCAATATGGGAGGGAAAATGTTTAATTACATACTTCATTGCACTTCAGAATAGCGACATGCCTTTGTTAATCATCATTGCAAGCCCTCATATATGCCACCGAGATCCATGATTGTCATCTTAAAATGAATTAAATTGAGGAGGAAAGGATTTAAGTCCACATGGGATCTCTTGAGTTTGGAAAGAAGCTCTAAGAAGAAAAGCCAAATAATAATAATAATAATAATAATAATAATAATAATAATAATAATAATAATAATAATAATAATAATAATAATAATAATAATAATAATAATAAAGAATAACAAATGGTTTTGTGGCCCCTTAAAGGCCAACAGATTTATTTGATCCAAGACACAGAATTGTTTCCTTTTCTAAGATGCATGAAGTAGTTTTTAGTTAACATTATTAACTTAGATTTGTTTATACTTTGGGAAAGATGACCTAAGAGATGGTGAGTAGTCTCATTATATGGTAAAAAAAATATCTCCATATATCACAAGAGAAAGAGAGAGGTAGAGAGAAATTAGAAATTTCTCTCTGCCTCTCATTAGAAATTCAGTAGGCAGATATCAACAGTGGTGTGTAAAATTTTGAAGATGCTAGCAGTTGTCAATCAGCAAAAAAGATTGGGTGGGGGGAAACCTTGGTGAAAGATTAAAGGGTCTAATTGCCTAAAGCCAATTTCTGGCTACATCTATCTCAGTGGGAATTTTAAACCCATCTTTGATGAGACCAGGATGTTACCCCTGGTAAAATCGTTACTATGTTCTGAAAGCTTCTTTTGATTCATATACTAAATATATATCCCAAAAATGCTTGGAATTTGAATAAATAAAACATACACACATAAAGTCAGGAATATCCACATAAGCATATATCCAACTTAAAGTTTCCTGATCTTAAGTTCATAGCACTTGAACATGAATAAAAGCTTATATTTACGAACAGTATTTTTAGGGCAAAGGAATTATATGATGGGCAATAAACATTTGCTAGGTGTAAAGTGGCTATTAAGGGAGGAAAATCAATAAAATGTAGTATAAATTTCTAGTGTAAGGCCCAGTACCATTCTAGTCTGAGAATACATAAAGAACAAAAAATCACCATAGCACCTATTTTTAGAGAAGATGATCAAAACTATATTTTCTAATTTTCAGAAAGCTGGGTTGATAAGACAAATCAGGATTAAGAACTTTTGAGCTAAATAAACCAGTGTGAGAATAAGAATAAATCTCATAGAGTCGATTTGGATCTTTTACTTGGAATTCAGACAGATAGAAATAAAGCCGAGATTAAAAGTCTGATAGAAAATATTTATTTCGATACAAAAACAATAAATAGCAATAGCACTTTACTTATATACCGCTTCATAGTGCTTTACAGCACTTTCTAAGCGGTTTACAGAGTTCAGCATATTGCCCCCAACAATCTGGGTCCTCATTTTACCCACCTCGGAAGGATGGAAGGCTGAGTCAACCTTGAGCCTAGTGAGATTTGAACAGCTGAACTGCTGAACTAGTAATCAGCTGAAGGTCGCAATGCTGCTTTTAACCACTGCGCTATCTCAGCTCCTATCCTGATTAATCCTGATTAATTACATCTTTGCTAATAAATTGCGACCGTCCCGGTCAAGAGCTAAAGGCAGAAGAAAATTAATGGTATGCACACATGCGTAGAAGATCGTATCACTTGTTCTGCCTGTATTGGAATATACCATAATATTAGATAGGGGTGCATCACCCTGCATAGACATACAACTGACAATATTCACACCGTGACAACCAGGTGCAATGCAGCATAACATAATCATTTTTACTAGGGCTCTGGAAGCTATGCATGGCTATGTAGAATGTGGCATTGCTTTGTAATCAGTCAATTAGCATCCAGACAGTACCTCCACCAGCCCACCACTGATACGGTGAATGCATTTGGTTAGCCAACAAGAAGGAGAATCTATCACTCTCCTGATAAGCAATTATTCTGATACATCAAGGGTTGAGTTATGCCAAGGACCAAGATTAAGGAAAGGTTCAAAGGGTTGATTTATACTTATATTTAATCTCCTTTGGAATATAGGATAAGAACTTCATAGATCAAAGGAAAAGCATCTTGTTTGTGTTTGTCTTTATTTATCTCACATTCTTATACCACAATTCAATATAAAAATTCTAACAGCAGGGAATATATGGGTTGAACTGCTGTGTTCTTGTTAGTTCTCTGAGCTTGGTTATTTTCTAGCAGATGTTTTATTATCAGGTAAGGTAACATCATAATGTTGGTTGCAATCAGTAGTGGGTTCCTACCGGTGCGGTCCGGTGCGGCGCACCGGTAGCGACCCGCTGGTGACGTCATGCGGTCGGTCCCGGTCCCTAGGCGCCGCCATTTTTTTCCTGAATTTTTTTGAATTTTTTTCAATTTTGGGGGGATTTTTTTATTTTTTTCTGCTTCTGAGCATGCACAGAAGCCGGGTTTCCGGCACTGCGCATGCGTTTCCATTTTGATTTGGGCAGGTTTTTTTTTTTTGAATTTTTTCGGGGGGGTTTTGCACTGTGCAAAAACTTCTTCCGTGCCAGGAGCAGAAGCCTCCGTCCTCCGCCTGGGTCGTTTGGAGAAGGGAAGCAAAGTGTTTTCGGGAGGCAGCCACCTAGAGGTAAGAAAACAAACAACTGAGGGAAGGAGCCTCCGAAACTGCCGGCATTGCGGATCCACGCAGTTCCTCGGCTCATCTGGGCTGCAGCTGAGCCCACAGCCATGAGCCCGCGGATGGAGGCACCCCTGCCCAGCCAGATCTTTCCAGATTTGACTTAGAAGAAAGCGCAGCTCATGGCTGCTACATTTCTCTGTGCTGCGCCAAATGACTTTCCATAAAGAGCAATGAAGGAGAGAAACAGCCGCTGACTTGGAGAACACGTGGACTGGAGCAGCTCTGTGTGCTCTCCACTGGCTGTTGTTTCACTTTCATTGTTTTTGCTGGGATATTTTGCACCGCGAAATGTAGAAGCCATGAGCTAGGCTTTCCTCCAAGTCTCATCCGGAAAGCTCTGTGCAGAGAGAAATACCTGTTTCCCTCTGCATCCTTGCACCTACTTAGCTCGGCTCCTCTGGGCTCTGCCTACGGCACTTTAAAACGCGCTTCTGCCCGCAAGGAAGAGGGGGCGAGCATCGATCCCTGCCTCCGTGCAGGCAGGAGCGCGTTTCAAAACGCTGCCAGAGGGAGCCCAGAGCAGACGAGCCAGTCCAGCAAGTGAGGGAGGCATCAGCAAGATAGCTGCCCCTTTCAGCTCTGCCTCTTGCCGCCACCTTCCTCACTTGCCAAGATCTCCCTCGTCGTTCGCTTCCCTACCACACGGGCGGGCGGGGCGGGGGCTGGAGTAGGCGGCGGCGGCTGCGGCGTTCCTGCATCTATGGTGAAATTTAAGCCAAACAAGATGCCTGCTTGTGCTTTCGCAGCGAGAGGGAGGATGAGGTGAGAGGTGGCTTCTGGAAGGCTGCGGCCTATGGCGGGTGCTTCCAGGTCCTGGCCGGGGGTCGCTCCTGGGGGAACCGCGCCAAGCGAGGTAGGTGGGTGGATTGCTCCCCTCCCCTCCCCTCGGAGGACGAAGGTGCCTCTTGCCGCCACCTTCCTCACTTGCCAGGACCTCCCTCGTCGTTCGCTTCCCTCCCACACGGACGGGCGGGCGGGCCGGGGGCTGGAGTAGACGGCAGCGGCGTTCCTGCATCTATGGTGAAATTGAAGCCAAACCAGATGCCGGGAGGGTTTCAAGATGCCTGCTTGTGCTTTCACAGCGAGAGGGAGGATGAAGTGAGAGGCGGCTTCTGGAAGGCTGCAGCGTATGGCGGGTGCTCCGAGAACGAAAGAAGTCGGGGATACCCCGTTTCCCCGCCCACGGCTCCCTCTTCCTCAGTCAGGGCTGCTGCGCCCAGACCCGCTCGCCCTTTCCTTCCTTCCTTCCCTCCTTCGCCGCCGGCCATCGTTCCATTCAGCTCCTTCATGTGTGGGTGTCTGCCGAAAGGATTTGCCTTGTCGTCGCCGTCTCCCGCGGGGCTCGAGCAACAGGGACGACAAGGCAAATCCTTTCGGCAGACACCTGCACATGAAGGAGCTGAATGGAACGATGGCCGGCGGCGAAGGAGGGAAGGAAGGAAGGAAAGGGCGAGCGGGTCTGGGCGCAGCAGCCCTGACTGAGGAAGAGGGAGCCGTGGGCGGGGAAATGGGGTATCCCCGACTTCTTTCGTTCTCGGAGCAC
Organism: Diadophis punctatus similis; assembly: GCA_023053685.1. Lineage (NCBI taxonomy): Eukaryota > Metazoa > Chordata > Lepidosauria > Squamata > Dipsadidae > Diadophis > Diadophis punctatus. The sequence continues at coordinate 70,902,380 of JALIGW010000004.1, read as the reverse complement.
CCGCCATACGCTGCAGCCTTCCAGAAGCCGCCTCTCACTTCATCCTCCCTCTCGCTGCAAAAGCACAAGCAGGCGTCTTGAAACCCTCCCGGCATCTGGTTTGGCTTCAATTTCACCATAGATGCAGGAACGCCGCTGCCGTCTACTCCAGCCCCCGGCCCGCCCGCCCGTCCGTGTGGGAGGGAAGCGAACGATGAGGGAGGTCCTGGCAAGTGAGGAAGGTGGCGGCAAGAGGCACCTTCGTCCTCCGAGGGGAGGTGAGGGGAGCAATCCACCCACCTACCTCGCTTGGCGCGGTTCCCCCGGGAGCGACCCCTGGCCGGGACCTGGAAGTGCGATGCTCTTCCAGGCTTCTCTTCCAGGACTTGCCATCTTGGAAGAGGGCTGGGCAAGGGAGAAAGGAGCCGCGGTGGGAATTGGTTTGCAGGGAGAAAGGAAGGAAGGAAGGGAGGGTGGGAGGAAGAAAGGAAGGAAGGAAGGAAGAGAAAGAAAGATGAAAGAAAGAAAGAAGGATGGAAGGAAGGAAGAAGAAAGAAGACAGACAGACAGACGGAAGGAAGGAAGGAAAAGGAAGGAAGGAAGGAAGGAAGGAATGTGCCCTGCTGGGGATGATGGGACTTAGTGGGCACCCAGTTAGGAAAGGGCACCTGTTCTTCCCTGCCCCTCTTCCCCAGAACCAGGGGAGGGAAGGATCCTCCCCTCCAGCAGCTCCATTGCCCTGGCATGACTGGGGCAGGCAAAGCTGTTGGTTGCTGGTGCCCAAGTCGGCTCTTGCAAGGGCTTCACCAGGCTGCAGACTAGCAGAAGAGCTTCCCAGGTGGTGCAGCTCAACTTGTAGCAGGCTGCACCAAAAAGAGGCTTCCTCTTCATCTGACAACAATTACAGGTAGTCCTCAACTTACAATTTAGTGATCATTCAAAGTTAGAGCGGCACAGAAAATAAAGGTAACTTATGACCGTTTTTCACACTTATGACTGTTGTAGCATTCCCCACGGTCATGTGATCAAAATTCAGACGCTTGGCAACTGGCTCATATTTATGACGGTCGCCGTGTCCCGGGGAGACACGGGATCCCCTTCTGCGACCTTCTGGCAAACAAAGTCAATGGGGAAGCTGGATTTTCTTAACAACGGGGTTACTCACTTATCAACTGCAGGGATTCACTTAACAATTGCAGCAAGAAAAGTTGTAACATGGAGCAAACCTCGCTTAACCAATGTCTCACTTAACAGCAGAAATGTTGGGCTCAGTTGTGGTCGTAAGTTGAGGACTACCTGTATAAAAAGGGTTCTTGCTCAGAATGAGGGGTTCGGCTGGGAGGGCCACTCAAAGGCAGCCAGGCAGGGCTGGAAACCCTTGGTGGCCCCGGGGAAAAGAAAGGAAAGGAAAGGAGGAAAGGAAAGGGGGAGGGGAGGGAAGGAGGGAAGGAAAGGAAAGAAGGAAAGGGGGAAGGGAGGAGAGAGGAGGAAATGGAAGGAAAGGAGGAAAGGAAAGGAATGGAACTGGAAAAGAAAGGAAAGGAAAGGGGGGAGGGGAGGGACTACAACTACAGCTCTGGAATATGGGACTGACTTTCCCACCAACATCAGCAAGCCACCCTCAGTCTGCCCATCTTCATTTTCCCTCACTCAGATTGACCAAGCTTCTTGAGGGAAGGAACACAAAAGAGGTTTCCAGGCTGTGTGCCTGGACCAGGCACTTTCTCGGGCCTCCCACCCAGAGGCCTCACAGAAGCAGAAAGGTAGGCCTGAAAGGCGGCTGAGCTCCCCCCCACCAGTGGTTCACGGGATTTAAAATTATGAATTTGGTGGTCCCTGGGGTCCAAAAGGTTGGAGACCCCTGGTCTATCACATTCTTGGGCAAAGCATGTGAGCCATTTCCTCCTTTCAGTGGTCCATGAAAGTACATCTATAGTATGTAGATAATGAAGTTGAAAAAAGGTGAACAACATTTTTACAGATCTATAGATACCTTGAGGCTGGGTGTGACAAGGAATGGCTGGGAGGGGAGGGGCCAGGTGAGGCACCCCTTGAAGTGAGTGACATTAAGTGGCCACACCCACCCAGTCACATGACCGGCAAGCCACTCCCACCCGGTCACATGGCCGGCAAGCCACTCCCACCCAGTCACATGGCCGGCAAGCCACTCCCACCCGGTCACATGGCCAGCAAGCCACTCCCACACAGTCACATGACTGGCAAGCCACTCCCACCTGGCCACATGGCCGGCAAGCCACTCCCACCCGATCACATGACCATCAAGCCACACCCACAAAATAAGCCACGCCCACAGAGTGGTAGTAAAAATTTTGGGAACCCTCCACTGGTTGCAATGCCCCTATGGTATACAAAAACCGAATGCTTGGTCTTTCCCCAGATTCCAATTTTACATTGTGGAAATTTGCCAGTTTATTTTAGTCCTGTCCCTCTTAAAAGCCAGGAATTTTTTTTTTGTTTTCTTTTGTTTTGGTTTAAAAGAGACAGAAAGGAAGAAATCACGTGTTTTGTAATTTGTTCCCCAACAGATCAAAATCACAACACAGAAAGAAATGACAGCACACTACAGTGCTTTATGTATGTTCTAGGTGTTGGTGGGTAGAGAGAGAGGACGTACAGTATCCAAAATTCAGACAAATGGAAATGTTTTTTTTAAGAGCTTAGATCTTTGCAAATGTTCAAATCAAATCTTTCGGAAACTTCACAATAGTCTAGTGAAGAGAAGGACCAGGGAGACATGATAGCAGTGTTCCAATATTTGAGGTGCTGTCACACAGAGGAGGGGATCAACCTGTTTTCCAAAGCACCTGAAGGCCAGACAAGGAATAACGGATGGAAACTGAACGAGGAGAGATTCAACCTGGAAATAAGGAGAAATTTTCTGACAGTGAGAACAATCAACCGATGGAACAGAAGTTGCCTTCAGAAGTTGTGGGAGCTTCATCACTGGAAACTTTCAAGAAGAGACTGGTCTGCCATCTGTCAGAAATGGTGTAGGCACTCCTACTTGGGTAGAGGGTTGGACTACATCAGTGTTTCTCAAATAGTGGGGTGTGCCCCCCTGGGGGGGGCACGGAGCGATGCCAGGGGGGCGTGTGTGACCCCGGGGAACATACGTGGTTCCTCTCAATCGATTCCCCCAGACTGGGAGTGTTTTCCCACTTGCACACTGCTCCGAGCCCAGAAGAGACGGCAGCCAGGCCGGGTGGGGCGGCTGCGTGGGTTCTTGTTATTCTCAGGTGCCACGGTAGCCATGAATGGCATGGCGAACCTGCTGCTGGACAAGGAGGAGCATCCTCTGCAGCTGGGCGAAAGCTTTGAACGGCACCCTAAAGCCTCCTTCCACACCATTCGCTGTGAGTGCCCGGCAGAGCGGCGCTTATGGGCCAGGCCGGCGACCCCAAAACATTGGCTTGATTAAGATGGCCTGGCTCCATGTCAAAAGAAGGCCCTAACTATGGTAGCCTATGCCTGCCTAACCGAAAACAGGCTCCACTGAGTTCAGTGTGACTTACTCCCAGGTAGGTGGGTAGAGCAGCCTTCCCCAGCCAATAGTTTGCTTGCAGCTTATAATAAGTAAAGTAATAAATATTAACACTAAAATTCCACTGGGGCCCAGATTGGAGAGTTGGGGGGGGGGGGCGTAATGTTTACTTCTTCCTAGGGGGGGGGCGTAACAGAAAATAATTGAGAAGCACTGGACTAGATGACCTACAAGGTCTCTTCCAACTCTGTTAATCTGTTAAAATGCTTGCAGGAGACATACTGTAGTGTTTGTAACTATTCAAATTAAAAAGTGGCATTAAACTAAATAATCCTGCAAGTTATTTAGGGATAGGCTTTAGGAGAATAATAACAAAGCATCTTTTCTTATCTGTAGTGAGATATCTACCCAAGAATCCTGAGGGGAAATTAATCACTTCCACCAAAGAGAGCTTTCTCCCAACTTCAGCAGAAAAAGATGGGCCACTAGATTCTGGGGAGAACCACCATTGCTTACTCTCTTCTCATTCTCAGAGATAAACAACTGGATCCTTTGATCACTGGAAAGGAAAGCAGCATTAACCCTGCAGGAGCAAGGCAGGCCATTTTGCCTAAAAATATTTAAGGGGGATATTTGTTTTTCAAAACAACTATGTCCAATGCATTCATCCTTGTCATATTCATCTGTAGGAGATCCTGAGAAGAACACTATTGCAACGCACTCTACATGGGGCTACCCTTGAAGAACGTTCGGAGACTGCAGCTAGTGCAGAATGTGGTAGCGCGTGTAGTGATGGGTGTCCCTAGATACACCCATGTGACACCCATCCTTCGCGAACTGGCTGCCTATAGGTCTCCAAGCGCAATTCAAGGTGTTGGTGATTACCTTTAAAGCCCTACATGGCTTAGGACCACTTTACCTCCGAGATCGCCTTCTCCAACATACCTCCGTAAGACCGATTAGAGCCCACAGAGTTGGTCTGCTGGTGGTCCCATCAGCCAAACAATGTCGGCTGGTGGGCCCACGAATGAGGGCCTTCTCTGTGGCAGCACCGGCTCTCTGGAATACACTACCCCCCGAGATCCGCATTATCCCCACCCTGCCAGCCTTCAGAAAAGCAGTAAAAACATGGCTTTGTTGACAGGCCTGGGGCCAATGATTTTAATACAATATCGATTATTCTTGGCCCCATGAACGATTTATTGTGTGGGTTTTTAAATTGTGGTTTTTAATGTTTTTAAATGTTTTAATATCTATTGTTTTTAATGCTTTTTATATTTGTTGTTGCATGTGAATTTTTACTGTTGTGAGCCACCCAGAGTCTCTGTGGAGTGGGCGGCATACAAATGCAACTAATAAATGAATAAATAAACAGTGTTTCCTAAGAATAAGATTTATACAAAATTGTACTACTAGAATCCAAAGAACCTCATGAGGCAAAATGAAGCCATCTGTTTTACAGAGCCAGATTCTGTTAAATAGGAAAGTAGGTGAGCTTCTAGAGTATGAAACCTATCTGGGATGTTTAGGGGATCTTCTACAATATGGTTTAATCTAAACTAATCTAAAATATTTACTCATGAAAACTGTTCTCTCTCTCCTGCATGTTCACTTTTATTAATAGTAATTAGCAATAGCACTTAGACATACATTGCTTCACAGTGCTTCACAGCCCTCTCTAAGCGGTTTACAGAGTCAGCATATTGCCCCCAACAATGAGGACAAATGAGTCCTCATTTTACTGACTTCACAAGGATGGAAGGCTGAGTCAACCTTGAGCCAGTGAGAATCAAACTGCCGAATTGTTGGCAATTGGGAGTCAGCAGGATTAGCCTGCAATATTGCATTCTAACCACTGCACCATCACGGCTCTTGGTAATAAGTCCTGGGATATAGTCCCTTCCCACCATTCTTAATCTACTATTGTGAGGGTTCCAAGACATTCTTGGAAATACTAGCAGTACTTGTAGTTAGCCCTTCCCCCTCCTCCCTTTTTTTTAATTTAAAGGACAGGGGGAACATATTACATATTCCTGTAGGAGAGGATAGGAAGGTCTATGATCTGACTTGAGGTGGCTTTGAATGTTCCCATGAGGCTGTTCTAGGGCTGTCAATGAGTAAAGAAACATGGAAAATTGGTCTCCTACAGTGGCTGAATCCAGTAATTCCAGACTATGATAAAGGCAGGGGTGGGATTCTACCGGTTCGAACCGGTTTGGGTGAACCGGATCAGGGGTGAAATGCTCCCGGTTCACTTTTACCTGTCGGTCGTCGGAGAGTCAATCACGAAGGCAATGCGATGCTCCGCCCACCCGCCGGGACACCGCCATTTGAGTTCTTTTACCCTCTGCGCATGCACAGAATGCTTTGTGCATGCGCAGCGGGTAAAATAACTCAAATGGCGGTGTCCCAGCGGGTGGGCGGAGCGTCACGCTGCCTTCGCGATCGGCTCTCCGACGACCGACAGGTAAAAGCGAACCGGGAGCATTTCACCCCTGAACCGGATGCTCCGAGGATCGGCTGGGAGCAAACCAGTTCGCTCTGACGATCAGGTGGGCCCGCACGCATGCTTTACTGACCTATATCTTCTCAGTTGATTCACGTGGAAGAGCGGATTGCCACGCCTCAGCTATGTTTCTCCCCAGCAGTAACGAGGAAGGTACGTTTTTGTTAAACTGTGCAACACGCGCGATCACCGACCCGGTTGTTAAACCGGCAGGATCCCATCACTGGATAAAAAGCCCATGCAGATGACATTGTCTGATTAAGAAATTGCCCAACTCTTGACAACAGAATGTGCCAACAGACCGCATATGTATTACGCAGCAAATCATTTTTCATACCTGAATGCTCTAACTGAACATACAAGCAAGCTGAGGGAGATGAGATAAAGAAGCTACTAACAGCCACAAACAAGTGTAAGTCACTGAGGGGAAACATTCAAGAACAAAGATTTGCATCTTGGCACCCTTGAGAGCTATGGGAAATATTTTATTTTCTGATCTTCAGCATTGAATTTAGTTGCTTGAAATTCAAAAGTGCCTCCCCCCCTCTCTTTCTATTCATTTCACAATAAAAATAAGCAGAATAAGACTGGAAAATGGAGTATGGATTTCCTGTGTGAGTAATGGGTGAGAAGAAGTTCCTCTAGTAATTGTAAGTGGAAACACTGCATGTAAATGATAGCAGAAAGCAGGGCTGGCCTGAAAATGTGTAGATTGAGCATCACTAATCCACCAACCAATGAAGCAAAAGTAAATTGATTTAAGGCAGTTTTGTCCTATTGATTTTCACAGGAGAAACAGACTGATGCATAGCCCAGTTAAGTCAAAGAATTTGAATAAGGGAGAATCCAGGTTCATGTAATAACTGGTCCCACTGAAAGAAATATTTGCGGCCCATGCATATTCTTCTCGGAGTGTGCAAAGTATGATCACAATGAGAACATTCTTCAGATTGGGATGAGGTGCTTTAAGTGTGATTCTAGAATACGATAACTTGTGCAAATGATGTTCTCTATAGATCAGTGCGAGACCAACAGGCAGGCAGACAGAATGGTTATATACATTATTCTTCATAATTTTTCTTTCAAGGGAGAGAGAGAGAGAGAGAGAGAGAGAGAGAGAGAGAGAGAGAGAGAGAGAGAGGGAGGGAGGGAGGGAGGGAGGGAGGGAGGGAGGGAGGGAGGGAGGGAGGGAGGGAGGGAGAGGGGTTTTTTAAGAAAATAGATGGAACAAAGATAGATGCAGAATCTGAGAGAATTTTTAGAAAGGAAAGAACTAAAAATGCGAATTTGTCTTCAGAGTTAAGTTTTATTAAAACCATGAACCACAATGTAACACACACATTGTATTTGCATAGGGGTTTAATCATATTTCCCCCCCCCTTTCTTTTTTTCTATAACTTGTCCATACTCCTTTTACACATACAGGCTCAATTAGGTTTAGCATTCTTCTGTTACCATCATCTTTCCCCTTTAAAATGCCTTCAGAAAGTTGGATATGATCTCAAAATTGTTTCATTGATGCATATTCTACCAGGCTTCCTTGCTTCCCCCCTTCTTTTTTTAATGACAATTCTTTTTTTCATCTTTCATCTCAAAATCAGATTTAAAACTTTAGTCCAGAGTGTTAAAATTCTTTTTGCTCATGTCAGTATTCTATCAGTTATGATATTTTTTATTTTGAATAACCTTCATAGTTAAAATGCCAGTTACTCCACCTTTGATCAAATTCATTTCATTGTCCAGTTATTTGTAGCCATACAATCCAGGTGGGGATGGTAGCAGAATCTACGTGGTAATCTATTTCTTCATACATGCCCCACCCGCCACGAATCCCCCACCCTGAACCACTCAGACATCCATACAACAGACACAAGTAATACTATCCAACAGCTCACTGATGGTGACCCTTTAATTCATTATTAAGTGCAATTATAGCTCTGGGATAAAAACTGTTCAGAAATAAAGGTCAGCATTCACCCGTGGGCGGGCGGGCCCTTTTTCAAGCCGTGGAAGGGGAAAAAATGGCGACGCTCACAGAACGGCACCGAGAGTGACATCACGAGCAGGTCGCTACCGGTTCGGGCGATCCGGTCTGAACAGGGAGGAACCCACCCCTGGTAATATGATATATTGATATTTTTTATTCATTTTCGCTGTTGACTCATATTAGAACCCCTATTATAGTATAGTTAGTCATCAGTTCTTAAGCTCTTTCATTGACCCCATTTATTTCATTTCACCTTTTCATTCTCCCAACTTCCACTCCAGAGTTCCCACTTTCTTTATATTACTTGTCTTTCTCTCGGTTTTGTACTGAATGAATGTTAATTATATGGGTACTGTTTTTATTGCACTGCATATTATACATGCAATAGTGATGATGCATTCTTCCCATATATATTTTTTCATTGTTTCAGAAGCAACAATAGCAATAGCACTTAGACTTATATACCGCTTCATAGTGCTTTACAGCCCTCTCTAAGCGGTTTACAGAGTTCAGCATATTGCCCCCAACAATCTGGGTCCTCATTTTACCGACCTCAGAAGGATGGAAGGCTGAGTCAACAACAGATAGCACATCATTCCCAGAAGAGGCTAAATTTATCAGTCAGCCGTGCCAGCGAGCCTATCAGGCCAAAAAAGAGAGTAGCCAGAGGATGGTGAATTTGGAAAACTCAAACTTCACTGAGGGTTTTGTTCCCCTTGATCCGGGAGATGGGTTAATATTTTTGCTTTGACTGTGTTGTTGTATTCTGAAACAATTACCACAGGGATTTCTTCAGGAATATAGCTTATTCCTTTAGCTCTAGAAAGATTTACTCGGGAAGTAGAAAATCATATTGGTTTGCTTCTGGGAAGCTACTGGCTTTTAGCAGCAAAGGAAACTTCCAAAATTTTAAAATACATACAGTATATCTAGACAATTGCATTTTACCTACTTTTTTTCTTAACCTATGGGAAAGCCTTTCTTCTCATTGTATCCCTTGGACTTTGAACCCAAACTATCTTAGCAACCCTGAAGTTGGTTTCAAGGACTTCTTTTTGCAGAATCCCTCAATCACAGGAATATAACATGTGTGTCAAGGTTCTGACTAATGAACCCAACCAATTCAGCACTCCGAGACTTGCAACTTTCTCAAAGAACTGCTTTATTGAGTACATCATTTCAGCACAGATGAAAACAAAACCAGATCTATTTTCCGCGATTTCAGTATAATTAAAGAATAAATAATTCCCTCCCTTATTGTCACATTGTCTAATTAGGTGTTCTCGCATCTCTTTGGCAACTCCACTTAGCCTCTGGCCAGCACCTGGTTTATTTATTTATTTATTTGTCAAAACATGTACAAGATAGCAGGTATGGTATAAACATAAACTAAAGCAAGGTAGGTACAGGTAAATTTGGACAATAAGTAAGACAGTAAGACAGGGACAGTAGGCACAATGGTGCGCTTATGCATGCCCCTTACAGACCTCTTAGGAATGGGGTGAGGTCGACTGTAGACAGTCTAAGGTTAAAGTTTTTGGGGTTTGGGGAAGAAACCACAGAGTCAGGTAGTGCATTCCAGGCATTGATCACTCTGTTGCTGAAGTCGTATTTTCTACAATCAAGTTTCGAGCGGTTTACACTGAGTTTGAATCTATTGAGATGACCTTGGTTCCCACTGGATGATCTGTTGCTGTTGCTTGGTCTGGCATTCCAGACCCCCACCCCCACTCCTACTGTGTGACAAGCTGAGAAATGGAAAGATAGTTATGGCAGGCCTGATCCGTTTCGAAGTTGACAATGTGTGTATGATCTGATCTGGACACAGAGATTGGCTGATTGCAAACCAAAGCTAGAAATGACCCTAAATAACTTCCCAACAATTCCAACATGAAATGGTGTTTGTACATACTAGGACTTTAACCTATGAAAGCCAATGTAAACCCTAATTTGCCCTAGTGGTGGCTGTTTTGGATTCAGATAATATCATAAACCACAAAGCTTTTTTTAAAAAAGCCAAAAAAATGACCAAATTAGCACTTGTTAAGAGGAGAGGTAGCTTAATACATCATGCTGATCCAAATATATTGTAGCATCTATCTCAGGGGTGTCAAACTTGCATCATCATGGCATCATCACATGACGTATTGTGACTTTTTCCTCCTTCGCTAAACTGGCCGTGGGTGTGGCCAGCGTGTGATGAATCCAGCCCACAGGCTGCGAGTTTGACACCTCTGATCTATCTGATCTAGGCTGATTTCAAACAGCTCACAGAGTTGAGCTATTGGTACTTGGAAGAGAGACTAGAATTCTAAGCAAGACTGAGTAGTTGAAAGACTTCCTGGAGAAATCTTGCAGAACCTGTGTAGGGTTATCACCAGTATTATATTTCTTTTGCGTGTGAAAGTTCATCATGCTTTTTTGCATTAAAGTACTGCATTCTATAAATAAAAGAGCAAAATGTAATCTTCCTTCTATCTTGTCAATAAAACTCTGCTGTTAGGCTCAGGAAGATTGAAAACTCCATTGATAATTATCCCTTCCAGGGAACACATATGGACGACAAATGATACTGCAAAGAATAGCTAGAACTGTAACACAAAATTTGAAGAGCTAAGGAGAAAAAAAAATATCTCAGGTGTATGGAGATTCTCAGTCATCCCGGTCATGGTTCTCCCAAAGCTGCATTTCAAGAGGCAATTGGACTATCTTATTTTTCTTAGATGTTTCACTTCACATCCAAGAAGCTTCTTCAGCTCTGTCTGAATGGTGGGAAATGGAAGGATTTATATTCCTTGCAGACAGCTAGTCATTTGCATTCTTTGCACCACTCAGGTAACCTGAAGACATAGAAAAACCTCCAAGTGGCCTTGATGACTCTCTAAAAGAATGCAAATGACTAGCTGTCTGCAAGAAATATAAATCTTTCCATTCCCCACCATCCAGTAGAGCTTTTTGGTTGAGAAGCAAAACGTCTTCTAAGAAAAACAAGAAAATCCAATTGCCTATTGAAAAAGCACCTTTGGGGAAAAAATCTCAGGATTGTGAAGCTAACATGGTGCTTTATCCAACTTTCCAATCCATGGAAGACCACCAAAAAGACATAGAAACAGCCCGGCTGTGGTGGCGCGAGCCTGTAATCCAGCTAACTCTGGAGGCTGAGACTGGCGTGGATAGCTTGAGCTCACGCGTTCGGGGCTGCAGTCTGGGCTTATCCGAGGCACTAATTTCGGCATCAATCTAGCTGAGGATTGTCGGCCACTGAGGGGCCGAGGGCCATCAAGGTTACCCTAACCGTTGGGGGGTTGAACCGGCCCATGTCAGAGACGAAGCACGCTTCAAGCTTCAATAGTGGGAAAGCGACTGTGAATAGCCGCTGCAGCCAGAGCAATACAGCGAGACCCAGTCTTTAAAAAAAAAAAGACATAGAAACATCTTGAAAATGAATGGATCAGGGGTGAAATTCAGCAGGTTCTGACAGTTTCTGGAGAACCGGTAACGGAAATTTTGAGTAGTTCAGAGAACCGGCAAATACCACCTCTGGCTGGCCCCAGAGTGGGGTGGGAATGGAGATTTTGCAATATCCTTCCCCCAGGAGTGGGGAGGGAATGGGGATTTTGCAGTATCCTTCCCCTGTTGCACCCACCAAGCCATGCCAACAGAACTGGTAGGGGAAATTTTTGAATTTCACCCCTGGAATGAATGGTTATCCAAAAGGGGATTACAAGAAAGATTTGTGAGTTATCTAGGTAATAATTGTATGGGTGGAGTTGGGATGAACTTCACAGGACCTGATAAAAATGTGTTGCCTGAAGCAAAGCTACTTTGACTAGGAAGGCTTTCAAATGAATCCTGTGGGGTCAGAGAAGGTCAGGTCAAGGGTCAGGTTACTTTACTATTACTTTACTTTACTAAAGTAAAGACCTCTTATAAAGGTTTTATATTACATACTCTAGAGCACAGGTGTCAAACTCGCCACGTCACGTTGCTGTTACATGACGTTTCATGATTTTTTTTCCCATTTGCAGAGCTGGGATGAGCGTGGCCTGCACGTTTGACACCCCTGCTCTAGAGTCAGCTTGGTGTAGTGATTAAGGCATCTCAATTAAGACAAAACACTAGGGGATTGTGAGTTCTAGTCCCACCAAAGGCATGAAACCAGCTGGGTGACTTTGGGCCAAATGTAGTTCATAAAATCATATACCAAAATGTCCTTCCTGTTAATGACTACTTCAGCTTCAACCGCAGCAATACACGAGACATAATAGATTCAAGCTAAATGTAAACCGCTCCAAACTCGACTGCAGAAAATACGACTTCAGCAACAGAGTGATCAATGCCTGGAATACACTACCTGACTCTGTGGTTTCTTCCCCAAACCCCAAAAACTTTAACCTTAGACTGTCTACAATCAACCTCACCCCATTCCTAAGAGGTCTGTAAGGGGCATGCATAAGCGCACCACTGTGCCTACCGTTCCTGTCCTATTGTCCTCTTTTATCGTTACTTTTTACTTATGTTTATACAAACTACTACTATCCTATACATGTTTGACAAATAAATGAATAAATAAATGAATAAATGAATAAATGAATAAATAAATAAATAAATAAATAAATAAATAAATAAATAAATAAATAAATAAATAATAAATAAATAAATAAATAAATAAATAAATAAATAAATATAAAAATAAATCCTCAGCCCTAGGAAGTAGGCAATGCCAAACCACTTCCAAAAAACTTTCCCAAGAAAATTACTGGGACCCCCTGCACTCACCAGAAATCAACACTGACCCCCCCTCCCAATATCATACTCTGTTCCAATTTCACAAATGAAAAGAAAATTATAAGAACACTGGTTCATAAACAACGTTCTTGTTTATATTTTCAATTTTTTTGAAAATAAACAAGATAAGCTTGAACTTTCTTGTTCCAAGAAAGGCAACTAGGATTTAATAAGCATTATAGAAAGCTATGGGGGAGGGTCCGAGGAATGAATATAGCATCTGAAAGACACAACTTGTTCAAAAGAAACAAAAATCTTAGACAGAGGAGAGCAGTTGCACTATATTTTAGAAGTATGCCAAGCTGTTTATTAATCCAAGTGAATGAAGATGGCAATGTTGTCCACACTCTTGGGATTAGAATATGCTCTTTTAAAAAGAAAGAAAGGAAAAGAAAAGATACGGCATACCAGCTGCTCCATGAAGGCAGCTGAGTCTTTCAAGATAAAAAGACAAAACTGATCAACTTTTTAATTTGGCCCCTTCTTCTCTTACAAAAAGATATCCGTTCCATCAGAAACAGTGAATTAAAACTTGCTACGGATGGAAAACTTGTCAAGAAATACCTAACTAACTTAATCAACTGCGGTGATTCACTTAACAACTGTGGCAAGAAGGGTCGTAAAATGGGGCAAAACTCACCTAACAAATGTCTCACTTAACAACATAAATTTTAGGCTCTATCGTAAGTCGAGGACTACTAATAGTAGTACTACTGTAGTACTAATAGGACTGTAATAGCTGAATGCTAACTGAAGATAAGTCAGCCCTGTAATATAGCTGCAAAAATGCAGTTTTAAGATTCTCGGGGATGTTTTAATTGGATTCCTGCCCTAAGCAGTGGATTGAATTCAGTAGCCTAGATGGGCTTTCCCAGTTCTATGATTCCATGACTCAGTATGGAAAGTTCAGTGTGTTTTAGAAGCCAGAGGCTGTATTGCTAGATGAAGCAACTTTGAAAAGTGCTTCACTTTGACAAAGATTCATGAAACCTCCTACTTCTAACACAATCTTGCTACTGCCAAACATCTCTATTAAGCTTTATAGAGAATATTATTCTAATCAAACTTTTGCCAGCTAGAAGAAAAGTAAAAAATACAGGCTCTGCAGAATGTGCAACGTGAATAATAATGTTCAAAGTCTATTTAACTTTGGCAGCTGATGCTTGGTTATTTCCAAGCCTCAAATATAAGCCTGTGCTCCTTTAGCACATTTTACACAATCCATGTAGAGAAATATTCAAGTCAAGTAGGAGGTCACAAAAATATTTTACCTGCTTCTTCTCATACAGGAGTGTCAAACTCAAGGCCCACGGGCCACATCCAGCCTGCAGGGTGCTTAGATCTGGCCCACGGGCCCGCCCTGGAAACAGTGAAGGACCGGCCTGCGGTGCCTCGGCCAGTGAAAACGGAGCTCGGGAAGGCCACACGCAGGCCTCCTGGCAGGGGTGAAATGCTGCCAGTTCAGGAGGGCCGGTCAGTCGTTGCAGACCCGATGGAGCTGGCGGCGGTCACGGTGCGGGGCTTCTCCCGCCCGCTTCCCCCGCCTGCCTTGATGCCGCCGTTTGAGTTCTTCTACGCTCTGTGCATGCGCAGAACGCTTTGCGCATGCGCAGAGGGCAAAATAACCCAAATGGCGGCGTCCAGGGGAAGCGGGTGAGAGAAACCCCGCACCGCGATTGCCGCCACATCGGCTCTGCAACTACCGACTGGCCCGCCCGAACCGGCAGCATTTCACCACTGCCTCCTGGGTTCTGTTTCTGGCCATGGTGGCCTCCTGCAGCCCTTTTCCAGTGAAAACAGAACTCGGGAGGGAAGAGTGCGGCCCTCCCGGGCTCCATTTTCACTGGCAGAAGGCTGCAGGAGGCCATCATGGCCGGAAATGGAGCCTTGATGAGTGATGTTGAGCTTGCCATGCCCCCTGCCCCCCCGAGGTCAAACACAACCCTGATGCGGCCCTCAATGAAATATTTATTTATTTATTTATTATTTATTTCTTGGTTCTTATATGCCGCCCTACTCCCGAGGGACTCAGGGCGGCGAACAGCAATATAAATATATAAATTATATATAAATATATAAATAGAGATTGACACTCCCGTTCAAATAGAATTCTCTGTGTGTATGCAATTTTCACACATGTACATTGAAAGGAAATCGTCAGACTTCCTTCACTCTTACATTCACATTCCTCTCTTATCACTAACAATAATAAATAAAATCCCAAAAGATCCCATTGGCAAAGTGACCACCGGTAAAGTAATGTAAATGTATGGATTGCGATTCTATTGGTGCCATACCGAGCTGGTGCCACAGCAATTCAGGGAAGTGCTGTTGAACCCGTGGCATTTTCAAGGCAAGGGGTGGCAAAAGCAGTGTGCTGCGCAGATGTCACCCAGCATGGAACCGAAGAGAGGGAGGCTGTGATTGGTTGGGTTGACAAAGAGACATGAATAAAGCTTTTCTGAAGCTATTGCAGCCCCTGTGACATTGGCATAACCTAGCATCCCTGTGCTACAGCAGGTGTTTCAGCCCCATTCGTTACGTGTCATTTCAATTGACACCCACTAGGAACTGATTCTTCCGCTAAGCATAGGCTGCCATTGCAAATCACTCAGAGTACTCCTTAGCTGAATCATCATGTACCTCACACTCTTTCTCCTGTCTCCCAATGCATCTAGAAAAAAATGGGATGGATCCAGATCAATGACATTTAGTTCCCTTCGCTCAAGCATGATTAAGTTTTTCCTTAATGCCAATGGACTGAAATATACTTAATAAGCAAAGCAATCCTAAAAGACGTAAAGTTGTATTGTGAGTAACGCAACTCATCCAGCGTCTTCTGCTTCATTTCGACCTTGGCTATTTTTGCATTTTTAGCTCTCTTGAAATTGCAGGTATTCCCGAGTTAAGAATTATTCATTTAATGACTGAAGATGCTAAACGAGTGCTACTTATGGTCACTCCTCAAAGGTCCAGCTGTCCCAACATCCCCTTGGTCACAGGACTGCAATCTGAGTTAGCTTGGCAACCATTTATGACAATTACAGTGTCCCAGTGACATGTGACCAAAATTTACAAGGTTCCCTGCTGGCTTCCCACAAGAAAGGCAGTGGGGAAGCCAACAGGAAAGGCCACAAGTTGGTCAAGTAAGTCTGCTCCATTTGAGCACCCTCCTCCATCATCTTTGTGTTTCTACTGCACCTCCCTGACCATTCGCACAACTCCTTCACCCAGCATCAACCAGTTATCTGCTTGATGGCCACCTGGAACTTGGAACTTCCTGACAGCTTCACCACTGACTTTGGTTGCTGGAAGCTGACAGGAAGTTACAAGGAGGTGTTCACTTAATGAACCACGATCCTCACTTAATTACAGCAATGTGGATTGCAGGGATTGTCATCACTATGCAATGTGTTCAGGGGTGGGTTCCACTTACCTTCGCCACCGGTTCGCATCGCAATGTTTTGCGCGCGTGTCCCCTCGTGCAATTTGGCTTCCGCGCATGCTCAGTAGCTGAAATCAGCCCGAAACACAGCTGAGGAGCTGATCAGCTGTGCTTTGGGTGAAGAAATAAAGGTCAGTATTAACCCGCGGGCGGACGGGAGGGCCCTTTTTCAAGCAGCGAAAGGGGAAAAATTCGCAAAAAAACTCAAAAAAAAGATGGCGGTGTGCACGGACCGGCACCGACAGTGATGTCACCAGCGGGTCGCTACCAGTTTGGGCAATCCGGTCCGAACTGGGAGGAACCCACCCCTGGATATGTTCATGTAATATCATGCATTATGATTGCATAGCTTATTCTGCTCCCAATTGCCATCATAAGTCAACACTACCAGTACTTGAAATAAATTAATATTTCTTTATTAATATTAGGATATATTTTTGTTAGATTTATATTCTGGTTTTTCTTCAAGAGGACTTACATGGAATCTCTCTTCTCTTGTGAGGTTAGTGGGGCTCAATAGGAGTGATTGGAGCCAAATCCCCTAATGAAATCCATGACTGACAGTAAACCTGAATATCAGATTCTCCCGTAGTAGCTCCGCACTTTGATTACTGCAGTGAGTTTGTGAGGGACAGTCGTGACACCTTTTATAGAAGCAAAACCCATTTGCCTTCAACCTCCCAGTCCCAGGTGGCTTGCAAGCAGGCCACGATTCAAATAAGTGGCTGATGCTGGGTTTAATATACTTTAAGGCCTATTAAAAGAAGGAAAAGGTCACCACTAGCAGAACACAAAGTTTGAGTGATGATCAGCACTCTACATGGGGCTGCCCCTGAAGAGTATTCGGAGACTTCAACTGGTGCAAAATGCAGCTGCGCGTGCCATGGTGGGTGTTTCAGGGTACACCCACGTAACACCTATACTCTGCCAGCTGCATTGGCTGCCCATTGGTCTCCGGGTACAATTCAAGGTGCTGATCATCATCTTTAAAGCCCTACATGGCTTAGGACCAGGCTATCTCCGGGACCGCATTCTACCTCATACCTCCCTTTGACCGGTCAGGTCCCACAGAGTGGGTCTCCTCCAGGTCCCGTCAGCCAAACAGTGCCGACTGGCGGGGCCTAGGGGGAGGGCCTTCTCTGTAGGGGCCCCTGCTCTCTAGAACCAACTCCCCCCGGAGATCCAAATCATCCCCACCCTGCTGGCCTTCCGAAAAGCCATTAAGACATGGCTCTTCCTGCAGGCGGGGTGATGTTGAGACGACCCTCCATCTGACGTCTCCCCCCAAGTATATATGATATGTTTGTTGTTTTAAAATTGTTTTAAACTGTTTTTAACATTTATTTGATGTTCCCTAAAATGTTGTACGCCGCCCTGAGTCCTGAGGGAGTAGGGCGGCATAGAAGAACTTCAAATAAATAAATAAATAAATAAATAAATAAATAAATAAATAAATAAATAAATAAATAAATAAATAAATAAATAAATAAATAAATAAATAAATAAATAAATAAATAAATAAATAAATAAATAAATAAATAAATAAATAAAATGTTAGGTAACTAGGTAACAACATAAGGGGCCACTGATGATGTTACCTAGTTGGGTAATGAAACATCTGCAAGCAAACAACCAAGTTAGAGAGCACCACAGGGCAACCCTGAGCTGCACAAATTATCTTCTACTGCAATTCAAATGTTTGAATAATTCAACCCAGTGAATCATAAACCTTATTTCTGTCAGATTGGTTTTCTGCCTGTTCCTAATCCTGCTCAAGAAATGGAATTAGAATTACTTTGTCAATCTACATCTAACAAACAAGTTTAAAAAAACAACAACACCCCACCAGGGGAAGAACATTATTGGCTTTAATTTTAATTAACTGTGGAAATCAATTAAATACAGTAAACATGATTGCTCCCTGTGTGTTTCATAATCTTCTCTTTCTCTCCCATTTACATTAATACTATTGCGGGAATCTTTGCTGGGGCTCTGAGAGGCCAAAACACACAGACACAGACATTGGCTTTCAGTGGCTATAAAAGCCCTGGGACTTCTGATTCGGTAAGGCTGCTTTCAATCAAGTGACTCATGGTGGCCTGTAGGGAGCAATGCCACACCACTGCCTGTGGTGAAAGCTGTTCCTAGTGCCAAACAAATGTGACTGGTTTTTCCTTCCTAACCATCTCAGTCAGAGCAGCTTGAAAACTGCTCTCCAGGCAGTCTGGAGGAAGCTGTGTGTCCAATCTGCAGGCAACAGCTGAGAACTTGTAAAGCAGACAAGCTGCTTTTCACTGAAAGAACAAAAAGAAAGCGATTCTCCAAAGGGCCAGTTGATGACAATCTGAGACACACATGGTCATTGCTTTGCTGCTGCCAATTGGTGGGATTTGGGAGCCACTTTTAAATGGAGGGCTTTGGCCACGTGACCAAGAGAATGAAACGGACTCTCTTGATATGATCCAAGTGGTAGCTGCACTCTACTTGAGAAGTTCCAGAGCATGATTCTGGACCATTCCCACAGGGTTGGTCTGCTTCGGGGTCCCGTCAGCTAAACAGTGTCGGCTGGCGGGCCCGCAGGCGAGAGCCTTCTCTGTGGCTGCCCTGGCTCTCTGGAATCAACTACCCCCTGAGATCCGTACTGCCCCCACCTTACTGGCCTTCAGGAAAGCCGTAAAGACCTGGC
Source organism: Diadophis punctatus similis (assembly GCA_023053685.1). Lineage (NCBI taxonomy): Eukaryota > Metazoa > Chordata > Lepidosauria > Squamata > Dipsadidae > Diadophis > Diadophis punctatus. Next base: position 70,883,487 of record JALIGW010000004.1, on the reverse strand, counting down.
TCTTTCGACAGGCCTGGGGCCAATGACCTTATTGTAAGAACTACTAAGGTCGGCCCATGAACGAATGGATGGTTGAATCGTTTTTAATTGAATTTGTGTTTTTAATTTTGTTTTTTAAAGACGTTTTTATATTGATTATATTTGTATTTGCTGTGAGCCGCCCAGAGTCCCTGCGGAGTTGGGCGGCATAGAAATGCAAATAATAAATAAATAATAAATAAATGATACACAATCTGTGTTTCTCTCTAAGCAATAGCACTAGCACTTAGACTTATATACCGCTTTACAGCCCTCTCTAAGAGGTTTACAGAGTCAGCATATTGCCCCCAACAATCTGGGTCCTCATTTTACCCAGCTCGGAAGGATGGAAGGCTGAGTCAACCTTGAGCCTGGTGGGATTTGAACTGCCAAATTGCAGGCAGCAGGCAGTCAGCAGAAGTAGCCTGCAGTACTGCACTCTAACCACTGCGCCACTGTGGCTAAGTCTTAGGAAAGAACAATATTCTCTTCTTTCTCAATCCATGTGAGGGCCAAAATATGGCTTTAGAACTGAAGTGTTATGTGCGCTTTCTTGGAAGTGAAATGGATGGCATGTATCTCCATTACCTCCATTGAAGAGAGCCAGTTTGGTGTTGCGGTTAAGACACCAGGCTAGAAACCAGGAGACTATGACTTCTACCTTTGAAAAAAAAGGCAGCTGGGTGACTTTAGTCCAGTCACTTTCTCTAGGAAGGAGTAATGGCAAACCACTTCTGAAAAATCCAGCCAGAAAACTGCAGGGACCAGTCCAGCAATTGCCAGGAGCGAACACTTTAAATCTCCATTTAAAAGCACCATTATTCATATTCTGCTTGTAACTATACTTTTACTTGCAGTATGCCTTGGAGATTTGAGATATTTCATTCCTTTTATACAGATAGAAACACAAAGTTGAAAATTATTTAATTTGCCCATTGTCAGAAAGGAATATGAGTGTACTTCCAGCTCTACTTCGCAGCAAGAATTCTAATGTTGTGAGTTTTAAAATTTGATATTTCAAGGCAATGGACTACGAGAAGAAAGAAAACTGGCTGAAAGCAAATCCCCCTTCCCCCCCAAAAAACCCCCCCAAACTCCACCATCTTTTCAGATTAAACGCAGCAGTCATTTCTGCCATGGCAATTCTATTAAACTACAAACAAAATACTGACCCTTTAGAGGCTAAAACCATTCAGGAAGTCAGGAACTGAATAGAATAATCTGCATGGCAGGCATAATTCTATGCATTTATAATCAGAAATAAGGCTAGTTGAGGTTGACAAAGCGGAGGTCTCAATGCTTTTTAAATGTTGTTTGCTTTTTAAATTGCTCTTGATTTAAAGGAACTCTATATCTATAAAGGTAAAGATTTCCCTATCAGTTGCATCCGATTCTAGGGTATGGTGCTCATCTGTTTCTTCGACAAAGGAGCCAGCATTTGTCTGAAGACAATTTCCATGGTCATGTATCCAACATGGCTATATGTCAAAAGTGCATGGAATGCTGTTATCTTCCCACGGAAGTGGTACCTGTTAATCTAGCATTTGCATGCTTTCGAACTGATAAGTAGGCAGCAGCTGAGGCAAGTAATGGGAGCTCACCCCATTGCATGGAGTTCTGGTCTCAAACTGGGACTGTCAGCCCTCCAGCTGACAAGCTCAGTGTCTTTAACCACTGAACCATCACCCTCCCCCATACCTGTATATTGGACATGAAAATGAACAAAAGTATTTAATAAAGATCATAAGTAAAGGTTTGGAAGTTTGTTGGTCAGGGAGGTATTTTTATTAATAAATTAGGGGTACATTCAGCTGTCCTAATAATACATATCAATTCTTATTTCCACATATTTGTGTGTGTTTGTGTGAGTATACACACACACACACACACACACACACACACATATACATATAAAAGAAAAATAATATACAATAAATCAATCATAATCCTCATATGTATTGTATTGTATTGTGTATTGTATTGTATTGTATTGCATTGCATTGCATTGCATTGCATTGCATTGTATTGTATTTTGTATTGTATTGTATTGTATTGTATTATTTATTTATTTATTTATTACGGTATTCTTATATGCCGCCCAACTCCCGAGGGACTCAGGGCGGCGTATTGTATTGTATTGTATTGTATTGTATTGTATTGTATTGTATTGTATTGTATTGTATTGTATTGTATTGTATTGTATTGTATTGTATTGTATTGTATATAATAATAGTAATAATAATAACAGAGTTGGAAGGGACCTTGGAGGTCTTCTAGTCCAATCGCCTGCTTACGCAGGAAACCCTACACTACTTCAGACAGATGGTTATCCAACATCTTCTTAAAAATGTCTAGTGTTGGAGCATTCACAACTTCTGGAGGTAAGCTGTTCCACTGATTAATTTGTTCTGTCAGGAAATTTCTCCTAAGTTGTAAGTTGCTTCTCTCCTTGTTTAGTTTCCACCCATTGCTTCTTGTTCTACCCCCAGGTGCCTTGGAGAAAAGTTTGACTCCCTCCCTCCCACAATATTGTATTGTGTATTGTATTGTGTGTTGTATTGTGTATTGTATTGTATTGTGTATTGTGTATTGTACTGTACTGTACTATATTATATTAAAAATAAACAAGCTAAGTACATAATTGAATTTATTAAATTTGTATGCCAGCCATTTACTCTCAATAAAATAACAAATTAATTTTTTAATGCAGCCGAAATTTCATGGGGTGAGTACTTTGATGGGTAGCAAATAGTTTTATCAAGCACAAAGAATGCAGAGAGAGTGAGGAAAACACTGGTAAATGCGAAAGAAAATAAAGATACATTTTATTCAGGAAATAGCATGGTGATAGAAAAGCCTAAGTTATTTAAATCTGTCTACAGCTAAAAGCCTTAAGTGTGCTTTTTGATGAATAAATTTAATGGTGCTGACTACTTAGAACATCATGATTGAGTGACCACAAGGGGGCAGTGAAATTTAGATAGAAGGTTATGGATTAATTCTATGTCCCATCTTTTTCTATCACTCTGTTTTTGAAGACAACATTTCTTAAACTTTTTTGTTCTTAGGACCCCTTCCCACTTTTAAAATTTTTGAAGGGTCCCAAAAGAACTTTTGTTTAGAGGGGTTATAGTTACCAATAGTTACTGTCTTAACATTAATATCTGTAGAATATTGGATTGACTCATGTATAAATAACAATATTAAATCTATTATGATCTATTATTCATGAAAAAAATAATAATAAAAGTGGTAAGAAAAGTGACCCTGTTTAAAGTGTTTGCAAATATTTTCAGCATCCAGTAAATAATTATGATTTCTTGGGGCACCCCGAGGTGTCTTCTGACCACACTTTAAGAAAACTGCTCTGTTTTGGCCTATCTTGAAGGACTTAAAAAGAGACAAGAGTATCCACAGGAGGCAATAAATGCAAAGGAGGTCATTGCAATTATGCAATTGAAGTCCTTTGTATGTGTGAAATGGATACAATCCTCATTACAAAGGGGCATGGTTTTACTAGTGTGGTTATACTTGCTATTTGACTTTTTTGATTGCCCTTCAGACTACATAGACCACGGGTGCCAAATTTGCCACGTCACGTTGCCATCATGTGAGGTTTTCCCTCTCTCAGAGTTGGGGTAGGCGTGGCCTGTGCGTGATGAATCTGGTCCGCGGGCCGCCAGTTTGACACTCCTGACATAGACACAACGAGTAAGTTCTTTAGGCAAGGACAAATTTAAAAAAAAACACCCCACCACCACCTTTGGTCACTATTTCTACATCTATTCCTATTATAGTTTGTTGCATAGTTGCCAGAATTATTACGATTGGTAGCACAGTCAGCTGTTTAGACTGGATTTTGCTTTTTTATTTTTTATTTATTATTTTTGTCAAGTACGTGTTAGTAATATACATAGATATAACATTGCTTATATACATAAGATGAGTACTGATGAGAGGGAACATTAGGACAGGGACGATAGGCACATGTTGTTCTCTTATTGAGTCCTTTCCAAGGATCTGGCATAGGCAGATGTTATTGTTTAATATAAAAAAATATTGTTGCAGGATGTAAACTGTTCTAAATAAAGCTGTCTTTTGCAATTAACTAATGGAGATGTTGTCAATGCCGGTAGAGTTCAAGTGGTGCTCCAGATGTTCTGGAATTGCACCCAAGTTGGCATTACTATTGGTAGTATCTTTGCTTCCTTTTGCCACAGATATTTTACTTCTATTTGTCAGCCTTTGTATTTTGCTATTTTCTCCAATTCTTTCTTCTTCTATTCTGCTGTCTCCAGGTACTGTGGTGTCTACTATCCATACTTTTTTGTCTATTTTATCAACAAATGTTAAGTCTGGGATGTTATGTGGCAGGTGCTTGCCTGTTTGAAATCTAAAGTCCCAGAGCACTTTAGTTTGTTCTTTTTCTATTACTTTATCTATTTTGCGGTCCCATTAGTTCTCACTTGCAGGCAAATCCCAATGCACCATTTCTTTCTTGCAGATATCCCAATGCACCGTTGTTGCTACTTTGTCATACCATTATTTGTAGTCAGTCTTTACAATCTTCTTGTAGCAGTTAACTAGATGGCTTGCTATTTTTCAGCTGTGTTATTGTTGTTGTTTTGGCAGAGCAGCATTCACTATCTATTGTTGTTGTCTCAACTCTGGCTTGGTATGTATTTGTTCTTAAGGCTTTGTCTTAAGTAGCCTTAGCTAGCCAGAATTAGTTCCTTTGTCTCTTTCTTCAATTTTCCTGCTCTTAGCCACTGCCAGGTCTTCTTGTTAACTGCTGCATTGCCCGATAGTTATTTTGTGGACTGATGTAATACTTTGCCTTAGCAATAGCACTTAGACTTATATATCGCTTCATAGTGCTTTACAGCCCTCTCTAAGCGGTTTACAGAGTTCAGCATATTGCCCCCAACAATCTGGGTCCTCATTTTACCCAGCTCGGAAGGATGGAAGGCTGAGTCAACCTTGAGCCGGTGAGATTTGAACAGCTGAACTGCTGAACAGCCAGCTGAAGTAGGTTGCAGTGCTGCTTTTAACCACTGCACCATCTCGGCTCTTGCCATGTCTTTTCTATTTTCCTTCCTTCCTTCCTTCCTTCCTTCCTTCCTTCCTTCCTTCCTTCCTTCCTTCCTTCCTTCCTTCCTTTTCCTTCCTTCCTTCCTTCCTTCCTTCCTTCCTTCCTTCCTTCCTTCCTTCCTTCCTTCCTTCATTCATTCATAACTTTTATGGCTGCTCACTCACATTCAGTGATTCTAGGCAACTTATTGAAATTAAAAACCTATACTACAAAGAATAGAAACAATGCACTGCCTGCCCATCCCTCTGGTGACAACAAGCAGTCAGGCAAGCCACTTGATGAGCTCCATCCCACTCTGGGTTCCCTAAGCTCATTGGCAAAACCAGGTCTTCAGGGCATTGCAAAAGGGAGTCAAGGGAGCCAGTCTAATCTCTACAATGATGGTATTCCAAAGGGAGGGAGCCACCACAGAGAAGGCCCCTCTTCTGGGTCCAATCAGATATACTTCATTAGGAGAGGGAATCTGCAACATTTCCTGCCTTCGTACTCTGGTGGATCCTTCAAATAAACCATGTAGGGCTTTAAAGGTGACAACCAACACTTTGAATTGCACCTGGAAGCAAATCAGCAGCCAATGCAGCTCCCACAGCAGAGGTGACATATGTGCACACCTGGGTCTGCACAAAACTATGTGGGCTGCTGCAGCCCCATATTGAGAGTGCATTGCAATAGTCAAGATGGGAAGTGACTAGGGTGTGAGTGACTATGGACAGAAATTGTTGGCCCAGGAAAGGGTCAGTTTGGCTTCTCCTATATTCAGTAGGCCTTAATGGTATATTAGCTTCAGTGCATATTCTTCACTGTCTTTCAAATATTCTTCCAGTGCCATTCCCCCCCCCCCCTTCAACTGTCTGGTGTACTTGCAAATTCCAAGCTCACCAATGCTCCTGGTAAATAGAGTCTGTCAATGTCCTGCTGTTATGACCCAGGTCATCAAGGCAAGTCAGGCCTCTAGACAGTCTTTATTGGTCTAAGTCAGGGGTCTCCAACCCTGGCAACTTTAAGACTTGTGGACTTCAACTCCTAGAGTTCCTCAGCCAGCAAAGCTGGGAGTTGAAGTCCACAAGTCTTAGAGTTGCCAAGGTTGGAGACCCCTGCTCTAAGTAAATGTTGCAACAAATGGCCCTCCAACAACCGGATAGGCTCCACCCCACCCCTGAAGCCAGACCCCAAACAACAGCCCATGTATAACAAAGAAAGTCCACAGAGTAGGAGCACACTCACAGGGCAAGGTCCAGGGTACCAAATCCAGTCCACCCGGCTAAGCAAGTCCACAAGGCAAACCGTAGTCCACAAGGCAAAGTCAAGGCCCAAGACAAAAGGCAGTCCTCAGGGCAAAGGCAATTATCAAGGCAGGGCAAGGCAAAAGGCACGAGTCAAAGCTGGGGTGGAATGTCAGCCAAAACAAATGGTTTGTTCCTGGAAAAGATTAACTCCCCACAGCTTCTCCTTAAGTCAATTCACTCCAGGTGTTCCTTGTGAGGAGGGCTGGGCTGACCTTCTCCTGAGTAGCCTCACTGCCCTTTTCTGAGCTTGCCTACACTCTGCTCTCTGTGCCCTTGGATTGAGGGGGAGGCAGCTGTTTCTCATCAGAAGGGATCTGCTGCCTATTAGTACCACTGCCTGTCAGCAGCTGATCTTTCCCTGTGTTTTTGAGGGCAGGCAGCTCTTTGTTGGGTCAACCACCTCCCCCAATGTCTGAGGGTCCTGGGACAGCGTCGTCCTCAGCCCCTGTCTCTTCAAACATTCCAAGGGAGATGTGCCATCCCCCTCAAATGGGCCCAGTTCCAACTTCTCCTCTTCCAAACTGGGCTCTGATGGGGCCATGACAAGTTCATGGAGGAAGGGCATGATACATATCATTATTTTTTTCTGATATTCATATATGCATATAGGAAGAACTTATAGCTACAGTATATACACAGCATTGAGCAACAATTCTATTTCAGAGGGTATTTTGCAGATATTTGTGATGTTTGATAGCTAACTCTGTATCTAGAAAGAACTTAAGAGACACCCACAATCTCTCTTTGGGCTGAGCTGACCTCCAGCAGAGAAATATTACAAAGTCTCTAACTTGAGTCATTATTCATACGTCATTACATAAAAACAAGAAGGGAAATGAACCAAGCTCACAAGTGGCAGGGAGCATATCAGAGGGCACTCCTGAGCACTTAATCAGAGGCCACACACCAAAAAGCACATTAGAAATCCAAGTTAGGCAAAGCCCCATCATCACTTGCCCTGTGGTAATTAGGGATCAAGACTCAGGCAAATCTGAATGTTTATGGCTGAAAAAGATAAGTGAACCAATTATGCAATAAAAGAATAACCAGACACAGGTGTTAGACTGATGCATTCATTACTGCTTGAAACTATCCTTGCCTCCTAGTGTAAGAATAACTGCAGCAAAATTTCTTTGCAACTGTGGTTTGTGGGGGGAAAGATGATTTATGCAAATGATACTTCTTAGACAGTGTTTCCTGTGAATCCAGGATAGATGCATGGTTATAATGCCAAACCATGGTTTGAGTTTCATTTCAGTTGTAGGTCAAGGATATTTCCTAAAACTCTAAACGTCAAGATGTCCATTTGAAATCTACTTACAGTTCTTATTATTTATGAAATGCATCGGTATTATTCTGCATGTACACTCAGTGTACATGAGTGTCATCAAGATATTTATAGAGAACGAAATGACTACATGAAATATAAGAAACTGACAATATTGATCCTGGTGACCTTTGCTAAATAATCAAGGTATTCAAGGTGCGGCACTAATCTATATTGTCTACATCTTAGAATGAAATGAATTTTGCCTTGTTTTTTAACAGGGTCTTCTGTCACTTTAAATCTGTCCCCTTTCATTTCAATCAATCATTATTGTTCTTTCAAGGCTGACAAGTTTAGCATCATTCCTCCTGTCTTTTAAGACTATCCAGTTTCCCTTGAATTGTGCCATTTTCTCTCTCCATTTTAATAAGCGGTACATACCCTTTAGCGCAGTATAACACAAGTCTGTCTGGAATAAATCACTATTTAGTTATTTTTCTCAAAGTACATTTTCCGTGGCTAGCATATCCTCCATGGAAAACCATGGCATTTTGATTCTTTCCCACAATCCTGTTTTTTTTAAGGCATCAGCATTTTTATTCTCTTGGTCATCTGACTTAAATCACCCCGTCCATTCTCGGCATTGATACCTTCCAAGTATTGCTTTGCATTTAAGTGGGAGCTACCAAACATTGATCTACATCAGCTGCTGGCTACAATGTGGTCAGGATGCATTATTAAAACCATGCTTTGTTGGACAAGCCACAATGGCTTACTTATTGATCTCACTAGACCAGGGTAGGCAAAGTTGGCTCTTCTATGACTCATGGACTTCAACTCCCAGAATTCCTGAGCTAGCATGATTGGCTCAGAAAGTCTGGGAGTTGAAGTCCATGAGTCATAGAAGAGCCAACTTTGCCTACCCCTGCACTAGGCCAAAACCAAATCAAGCCCACAATGATTAGCATGTTGTGTGATGCATGATAGTTAACCAACAAAAATTTGTTTGAGGTGAAACTTGGTCTTTAGCCAATCACACAATGTTTTGAGAAGGCTGTAGCAAGTGAGTTCCTGAGCCAAATAATTTAAACAGTTGTACGACTTCTGCATTTGTTAGAAACAAGCTGGTATTAGCCTGTGAAAAATTACCCTTCTCAAAGCCATGAGCTAATGTTAATAGTTTGCTTGCTTATTTTTTTTTTGTTTTAGCTTGTTACACCTGGTTTAGTTTAGTCTTCCAGCCATAATCTGTGATCTGATTTCCTGGTTAAAAAAAGAAAAAGGGGGGGGGGGAGAACAAGACAGAAAAAGAAAAAAGAAAAACATACCAGGGATTGGATGATTTCCTTATCTACAACTTTGACTTATTTAATACACAATTTTAAAAAAAAATCTGGTCTAGAAGTATGCATGAATAGAGTCAATGTCCTTTAGAACCAACTTGAGTGCTCTGTGGGCAGAAAGGCAGCATATAAATTGTAAAAATCCGAATATTGCCACCTTGGCAAGGTTGGGCAAGAATTCTATTATATTTTTGAAGTAAAAAGGTTCCTTGACATTAGTTGCTCTTATGCATTATTTATGCATAAGCTTTTGCATTACAAATACAAACAAAGGTGCTAGAGTATATGAATGTGGACCCTGGAAATACTATAACCCAGGGGTATCAAACTCAAGGCCCGCAGGGTGGATGTGCCCCATGATGTGGTCAGATCTGGCCCGCTTGCCTGCTGGGTCTACCCGCGTTGCTTCGGCCTGGTCTACTCACATCACTTCGGTCCTGTCTACCCAATGCGGAGAGGAAACATGGGGCCAGTGTGGCTTCGGCCCTGTCTACCCAATGTGAAGAGGAAACATTGGGCCAGTGTGGCTTTGGCCCGGTCTACCCAATGTGAAGAGGAAACATGGGGCCAGTGTGGCTTCGGCCCGGTCTACCCAATGCGAAGAGGAAACATGCCAGCAGTTTGGGGAGAGGTGTCAAGCTGACCACGCCAACCCAGCTGGCCACGCCCATCCAGTCAGCCACACCCAGTAAGTGGCATCAAGCTGGCCACGGCCACCCAGTCAGCCATGCCCGGCCGGCCCCCCAAGGTCAACCACAGCCCTGACATCCCTGCTATAACCCAATCAAAGATCCCATTTTAGAAGATGAAAGAATAGCCAAATCTAATTAACAACCCTAATCAATAAGACTTATTAATAATATTAAAATCTAATTAAGCCTAATTAATAATAAAGTTCATTTTATATTGAAGCTCTAGATATTTAATGCACTATTATTTACAGAAACACCTTGAATTATCAAAACTATGCTGCCTAGAACCATAATTCATCTTTTCTTCAAAATTGCAAGCATGAAAAACATTCTAAGTTGTCAAATGCTCTCTGTGAATGAAAAAAAAATCAGAATCATTTTCTTGTTTTTCTGATAACTTCAACAGTACCATTCAAAATCTGTTACTACATACCTCTCATGTATCTTTTCAGGATAAATCCAATTTAGTCAGGATCTATCAATTTATATAAAAAGATTCTTTTTGCAGGTATTGCTATAAAGACTTGTAATCTACAGTCAATAAAGAAGTCAATCTATAAGAGTCTGGATGGGTCAGGTATTTTCCTTCTTTGTATTGTAAATCAAAAAGATGAAAGCTGCTTTCCATGACAAAGGGAATTCTGCATTCTTGAATTTCATCCATTAGTTGAGTTACTGATTTAACCAAAGTTTCTTGAAATACCATCAAGTCCTTTAACTTTATTCTTTTTTATTCTTTACTCTCATCTTCAGTTATAGGTTAATTGAAAACTTCATTTTGTTGAATTGTGAATCAGCAAAAATTTAGTGAGTAATGTCTTCTTATTCATCAACCTTTTCTGACTTAGATATGATATGATATTTAACAGAGTTGGAAGGGACCTTGCAGGTCATCCAGTCCAACCCCCTGCCCAAGCAGGAGACCCTACATCTGCCTCTACCTAGGATTGAACTCACAACCTCCTGATTGTGAGGCAAGAGCTCCACCTCTAGGCCACAGCAGCTGGGATATGTTTGCTTGCTATATAATCTAGAGCAGGGATGTCAAACTCAATTTCACTGAGGGCCGCATCAGGGTTGTGTTTGACCTCAGGGGGCGCCTGTGGTGGTCAGAGCGCTCTGCCAGCGAAAACGGACTCCCGTGCCCCATTTTCAGCTGTGTTGGCCTCCTGCAACCCTCTGTCAGCAAAACAGAGCTGCGGGGGGGTGCATGCACTAGCAGAGCCACTGCGGCAGTGGTGGGTTCCTACCAGTACGGTCCATTCTATCGCACCGGTTGCGGCCCGCTGGTGATGTGTCGGTTGCCGGTGCCTGGGCGCCGCCATTTAAAAAAAAACTTTTTAATTTTTTTTTTAAATTTCTTCTGCGCATGCCCAGAAGCCGAGCTTCCGGCACTGTGCATGCGCTGCCTTCCTACCCCACAGTGAGTTCAAGCAGGGGTGAGGGAGTGCGTGAGACACTGTAAGAACGGGCAGCAGGAGCTATCTCCATTCCCCTCCTTTCAGCAGTCCGAGAAGCCACGAACGTGCGGTGATGATCCTAGGCATTTTCGCACATTTGAGGCTTCTCGAGCTGCTGAGGGGAGAAGGAATGGGCGGCAGGACCTATCTCAGTTCCCCTCCCTTCAGAGTCTGAGAAGCCATGAACGCGTGGTGATGATCCTAGGCATTTTTGCACGTTTGAGGCTTCTTGAGCTGCTGAGTGGAGGGAGAATGGGCAGCAGGATCTATCTCAGTTCCCCTCACTTCAGCAGTCCAAGAAGCCACGAACGCGCGGTGATGATCCCAGGCATTTTCACATGTTCGAGGCTTCTCGAGCTGCTGAGGGGAGGGGGAATGGGCAGCAGGAGCCTAGGATTATCGAATGGGGAGAAGCATTCAGGCCGGACGGAGCCTCCTAGAAGAACCGCTGCCGTGGTCTTGCTGTTCCTGCTGCGGGGGGCTATGTTGTGGGTGGGCAATGTCCTCCCACTTCTCCAGCCACTGCCAAGCTCCCGAGGCCCATGCCCACCTGGTCACCTGGCTGGCAAGCCACACCCACAAAATAAGCCACGCCCACAGAGTGGTAGTAAAAAAATTAAGAACCCGCCCCTGCACTGCAGGCTGGTCCTTTACTGATTCCAGAGTGGCCTCGCAGGCCAGATCTAAGCACCCCACTGGCCAGATCTGGCCCCCAGGCCTTGAGTTTGGCACCCCTGACCTAGAGTAATAAGTAACACATTGCTCCATCATGTCCTTCATTGTCGAAATCTGCCTGCTCCATTTGAAACGGAGGACGTAATGATGCTTTTATCCTGCTCCTTGTGCAATTTATAAGTCAGCAATTCATTTTACTTATTGTCTTTTTCAAAATATTTTTGTGAACAGTAATCACAATCTTATAAGTCTCTCTTTTTTCCCCATTAAATCCAGATGATTACTAATTGCTCTTATCTTTTGTCGGGTTGGGTTTATGCTTTGATTCCAATTGTTTCAGATCACTCAGCAGTATGTCCTTTTGTTCTGCATAGCTTGCTTTCTATTTGATGCCAGAGAGATAAACAGTTCTCTCATGAATGCTTTGCTAGCATTCTATACTGTGGATAAAGAGACAATAAAAGTTAAATTGATTTGGAAGAAGATAATATAAACTTTCCCATTAAATCAGGAATGCAGGCTCCATCCAAAGAAGAGATACAAAATATAGAGTGATAGATACTACAAAAAATGTTTGGATAAAATCTAACATTAATGATACAAATAATTCAATGTGTTTTAAATATAATAGTTTTAAATGAAAGAATGAAAGAATTGGAAGACTTTTTCCCTAATTATACCTACTATTTGGATACTTGGCATATCATCAACATCAGTATAGACCAGAGGTCAGCAACCCGGGGCTCTGGAGCCGCATGTGGCTCTTTCATCCCTCTGCTGTGGCTCCCTGTCGCTCAAAATATGCGTCACAACCGCCAATAAGTGATACCTGCTGGCACGCGATTTATTGAGCTTTTGGACCCCCGGTAGGTCAACCATGGATAAATCCAAGAAAAGAAAAGTTTCAGAAGAAAACAGAATGTTTAATTCAACTACATATGCTAGTTCTGTGGCCGCTCAGAAAATAGTCAGGACGGGAAGGGTTTTGTGGCTCCCGGTGTTTTCTTTTCTGTGGGAAATGGGTCCAAATGGCTCTTTGAGTGTTTAAGGTTGCCGACCCTTGGTATAGACTCAAGGAGAGATGGTTGCTGCGATCAAATGGAATTCTATCTCTTCTTTAAGCTTCCTATCTGATTTCCAATTTTCTTTCACTAATTGGCTTGTTGATTTAGCTAGCTGGAATGCTACTCACAATACTGTCCACCAATGTCACTGGCTGAGCTGATAGGTGATAAATTTCATGTTGAAATTGAAGTAGCAGGTAGGGATGGATCAAATTTTCACCAGATTTGCATGGATCAAGATTTCATAGTTACTAACACAACATACAGTATCATCTGTCATCTATGCAGAACATGTAGCAAAGCTTACTTTTGATTTAATTCTCCTAGGTGGAGAAAAAGCTTGTGATAGATAGAATTAGCAATTCCTACTTCTTTGTTATAGGAATGACATTAAAATAAATAAAGCCAGTTAGAAAGGAAGGGAGATGTAATGGTGTGTGGAAATGACAAGAGGAAGAGTTGCAGCCTAGACAATGGTCTAATAAATAAAGCCTTGGTCAGACCACACCTAGAGTACTGCATCCAGTTTTGGTCACCACACCACAAAAAAGAGATTGAAACTCTAGAGAAAGTGCAGAAGAGAGCAACCAGGATGATAAAGGGTCTGGAAAATAAAACATACAAAGAGCGGTTGCAGGAACTGAGCTTGGCCAGTCTAGTGAAGAGAAGGACCAGGGGTGACATAATAGCAGTGTTCCAATACTTGAGGGAATGCCACAGAGAGGTGGGGGTCAGGCTGTTCTCTATGGCATCAGAAAACTAAACAAGGAATAATGAATGGAAGCTGACCAAGGAGAGATTCAACCTGGAAGTGAAGAGAAACTTTCTGATGGTGAGAGCGATCAACCAGTGGAACAGCTTACCAGTGGAGGTTGTGAGAGCCCCAACACTTGCGACCTTCAAGGAGAGACTGGACTGCCATCTGTCTCAAACGGTGTAGGAACTCCTGCTTGAACAGGGGGTTGGACTAGATGACCTACAAGGTCTCTTCCAACTCTAATAATAAATCTAAAAATCTAAATGAAATCTGACTCAAGAGAGTCAAAGTATGGGTGGGGGTGAAGAAAAGTCTCACCCTGCTAAGTTTTGGGTAAAATAAAAGTAAAGGGGATGGAGAGGTACTTTCAGACTGCAAGGTTCTTTTACTATGACTTTACAATAAATGTTATATCACAGTTGATGCTTGTTGTCTGGACTACCTCACAGGGTTGACAGGAACTTAATGATGAGTTTGTGCTTGGTAATGTTGAGCACTATTTAACAATAAGCTTTCTTAAATCTTGTTTCAAAAGGAAATTTGCTCAAAGCATTCATTGGGATCGTAACCATTTGACCATGCTATTAAATAAACCTCTTTATTAGTTCTCAACTTTTTATGTTTCATTGTACTTCTCTAGGGCTGTGTGAATCTCTTATTTCTGTTAAAAAAATCTGTTCTTCATTAGATCTTTCAAATGCTTAAAAGAAAAACAAAGGACAAAAGGGATCCCAATCTATTTTGGGTGCTGTCATCATAGGGCATTTATAGCATCGTTGTGTTCCAGGCTGTAACTGTTTTGTTGTTCTTCTTTTTAAGAAGGGAAGCTAATTTTCTTTAGATTTGCTACTACAAAGAACATGAATAATTCCGAGATACATCAAATTGTGAAGGATAGTTTCCATGGTTGATATAAGCAGGCCTGGTCTCAATTCACAAGGGCACCAAATGATGGGCTACGTTTCCTCACTTTGGATGAAGGCATTTAAGAAGATTTGCATCACTGCACCACCATGGCTGCTTAAGAGCCATGGTGGCGCAGTGGTTAGAATGCAGTATTGCAGGCTAACTCTGCCGAATGCCAGCAGTTCGATCCTGGCCAGCTCAAGGTTGACTTCCATCCTTCCGAGGTCAGTAAAATGAGAATCCAGATTGTTGGGGGCAATATGCTGACTCTGTAAAGCCCTTAGAGAGGGCTGTAAAGCACTGTGAAGTGGGATATAAGTCCAAGTGCTATTGTTACTTCATCATGGATTCTTTAACATAAACTCATATAAAACTTTGCAAAACCTCATCCCTTAAATCAGTGGTTCTCAACCTTCCTAATGCCGCGACCCTTTAATATAGTTCCTCATGACCCCAAACCATAAAATAATAAAATTATTAGGAAACTCATGGGTGGGTTCTAACTTACCTCGCTGCCAGTTCGCTTCCTCCTGTGCTGCGTGGCCGCGTCTCGTGGGGGCGCATGCGCTTTGTGCGTGCACGCATGCGCAGTGCCGAATTTTGTAAAAAAAATTGCAAATAAAACCCCAAGATGGTGACGCATGCGTAGTGCCAGAAATTCGGCTTCTGCGCATGCTCAGAGGTTCTCATGGTACAGATATTTTTTTTTGCAGTGGTCTATTTGCATGCCTGGAGACGGATAGAGGAGTGGTGTCTCGGTTCCTAAGACCATCGGAAATATGTCTTTTCCGGTGGTCTTAGGTGACCCCTGTGAAAGGGTCGTTCGACCCCCAAAAGGGTCACGACCCACAGGTTGAGAACTGCTGTCTTAAATGATTATCTGGGCGATTAATCGCTATATGTATAGAACAACAATAACTAAGATATGTTTGCAAAAAAAGGTGGGGTTTTGTAATCTAGGCCAAATTACTTGCTGACATTTAGAAAAAGCCAAGGTAGTATTTTGTCCAAACTCCAAGTGCTGAAGAAAACATTTCATCTTATACTGGATCTAATGCCAATTCACTCCTTTTCAAAGGAATGTCTTAAAATGGATGAAGACCATTCTAAAAGAATGCCTCAGATTAATAGAGCCCCTCTATGAGGGAGAGGAGCCCCTCTATGTGGGACGTGGTGGCTCAGCGGCTAAGACACTGAGCTTGTCGATCAGAAGGTTGGCAGTTCAGCGGTCCAAATCCCTAGTGCCGCGTAATGGAGTGAGCGCCAGTTACTTGTCCCAGCTTCTGCCAACCTAGCAGTTTGAAAGCACGTAAAAAATGCAAGTAGGAAAATAGGGACCACCTTGGTGGGAAGGTAACAGTGCTCCGTTGCACCTTCAACGTTTAGTCATGCCAGCCACATGACCACAGAGACGTCTTCAGACAGTGCTGGCTCTTTGGCTTAGAAACGGAGATGAGCACCGCCCCTAGAGCCAGAAATGACTAGCACACATGTGCAGGGGAATATATAAATAATACTAAATAGACATTTGCAAACAATATTTTAAATTCTGCTTGAGGAAAGTATAACACACAGAGATATGTAATTATTTGGAGCATGTCTAAAAAGAAACCTTTGCTTGTCTCTTGTTTTGTGTTGGGGAAAAAAAAGGAAGTATCAAAAGTACAGATCAAATGCCAGTGAATATCAGATTGGGATATCAGTCCCTTAAAACAGTTATTAAAATTTACCTTATCTTTGTGAAGGTGCATAGAGCAGAAATTATGTAATGCTGACATATGTATTATCAGTCACCTCACTGGCACACAGAGTGGCATTTACCTTGACATCAACAATAAGAAGAGAACATCCTATATGAGTCATACATTGCAGATTTTCTAGCTATTTTAATATATTGTCTAGCACAAGTGCTCTTGTCTTTTTGCACACTGGCTTTAGAAGCCAGATTATCCATAGTTGGATGGTACATCTCAGTACTGCACATAGTAAAAAAATCCACAAAGAAAGAAACCCACTGCACAATTTTGTCTAAATAGGGTCAAAAAAGGAGAGCATTGTCTACTCTGACTTGAGTTAACAATTACTGTCATCCTCATGCATATCTCTTGAATAAGTCTTGAAGCAACCTTAGGTTAGGAGCATGTGTATTTCTGTGCATAGAAATAGCAAAGAATTGGAGAAATGTACATTATGGCAGTATATTAATTCCAGAAAGTTTCCTTAAATGTAATCACACTAACTCCTCCCAATTATTTAAAGAGATCTACTCCAAACATGACTAAGTCAGGGTTTAACTCAGCTGCCTTATTTTAATACTAATACTTAATACTAAATACTAAAACAGGACATTTCAGATTATACTTTTACAGATCTTTAAAATTGATGTGGCTTTCTGGAAGTATTCTTTGCTATTTAAAA
The DNA here is from genome assembly GCA_023053685.1 of Diadophis punctatus similis. NCBI lineage: Eukaryota > Metazoa > Chordata > Lepidosauria > Squamata > Dipsadidae > Diadophis > Diadophis punctatus. The sequence continues at coordinate 70,866,509 of JALIGW010000004.1, read as the reverse complement.
GAAGATACAATAGCACTGGGCCTCTTCAGATCAAGCATTTATTTTAAAAAGCTTCTTCATTTTGTTAAGTTGTCTAGAACAATAATAAAACAATCTTTAAAAATAAGTTTAATAATTTGAACATTCTATAGGCATTTATAGTTATTGACTTACCTTCTTGCAGCAAAAAACAGCCAGTTTCAGCACAGTCTGGTTAGTACAAGAAAATAAAATTCTATCTTTGCCTCTCCCTCCAGCAATTTGACTCCGTGCAGCTTTAGTTTCACTTTCATTTTAGCACTGTGGGCTTGCCGGCAACTTCAATAAATCAGCTGAGTGTCGGGAGGCAGATAATCAGTGGCTTGTGCTAATGAGGCTCTGCTGTTTACTGCAAAAAGGTAAATTGCTGGCAGACAAAGATCAAAGAGTGGGGTGGCTGGATGGGGCTGCATTCGGTGTATAAGATGCACCCAAGTTTTCACCCTCTTTTGGGGGGTAAAAAGGTGCGTCTTATACTCCGAAAAATACGTTAAATACTAATAATAGGGCTTAGGTTTTTGTTTTTTTAAAAAGTTCATAATTTGCTCAGTAATTTAAAATGATGTGCTTTTCCACCCAGGCTTTGTCTAATTATAGGTTGTTTAATATGAAATCTTTTCTTTTATGTACACTGAGAGCATATGCACCAAAGACAAATTCCTTGTGTGTCCAATCACACTTGGCCAATAAAGAATTCTATTCTATTCTATTCTATTCTATTCTATTCTATTCTATTCTATTCTATTCTATTCTATTCTATTCTATTCTATTCTATTCTATTCTATTCTATTCTATTCTATTCTATTCTGAACATTTTATTTAGTTGGATTTCAGCTCATTCACTCACATCTGGATCTATGTGTAAAGATGTACATGGTATGTGATACTTCTTCCCCGCTTTCCTTATGCATTGTAAATATTTTATTTGACATTTCTACATGTAAATATTGATTTTCTTCTTCTATGATAAATACCTTTTTGCTGTAAAATACCACATTAAAAGGCCAGTGTTCATTTTCATTCCAACCATCTCCTTTATTGTACAAATTGCTCCTTGAAATAATAAGGAAAAAAACAACCCCAAAACTTTGATCTTACCCAAACCAGAAAGATTTTGTAAAGGTGGAAAAATGTCGTGAACAGGATTTTACAGTTGTTTTTTTGTTATTATTAGTAGGGAGAATAGTATTTTTAAAGTACTTCTTGTCCAATTGAAATTATCAAGATTGTATGTTTTTTCACAGACCTATTGAATGAAATCCTGATTTATTGGCAGTTGACTGAAATAATTCTGTACTTGGAACAATGTTGTGCTATTGCAATGGTATGTGGTTGTAATGGTATGTGGGAATGGCTTTGGGAGACCGGAGGAAAATTTTTAACCTCTAAAATGATCTGATAAATGAAATATGAGTCTAAAGGAAGGATGGAGGTGGAAAAAGCATTTTACAAGGGATCTTGCCTAGATTTTGGGAGAGTAAAAGTAGAGGTGTTTTCAGATTTACAAGAGTCTGTTGCTGCAATCCTTGCAATAAAGTTAGGGTTAGTATTCATAGTTGGTGTTTCTTCTCTGGACTATCATAAAAGGTTGATAGATATGTAACTTTCTCTATTTCTCATTCTCTCAAGTAAAGATACGGGATATCAGTGACAAGCCAAGATTTCATCAAACTGATTAAATGTGTATCAGGATATCCGCGCCTGATATATTTTCATGCACTGTCTTTACATCAGTACAGAAATGACACAGTGCCCAATCCTATGCCAATCATTTGCCCCATGTCAAATTAATCATAACCTTACAGAAGAGGGTTACGTCTGTAGATACAGGTAAAACGAATCATACTCACACACAAAGCACACCTTTTGAAAGAGATGTTCGTGATTGTGGCCTAAGCCTATTAAGCCTTTTAATAAAATAATAATTTAGAGGAGAGATTTGGAGAGGGAGAGATAAAAGACTGGTTAGGAAAGAGAATTGGGTAACATGAAATACTGCAAGGATCTAGTTTATAAAAGTAAGATAAAATTCTTCCCAATGCACCTCGGTTTTAATTATCATACACTATTTAATCTTTAATATTCAGCTTCTGTCACTTTTCCATATAACAACTGAAGTAAAATTCTACAATGTATGTCACTAAATAGAGTAACGAAAATAATGTAACACAGAAGGAAAAAATGTTAATTTAAAAAAAATACTGCCATTTGTAGGGTGGAGAGAAGGAATAAGAACAAAATCCAACTATTGGGGGTTTTTTTGGGTCTTAAAAATGTAAGCTAACTTCTGTGAAAAGCTCTAGACAATGAATAGGGGAAATGTTGACCCTTTTTAAAATCACATTCTGTGAAGTGTTTTTTGTTTGTTTTGTGTGTTTTTTGTGTGTTTTTTGTAAAATATAAAAGCATGCAATATGGAACCAGAATCTCTAAGCAGCTCTGATGTCATTTGGGGGAACAAAATAATCATGAGAATCAGGGGTGGGTTCCTCCCGGTTCGGACCGGATCGCCCAAACTGGTAGCAACCTGCTCATGACGTCACTGTCGGTGCCGTTCCATGAGCGCCACCATCTTTTTCCCCTTCCGCGGCTTGAAAAAGGATCCTCCCGCCCGCCCGCGGGTGAATGCTGTCCTTTATTTCTTCGCCCGAAGCACAGCTGATGAGTTCCTCAGCTGTGTTTCGGGCTAATTCCTGCTTCTGAGCATGCGTGGTAGTGAAATCGATGCGAACCGGTGGCGAAGGTAAGTGGAACCTGTCATGATGTGAATATTGCCAGTTGTGCAGATCTACTGTTTTCTTGTATTTATGGTCAAGCAGACATATGATATGTTCTATTACGCATGCCTGCATTCCTGAAGTCAACTCCTTTTCTTTCTCTCCGCCATTTCTGCCGAAGGTAGAAGTGATTTATTTTTTAGCCGATAAGATGTAGCTTAATAAGGATTCTTTTTATTATTTTCTACTGAAATAAATATTTTGTTAATTAGATTTGAATCTCGGTTTTATTTTCTAAGTAAGAATGACTTCAAAAGGGAAGCAAAGATCCATCGACATCCGGAGGATTTATTCCTCCCGTTAACAGAACCCACCCCTGATGAGAATAGTTCTAGATCAGACCTCAAGACTGCCTATCCAGTATCCTGTTCCCAACATAGTCAGCTAGGTGCCCACAGGATGTCACAACTATAATGAAGGACAACAGAGAAGAACACTTGTAGTGGAAGTTGACCTTTTGAGCAAACCAATCTCTCACGTTTAAGATTTGTTAATCAAAGCTTTACATGTCCAGTTCACATGGTATGCTTGTAGCATTTTATTGAAAATTATTTTTACATACGTTAAAATACATATTCCACCACCACCACCATACACACACCCTACATAAGTTAAACTACCGTATTTTTCAGAGTATAAGACGCACCTTTTTCCTCCCTAAAAGTGGCTGAAAATTCAGGTGCGTCTTATACTTCGAATGTAGCTTTTTTTTTCCCCAGCCCTAACTAGGTGCTAACAGATCTTCCCAGCTCTTACCTTGCAGGCTCTTTCATTGTTACTCTCTCAGAAGAATGTTTTTCCAGCCCTAAGTCTTTGCAGAATTTTTTTTCATTGCTCTACTTGCTCCAAATAAGTTTTTTTCTAGCCCTAACCAGGTGCTAACTATCTTCTCAACTCTTACCCGCTTGCAGGCTCTTTCATTGTTATTCTCTCAGAGGAAGGTTTTTTTAAAGTCCTAACTAGGGGATAAAATAATGTGCTGAAGCTGACCAGACTAAGGACGCTAGCCAGATGAATACCTGGTAGGCAGATTGTTTTCCCCTATTTTCCTCCCCAAAAACTAAGGTGCGTCTTATACTCCGGTGCATCTTATACTCCGAAAAATACGGTACATATTCCATATTCTGCCCCACCCCATACCCCTAAAGCAATTTTTGGACCACGGTAAAAATTGTTATGACATCAACTTGTTCCAATGCATCCATTCAATTTTAACAGAAGTCCATTTCTCAAAATTGAATCTGTATTTTACTTAGGGCAGCAAGGATTTGGGGGGGGGGGAGAATAACATAAAATTAGATGATAATGGCTGCAAATACATAGACGATATGTTCAGCTCAGGACTCTTGAGTTTCCTTGAAAATGTTGCTTTGGGGAATGCATGAAATGTTAACTATGGCAATATATCTTAGAGTTTTACCATTATTAAGTGATTCATGGATCAGAAATTAGCATAAATAAGTTAGAAGCCATCCCGTATACGGTCACAAGAAATGATGGTACTACTTTACACTGCACTAGTGAGGATGCAGTTGGAATACTGCCTCCAATTTTGGTCACCATGATACAAAACAATGCTGAGCCCGAAGAAAGTGTGCAGAGAAGAGCAACAAAGATCATAAGGTGGCCTGTAGTCTAAATCATACTTTGAACGGGTAAGGGAGCTAGGTATGTCTAACCTATAAAAAAGAAGGATTAGGGGTGACACAATAACTGTATTCCAGTACTTGAGGGCTATCACACAGAAGAGGGGGTCAACTTATTCTTTAAGCACCTGAGGGAATAGGTAGAAGCTCGTTAAAGAGAGATCCAACCTGAAACTAAGAAGAAATTTCCTGACAGTGACAGGCAAGAAAAGCAAAATGCACAGGTACAGTATATGTGGTACCTTGATCAACAGTAGTAACTGTGAGAGGGACCTTGGAGTCCTATGAGCCAGCAGTGTGCAGCAGCTGCCAAAAAAGCCAACACAGTTCTAGGCTGCATAAACAGAGGGATAGAATCAAGATCACGTGAAGTGTTAATACCACTTTATAATGCCTTGGTAAGGCCACACTTGGAATACTGCATTCAGTTTTGGTCGCCATGATGCAAAAAGGATGTTGAGACTCTAGAAAGAGTGCAGAGAAGAGCAACAAAGATGATTAGAGGACTGGAGGCTAACACATATAAAGAACGGTTGCAGGAACTGGGTATGTTTAGTTTAATGAAAAGAAGAACCAGGGGTGACATGATAGCAGTGTTCCAATATCTCAGGGGCTGCCACAAAGAAGAGGCAGTCAAACTATTCTCCAAAGTACCTGAGGGCAGGACAAGAAGCAATGGGTGGAAACTAATCAAGGAGAGAAGCAACTTAGAACTAAGGAGAAATTTCCTGACAGTTAGAACAATTAATCAGTGGAACAGCTTGCCTCCAGAAGTTGTGAATGCTGCAACACTGGAAGTTTTTAAGAAGATGTTGGATAACCATTTGTCTGAAGTGGTGTAGGGTTTCCTGCCTAAGCAGGGGGTTGGACTAGAAGACCTCCAAGGTCACTTCCAACTCTGTTATTCTATTCTATTCTATTCTATTCTATTCTATTCTATTCTATTCTATTCTATTCTATTCTATTCTATTCTATTCTATTCTATTATTCCATTCCATTCCATTCCATGCCATGCCATGCCATGCCATGCCATGCCATGCCATGCCATGCCATGCCATGCCATGCCATGCCATGCCATTCCATTCCATTCTATTATTCTATTCTATTCTATTCTATTCTATTCTATTCTATTCTATTCTATTCCATTCCATTCCATTCCATTATTCTATTCTATTCTATTCTATTCTATTCTATTCTATTCTATTCTATTCTATTCTATTCTATTCTATTCTATTCTATTCTATTCTTCCATTCCATTCCATTCCATTCCATGCCATTCCATGCCATGCCATGCCATGCCATGCCATGCCATGCCATGCCATGCCATGCCATGCCATGCCATTCTATTATTCTATTCTATTCTATTCTATTCTATTCTATTCTATTCTATTCTATTCTATTCTATTCCATTCCATTCCATTCCATTATTCTATTCTATTCTATTCTATTCTATTCTATTCTATTCTATTCTATTCTATTCTATTCTATTCTATTCTATTCTATTCCATTCCATTCCATTCCATTCTATTATTCCATTCCATTCCATTCCATTCCATTCCATTATTCTATTCTATTCTATTCTATTCTATTCTATTCTATTCTATTCTATTCTATTCTATTCTATTCTATTCCATTCCATTCCATTCCATTCCATTCCATTCCATTCTATTATTCCATTCCATTCCATTCCATTCCATTCCATTCCATTCCATTCCATTCCATTATTCTATTCTATTCTATTCTATTCTATTCTATTCTATTCTATTCTATTCTATTCTATTCTATTCTATTCTATTCTATTCTATTCAAATTTAACATATGTGTTCACAGGAACTGAAGATGCTATTGGCTTTGTACTTAAATTGTACTCAAATTGAAATATCCTCATTGTTTCAAGATGGCAAGGCTAATGCAACTACGTTGCCTTGCTTCTGTTTAACACTCTTAGTGCACGATTTTTGTATTCTGCTTCGCGGTTGCTCTTTAATCTCTTTAATCTTTTATTTACCAGATTCTTTTAAATGCCATACCTTGGGCTTGTCTGGTTATCTGTCCTGATGCGGAAGGAAAAGAAAACAACATGCACTCACTTGGGTCAGCTTTGAAACAAATTAAGATTAAAAAACCCCTCTTTTCATCAGCAGACCACATTCTAGGAAATTCAGATAATTTCTACGAAACCAGTTTAAGCTGCTGGTCTACATGATCTTTGAAAATATGATGTTAAATAACGCACGGAACAATACCAGGAGTCTGGCCTCCCCTCAAAGTATTTCTGCTAATGCAAAATTGCAACTGAATAACTAAGGCAGTGACAATTTGTGCAAAAAAATCCAACATGCCAGCCTCTAAGCTCTGTGTTTATCTTCAACTCACACCTCAAATGTCTATGACTTGAGTGGTGCAGTTGACATTCCTCTGGCTTACGTTCTTCAGATGTCCCTAATTATTCCATATATCAGAAATAGCATCTTTAATTACTCCAGATAGATTACATGCAAGCCATCTGTTTTACCAGCCATTTTGTACAGTAACATCTCGAGTTTAGATGGACAATCTTGAATGTCGTCCAAGACTTTCTTCTGGATACAAAAGAAAACAATTACGAAATAATTACCCCCCCTCAAAAAAAATCCAAATATTATCCAAATATTTTTGCATGTTTAAAATAAGAAAACATTTGGAATCTTTTTTAATTTCTCCAAATGTCTGCAACCTGAACATCAAACCATGGCTACCTATTAAAAACTATTATCTCCAAACAGGAATCCAAAACTAAAACCAATTGCTATTAACTCTAAACCAACAGATAAGACATGCCAGCCAAGATGATCTTAGAGGTTTTAACTCTTTTATCTCCAAAGGCTCTTCCAGAAGAAACTGCAATAAAAAAATATTTTAACTAACCTTCAAGATATCAGTACCACATTATATTAAAGTGTAAAAGATCTGAAGCTGCTACAACAATACTTCTAGCCTCAACTGTTCTGTACAATTCATTACCAGGTAACTTTAAGCTACCAGAACTGAATGTTGCATCCTCTAAAATTCCTGCTGACCCATGCAGCAGGCTGGCACCTGTTTCATCCAGGTGTTCAGTGACCCAGCCTTATTCTTCCCCATCCACCAGGCTTAGGAGCAATAGAGCTGTCTAGTCCTTAAGATGTATGGGGTACCTCCCATACAACACAATAGCAACGGTTAGCAATAGCACTTAGACTTATATACCGCTTCATAGTGCTTTACAGCCCTCTCTAAGCGGTTTACAGAGTTCAGCATATTGCCCCCAACAATCTGGGTCCTCATTTTACCCACCTTGGAAGGATGGAAGGCTGAGTCAACCTTGAGCCGGTGAGATTTGAACAGCTGAACTGCTGAACTAGCAGTTAGCTGGAATAGCCTGCAGTAGCTGCATTTAACCACTGCGCCACCTCGGCTCCTATTTTCCATCGGTTGATGGAAAATAGAATGCATCTTCATTGATATTAGGCATTGCAAATCCGAGGCCACTGGATTTATTTCCTGAATCACCAGGAAGGGGCCAATAAAGATTCTTAGAGATGCGGGCAGGATATAAAAACTTTAAAGAAAGACACACGAAAGGCAAATTGGGAAAAACGTACGGAAGCAGTCCAAGTATGCAGCTCTGGCATTGATGGCATTAGATGAGTTTTATATGTAATGAATGCAATGACCCTAGGACTGTCACTAACTACTTCTCTTAAATGTTTGACTTGCCGTATAATGAGCTAGCACCGCAGCTCCCTTGCTGGCCCCCTCTTATTGATTCAGAGATCCAGAACTCTCAGATAGACAAATTAAAAAAGCCACCAGAGAAGATTTAATTCTGGCAGAACTTCTAAATTCAGATGTTCCCCACCCAGAGGTGGTATTCAGCCGGTTCGGACTGGTTCGGGTGCCCACCCGCCCCGGCGCTATGCTGTCCTATTTAAGCACGTTTTCAAGCCGCGCACATGTGTGCAAGCCGCACATGCTCACATTTGCAAACTAGTAAGGAAAGTAAATATCACCCCTGTCCCCCACCCCCTATATTTAGCATCTCTTTTCCCCACATGTATCAATCTCTTCAGTTGCCTAAAGATTGGAAGCATCCCCATTTTCAAAAAGGGAGACAAATTAAACTAGGACATTTCTATCCAGTTAGCTTATTAAGCATAACAAAGAAATTATATGTCCAACATCCTAATTAGCGGATACTAAAAACAAAACAAAAACACCCTTTTTGTGGAACAAGCCAGTTTTAGGCCATTTTTTTTTTAAATGATCAAAATATGATTCTACAGTATTTGATTGAAAAGTATTCCAACTGCTCCCGTGGAACTATTTATATGTCTTTATTGATTTGAAGGTGGCTTTTAATTTGATTCTAAAAGGCAGAAATTAGCCATTATTCCATTTATCATTTAGAGCAGCAGTCAAAAGTATCATAGTAATAAAAAAAAAACCTGAAAAATAAGAATATACAGAGTAACAATTGAAAGCTACCGTAATTTCCTTAGGTCTAATGTACTCTTGCTTTGTTGCAGCCATTTTAGAATTGTTTGCCTAATAAAATGTGTTAGCAGCAAAAACTAATGGGACATTTCAGAATGTATATTGTTGTAGGACTATTTCAGATAATGATTCTGTTGAATGTCAAATGTCTAGCTAAAAATACAAGATGTTTATTATTTGTTAGAATATATCAAAACAAGAAGAGAAGGCAAAGGCTTAATTCTAGGATGAAAAAAAAATGTGTGTAAGTCCTTGACTGAATAGCAGATCAACAGATGCATTGAATCTTCTAATCAAGCATCCAAACTAAATGGCTTCCATTTGCCTACAGACTAGGCTCCTAAATTAACCTCTCAGCTTCTCTTCTTGTCTGTGCTAGGTACAGGGGTGGGCTGCTGGGGTCTCGCAGGGGTCCGGGAGAACCTCCAGCTAAGATTCTGTGCAGTTCGGCGAACCCCCAAATCCCACTCCTGGCTGGCCACGCCCACCACACCCCTCCCAGGAGTCCCCACGCGGCCTGTTTTGGATGCAAGTAAGTGCAACGCGCACGCAGAGGCTCAGGAGGGTGAAAAACGGGCCTACCGGAAGTTCAGGAAGGCCGGAAATTGGCCCATGTCCGGCCTCCAGAGGGACTCTAGAGCCTGGAGAGATCGTTTTCACCCTCCCGGATGCTCGAGGAAAGCCTCCGGAGCCCAGGGAGAGCTAAACACCCCCCTCCACTGTGGTGCAGGAGGCTGACTCGGCCACGCCCACCATGCCCATGCCCATGCCCATCCAGCAACCTTGCAGAGAACTCCTTGCTAAAATTTTTGAAGCCCACCCCTGGCTGGGTATACAAAAAAGTAGACATTATGTTGTAATTGTTATGATGGTCAAAAATATATGTAAACATACAATGTAATAGCCAGAATGTGATTCTTCCACTATCAGCTGTTCAATCCCCTTTCTTTCTTCTCTTTACTGACATCTGAGAAAAGATTGCTAGGGAAAACACTGATACAGGCCAACAAAAATAGCAATATTTGTCATTCCAAGAGAAGACCATGGATGTAATTGAGGGAAAATGTACTTCTTTTATTACTATCTTACCATTTCTTCTCATAATATCTGAGAATAAGGTTCAGAGATTGTGACTCATTTGAAGATACTTGGAGAATTCAGTAGCAGGGTGGAAGATTTGAGTGAGTAAATTTTAACCATTTTTGCTGTGGTGGAAACAGGTAGATAGAATATCTTCATTCTAAAATAAACCTTTCAGGTTTATTTCTGCCTAGATAGTTATTTCTGATGGCTTAAAGATAAGTAACGAGAGCAAAAATTATGTATCAATCTTCAGGGATATGGTTAGCGTTTTAGAAAGAAATATTCCTTATGTCTTGAAGCTATTCATGTACATAGAATTCCCTTCGGCCCACAATCATGGAAGTACTGAACCATTTGTCCCTTAGCAGTTAGGCAGGTGGGATGAATCCATCATTTTACCTTCAACACTCTTAACAGAACTGGTGAGCATTTACTTGCCAAACAGGTACATTATTTTGATAGGAAAAACTGTTAGTTAATGTCACTAAAGGCATATGGTACATGAACACTTAGGAGGAAAGTAAGTGATAATTTGTCAAAAAAGCTAAATAGAAGGATGATATAGTGTGCCATGGGAAGGTGTGCTATCATATAAGTGGAAGATGTGAAAATACAGTATGAAAGATCAGTGGAATAACCCAAAACATCAAATACATACAACTATAAATGCTCTTATCACTGTTCGGATAATGACATGAGATCAGGGATGAACCAGGGGTGAAATTCAGCAGGTTCTGACAGGTTCTGGAGAACTGGTAGTGGAAATTTTGAGTAGTTCAGAGAACCAACAAATACCATCTCTGGCTGGCCCCAGAGGCAATGGGGATTTTGCAGCATCCTTCCCCTGGAGTGGGGTGGGAATGGAGATTTTGCAGTATCCTCATATTCATGACTGGGAGAGCCAGTGGTAACGAGGTCAGCCAATGAATAGGCATAGCAACTAAATCAGTCAATGGAGCTAACCACTTCTGAGTCTGTGCAGAGAATCGAAACTGAAAACTTAAGCTTAAGGCTGGGCGTGGCTCACCCCACTCTGCTCTCTGCCCATCCTGTACTCTCTGAACTCTGAACTAGAAGCTGCTTGTGTTTTACTTTTAACTGTTGCTACATTGAAGAAGAACTCTGCTAATGGTATTGTGTGTGTGTGTGTATATATATATATATATATATATATATATATATATATATATATGTATGTATGTATGTATGTATGTATGTATGTATGTATGTATGTATGTATGTATGTATGTATATATTACTATATATGTACATATTACTATATTTATAAAGAAGTTTATGAATCCAGCTGAATCAGTCATCTGTGTGTGCTTCTGGTTTTGATTTTTATGCAACAAACTTTAATATCCTTCCCCTGCCATGCCTACCAAGCCACGCCCACAGAACCGGTAGGGGAAAAATTTGAATTTCACCCCTGGGATGAACATTTACTGAATGAAGCCCAAATTGCAATAGAAATAGCCAAGGCTTGCTTCATCTTTATCTGAAGTTCAATATAAAACGATACACATTGGATCCAAAGAATTCTGATTCCATATTTACAGCAATAGGAAGGGCAATGGATTTGACTAAGACAGATGTTGGAGTCATAACAGATAGCTCAATTCAAACTGCAGCTTACTTTGCACATACATTGAGAAAGGTACATTCCATGCTGACTAAAATTAAGAAAAGGGATGGAAACTCAAGGGGACTCTTATCCTATGGCATAGTTGAATCAGTGTGGTTGATCAGACATGATGCATACAGTACATACTGGGACTTCAAAAATGTTCTGTAGCTTCAAACTTTCTGTATGTTCAGCTAAACTTGCACAAAAGTCTAGTAAATCAGGGTTCTTAATTGTTGAAAGTGTTTTATGCATTTGAATGGCAAAGAGACTTTTATTGGACTCTGTTAGAACCCTGTTCAAACAATTGGGTGTGTTAATATATGATTAAGCCACAAATCATTGTTATGTGTATATTGCTTTAAATGCATTGTGGATGATTACTATATAAGCAAGCAAGAGAGCATGCTCAATGTGGTTGATGGTTTATGGTTGGTGGTTGTGTTTGATGGTGTGTTCCGGATTGAAGATTCTCTGTGCTGCTTTACTGGATGAGTAGATTACTTTATGGCTGTGTGAAATTGCTGTGAAGAGAAGAGTAACTACTGTGATAGTATAGAATTGAGAGATAGCTGTAATCTTTGTTTGTGAGTTAAAACAAAGATAGGCAAGAAGAAGAAACTTCGCATTGACTGAATAACTGTGTATGACTTGGACTTCCTATTTAACTTTGCTACTATTCAAGTAAAAACTATTTTATACATACTAAAGATATTCTGTTTATTGACTGAATAGCATTCATATCAAACTGCAACACCATTACTACAACACATTTCGCTGTGTATGTGCTTAACAGCACAATAACTCCTTAACAGACTCTATCCTCTGCAGTGTTTGAAACCCATCCCTACCCAATGCAGTGTTTGAAAGCAAAAAATCCTGTCTGTCATAGGAAATTTAAAGGGACAGAAAAGATAAACCACCTGTGAACTTCATCCATTTTATGACAGCTAGGTTTATAAAACTGGACATAAATAGGGGAGTTGTATACGGAAGATGGACTTCAAAACCAAAACTGACAGAATGTCCCATTTTCGACTCAATAGAATACAAAAAAACTAACCTGCTCGTTTTGAGCATTCTGTTACAAAAAAAGCACTATTTTATTTCCAGATTGACATCTATTTTATTTCAATCTGGTTTATTTTAAGGTTACTTGTCTCTGTAATAAAATTTCAATTTTTAAATAAAACATCGCATGAAGGGTTTGCTCATTAGGCGGTACAAAATTAATTCAGTCTACAGCAGGTACAACATTTGGGGAATTTAGTGTTTTATTTGTGACACGTGCAGCAACCTTCCCAATTAAATCTGCCTGAGGCACTGAACAGCAATGAGTAATTATCATTCCCAGAAACTGATCCAATGAAGACCAGAAAATCATGATGACAATCTGATGCATTGCACTTTCACCAGCTCTGTAGTGTACAGAGCCACTGCACACAAGACCCCTATGAGATCCTAGGGATGTTTAAGGAACATGACCTCTGAACAGAACAGAATAACATCATCATGACGTCACCAGCGGGTTACTACCGGTTCGGGCGAACCGGTCCGAACCGGGAGGAACCCACCTCTGACACATCAGCTAAAGTTGGGCAAAGATCTTTCTATGTAATGGGCTATGAACTCAATCAATCAAAATAGAGCTGGAAGGGACCTTGGAGGTCTTCTAGTCCAACCCCCTGTTCAAGCAGGAGACTCCATACTATTCCAGACAAATGGCTGTCCAGTCTCTTCTTAAAAACCTCCAGTGATGGAGCACCCACAACTTCCGAAGGCAAGTATTTCCACCGGTTAATTGTTCTCACTGTTAGGAAATTGTTCTCACTGTTAGTTCTAGGCTGCTTCTCTCCTTGGTTAATTTCCATCCGTTGTTTCTTGTCTTGTATTATGGTGCTTTGGAAAATAGGTTGACTCCCTCTTCTTTGTGGCAGCCTCTCAAATATTGGAACACTGCTATCATATCACACCCTGGTCCTTCTTTTCACTAGACTAGACATACCCAATTCCTGCAACCGTTTTTCATGTGTTTTAGTCTCCAGGCCTTTAATCGTCTTAGCTGCTCTTCTCTGAACTTTTTCCAAAGTCTCAATGCCTTTTTTGTAATGTGGTGACCAAAACTGGATGCAGTATTCCAGATGTGGCCTTACTAAGGATTTATAAAGCTCAGAGACTGTGCAGTCTGGAGGACTTGTAGGATTTCTATGAATGTTGTTTAACACAAATATATTGCCTTTGAATCATCTCTCAGTATATGAGACCTACAAATCACTTCTGTGTATCAGAAAATGGGACATAAGCAATAATGTCCCCTAGTGGCTATGTCAAGTGACTTATGACATAAATTAGAAAAATTATATACCCCATGAAATACAAAAATATCCCTTTGGAAATAGATATAAAAATATTATTGTTATTAAACAAATCTCTAAACACTGAATTCCATAAGTAGATGACTAATTTCCTTATTTCTGGAAACTAATGTTTCTATGCAAATGAGTTAATTCATCTTTTCTTTTGCCTGTTCTCAGTTGGGCAGTAATCCTTACAAAAACAAGATTGCCTGTTGTATCACCAGAAGTAAACTAGAAATATAAAATGCCATAGGATTAGACATAAGAGAGTATTTTTTTCTTGTGGGATGCAAGATTGGTTGCTCATGGTACATTATATATATATGCCAAATACCACTCACACATCATCACAAAATCTCCTGAACCATAAAGCCTACAAACTTGAAACTTGGCATGTACGTTCCTCTTGGCTTCTAGGTGTTCACTAAGATAGTTTTTTTAAAAATGATTATCAGATCATTAGTATTTCTTATATTATTATTAACACGCTCTGATGCTAAGGAGTTAGATGTTCTACTCCCCCTCCCCACCTGAAAAGAGCTCTATTCCAACTGCCAGTTGGGCATGGGCGTGGCCAGCACATGACTTATTTGGCCTGTGGGCTGGGAGTTTAGACATTCTACTCCCCCTCCCCATCTGAAAAGAACTCTGTTCCAACAGAGGAAGGGAGAGAAGGAAGGAGAGGGAGAGGGAGGGAAGGAGGGAGAGGGAAGGAAGGGAGATAGGGAAAGAGAGGGAGAGGGAGAGGGAGAGGGAGGGAAGGAAGGACAAAGGGAGGGATGGAAGGAGAGGGAAGGAAGGAAGGTAGGAAAAGAGAGGGAGAGGGAAGAAGGAAGGAAGGAGAGGGAAAGAGGAATGGAGGGAGAGGAAAGGAAGGAAGGAAGGAAGGAAGGGAAAGAGAGGGAGAGGGAAGGAAGGAAGGAAGGAGGGAAGGAAGGAAAAGAGAGGGAGAGGGAAGGAAGGAAGGAAGGAGGAAGGAAGGGAGGAGAAAGAGAGGGAGGAAGGGAAGGAAGGAAAGAAGGAAGGAAGAAAAGAAGGAAGGAAAGAAGGAAGGAAAATATAAGACAACTGGCAGTTGGGACAGAGTTGTAACATTTGCAAGCTTTAACTGTTAATTTATCAAGCCTGATCACATAACCAAGCATGGGTATCCAGCTTCTAGTAGGATATATATAAGCCTATTTGGCTCTCAAAACTGACAGAAATATCCATCTCAAGTAATGTAAACTTGCATTCTATAATAGATGATGTAGATATTTTGAGGTACATCATGAGCCTTGATCCTTTCTACTTTCTGCCCCATCTACTGTGTGAGAAATGCAATAGCTTTGCTACCATTCCTAGGCCATCACTGCTTTCAACAATAGGGTGTGGTACTCCCCTCATCAACTTCCTAAGGCAGTAGGTTCCTTATTGTTCTTTTACAAATGTTGAATTTCCTCTGAGCATATTGACATCTCTTTCTTGTTTCTTAGTGACACCTGCTGTAAGTGCAACCCTGCCATATCTCTTTCCCCGAGGTTGCTCTTAGGGAGAGTCTTTGACACACTCCGTATCTCAACAGACGGGGCTCATTGTTCTACCACTTCATTTCCTTTACCTTCTGTGCTGAATATCACACTCTCTCCCATAAAAATACAATGACACGTAATGCACCACCAGGAATTTCAATGTTCACAATAGAGTATAAGGTGGCATTACACTCAGTGAGTGAGGTTCCAAATGTTCCAGGTCACTGTTGCAAAATGGTATCATGTGAGAACTACAGTTGGGAGACCAACTAAGAATATTAGTGTAGGAATGGAAAGATTGGGTTGGGGGAAATGGCTGGCTGGAACTATGGGTGTGAACATTCTTTGTAGAGGAGTTCCTACGGCGCCATTTTGTTGTTGGCACACGCACATCTAAAAGATTTGGAGCTTGCAATTGCAGACACCCACCTGCCCTACCGCATAATAATAGTTTGCAAAGGGTTGTCCTAAGTAGACTCCAAAAATTCCAATGATCTATGTCAGTGATGTCGAACCTTTTTTGGTTCGCGTGCCAAAAGGGGGGGGAATGTGGGGGATCACGTGTGTGCGTGCCCACACTCATAATTCCATGCACCCCCGCACATGCATGCATGACCCCCTGCTCCCAGCATGCAATGGCACACCCATTTTTCGCTCTCCCCAGGCTCCAGAGCCTTTCTAGGAGCCTGGGGAGGGCGAAAACGGCCTTCCCCACCCCTTCTGGAGGCTGGAAACAGCCTGTTTCCCAACTCCCAGTGGGCCCAGAAGGCCCGAAAATCAGCCGGCTGGTGCACACATGCACGCCGGACCTGAGCTTGCGTGCCCACCGATATGGCTCCGCGTGCCACTTGTGGCACCCGTGCCATAGGTTCGCCATCACGGATCTATGTCTTTGCTGCCATCTACTGGTCATTAAGCTGTCTTGAAACTGAAAATTAAGAAAACTAAGATCATGGCACCCAGCCCTCTCAATTCATGACAAATAGATGGGGAAGAAATGGAGGTAGTGGCAGATTTTATTTTCCCGGGCTCCAAGATCACCGCAGATGGGGACTGCAGCCAAGAAATTAAAAGACGCTTGCTCCTGGGAAACAAAGCCATGGCAAAGCTAGACAGCATACTAAAAAGCAGAGACATCACCCTGCCAACAAAAGTGTGTATAGTCAAGGCTATGGTTTCCCCAGTTGCAATGTATAGCTGTGAAAGTTGGACCATAAGGAAGGCTGAGTGCCAAAGAATTGAGGCCTTTGAACTATGGTGCTAGAGAAGACTCCTGCGAGTCCCTTGGACTGCAAGATGAACAAACAAGTCAGTCCTAGAGGAGATCAACCCTGACTGCTCTTTAGAAGGCCAGATCCTGAAGATGAAACTCAAATACTTTGGTCACCTAATGAGAAGGAAGGACTCACTGGAGAAGAGCCTAATGCTGGGAATGATTGAGGGCAAAAGAAGAAGGGGACGGCAGAGAATGAGATGGCTGGATGGAGTCACTGAAGCAGTTGGCATGAGCTTAAATGGACTCCAGAGGATGGTAGAGAACAGGAAGGCCTGGAGGAACATTGTCCATGGGGTCGCGATGGGTCAGACACGACTTCGCAACTAATAACTAATACCCCCAAAGAGTATGATATACAGAAGTAAAAACATTAGACTTAATTATCCAAGTAATAATTTGCATTGGGTGGTGAATTGAGCATCCCTAGATAGCCTGAGCCAATACAGACTGATTTACAGTGAGATGCAAAAAAAACCCCTAATTTTCTGAATTGAAAGCACCCAAGCCAAATCCTTAAGTGATTATAAAGCAATTTCTTCAGAAAGCAGGTAAGTGAAGGGGTGCTATTTCCTAGACAGCAACCTCCATTTCATTTTGTCATTAAACTGAGGAAAAAGGCAATTTTCTGCTGTTAGTTTCAGCTCTCAAACTACATGATTCGAACATATAGAAACAAGGAAAAATAAACAATAGCAAACAAATGTATACTTTTTCAGGCTTATCCAAGACAAATGTGTAGGATTTCCACCATTTGTATGCCAAAATTCACTTTTATTTTGGAACAAGGATGCCAAAGGCTGGAATATTGCCTTACCGCATGCCAGCTTCCCATTGAATTGATTATGCATTTTTAAAAAAGAATATTAGTAATTAGTTAAGAAGTTGGTTCAATATATCAAAAGACATTGCTCTACATAGGGTTTGTGGCCATCCCAATGGCCAATTTACTATCTTTTACCAAGGTGTATGCTATTTGTGTTTTATGGTTTGTGCAATTTACAATCAAATTTGCATATTTGATAATTTTAATGTGTTGGAATGTAGCAATTTTAAGGTTTTATCTTCTGGAAGAATGAATTATATAGCCAGGGGCAAAGGTCCCACAGATGGGGCTCAGACTTTTTAAGCAGTAATCTGAAGCTTTGGAAATATCTGTGGAGAGAGAGATGAGTATCGGGTATCTTGAATTTAGGTGCAGGAGATATAGAGTAAAGACAATAGCAATAAAAACAATGAATAAAATAAGTGTAAAACAGGGATCTAAGACTAATCTTATGCATAGTGGGAAAGAAATTGGTATGTCTAGATGACTGATATTTTGAGAGGCTGAAGCAGAGGTGGGCTGCACTTACGTTCACAAGCGGTTCGCTGGTTGCATGTGTGTGTTCATGCACGCTCACTTTGCTCGCATGTGCCCCTTTGGAACGGAGATTCAAACATGCTGCTAATCAACTCAGGCAGCTCCAGTGAGTACAGCAGGGGCGGCGTGGAACTCAGCTGGGCAGTGTGGGCGGGGGAAATGAGCCAGAAAGTTAGTTATATATTGAAAGCATAGTGCCATGATGGTGAACCTATGGCATGCATGCCAGAGGTGGCACACAGAGCCCTCTCTGTGGGCATGTGCACCGTCGCCAGCTGGTTTTGAGGTTTCTGGAGCCAGCTAGCTGGTCTTCTCATGTGCTGGAGCACCAGAAACCCGAAGACCAACTGGCCGATGTGCATGCGCACACTGGAAACCGAAGACCAGCTGGCCGGCATGCGCATGCGCACTGGCCAGCTGGTCTTCAGGTTTCTAGAGCGCATGCACATGCGCGTGTTCCAGTTTGGGCACACGGGGCCAAAAAGGTTCACCATCACTGGCATAGAGCAAGGGGAGGTGGGTGGGCGCAGCCTACGATGACAGCTAAGGATTCGCCCGAACCCACGCGACCATGCAGCAGCCCACCACTGGGCTGAAGAATTGCCTGCTATCGGTAATGACAATTCTGCACAACTTGGTTTCCTTTCTAGATATTGCTACTAGCACTTTATCCACAGGAGACAAGTTTTATCTACAATGAACTAGTGAATACAGTCTAACAACAAGTTGGTTATTAAATCAGAGCACTTTATAAAATGGGAAGGGCAATAAGACATGTGAAACAGACTCAGTAAGTGATAGGGACATCATCGCTCTTCCCTTCTACTGAGATGGAAAATATTAAACCTTGCCAGGTGGAAGGCTTTGTGTTATGGTACACATGAGATATTAATTAACCAATTAGCTAGAATGAATGATATCTCTCCTGTATTATGGAAGAATTTGTGCTCTGATTGCTAAGGAGATTGATGTTCTGAATAACAGAATATCAGAGTTGGAAGGTACCTTGGAGGTCTTCTAGTCCAACCCCCTGTTCAAGCAGGAAAATCTATACCATTCCAGACAAATGGTTGTCTAATCTCTTCTTTAAAAACCTCTAGTGTTGGAGCACAACTTCTGGAGGCAAATTGTTCCACTGGTTGTTCTTACTGTCAGGAAATTTCTCCTTAAATCCAGGTTGCTTCTCTTGATTAGTTTCCATCCTTTGCTTCTTGTCCTGCCTTCAGGTGCTTTGGAGAATAGCTTGACCTCCTCTTCTTTGGGGCAGCCCCTCAAATACTGGAACATTGCTATCATGTCATCCCTCATCCTTTTTCCCCCCATTAAAGTAGACATACCCAATTCCCAATTCCAATCCAGACAAAGACATCCTATGTGTTTTCAGCAAGCAAGACCAGAAATATTTGATTGGAGTTCTGCATATTCTATTGAGAACATTCATTAAGAGATCGCATTTTGATCCAAAAAAACTACCCGGTATGTATCCAAATTTACAACCTAAATGTTGGAGATGTGAATGTGAAGATGCAACTTATTTTCATATTTGGTGGTCTTGTAAGAAAATTAAGGCTTTTTGGATAAAAATATGGTGGATTATTCAGAATATTTTGAAGAAAAAAATTAAGTTTACACCACAGTTTTTCTTGCTGGGAATAACTACAGACTGTACTGTAATAGAGACTAAGCTGATCTTGAACTTGATAACGGCTGCCAGATTGTTGGTAGCACAATACTGGAAGAAAGAGGATATACCTACTACAGAGGAATGGACATCTAAAGTTACACACCTGGCAGAGATAGCAAGAATTTCATCATACTTAAAAGATCATTCAAATGAAAGATACAAGTTGGAGTGGAATAGATGGACTGATTATATTCAAAAAAAGTATCAGATTAAGAAGATATATATAGTTTAACAATGATATATAGTTAGAATTTTAGAATGATTTAATAGATTTTAGACAAAGTGGAGTTTTCTTAGGGGGGGGGAAGTGTATTCACATATAACAGAAATTAATGTTTTTTTTAGTATATTTTAGCTTATGGTTATTTGAAGATTATATCCTGTGTTCTTTCTGGGAAGTCGGGGTGGATGAGGGAGGGGGAGGGGGGAAGGGGGGGGAAATGTAAAAAGAAATTTTTGTACTTTGTACTAATAAAACTTTTTCAATAAAAAAAAAAGAGATTGCAAGACTCCAATTCCTCGTCCAAGAGCCGAGGTGGCGCAGCGGTTAGAGAGCAGTACTGCAGGCTACTGATCATTTGAGTTCAGCTGTTCAAATCTCACCGGCTCAGGGTTGACTCATCCTTCCATCCTTCCGAGGTAGGTAAAATGAGGACCCAGATTGTTGGGGGCAATATAAATATATACATTGCTTAATGGTGTAAACCGCTTAGAGAGTGCTTGCACTATGAGGCGGTATATAAATATCACTAATAAATAAAATAAATAAATATGAATATTTGGAGAATAAATAAATAAATGTGAATAGCAAGTATAGGTTACTTCCTGACACAGAAGTCCCCTTTGTTGAGAGATATGTTGCTTAAATTCAAGGTTGGCTGTTTTATGGAACCAAATATTGTATTGAAAAGTCAATGATCGAAGATAAAATTTAGTGCCGTTTATCCCAGATGACCAAAGCTGACCAGGCAAGTCAAGGAAGGCAAAGAACATTGATACAAGATCAAACTTGCATAAAATCTAAGGTAAGAAGTCCTGACTCCAAGTATAAGAAGGCATTGGATGGAATTCAGATAGAGATCTTAAATGACTAACCCAATAAAAAGAACATTGGTTTCATAAGAGCAAATCTAGGAATCATGAAACAAAAGAATAATCACTTTGGCTTTAGAAATATCTGTAGCAGCAGATCCTTCCTGTTTCCTGCAGACTGCAGACCTGAAATGGGCTCAATAAATAAACATTTCTGATTCTTCTCTCCAAGCAACCAAAGGTGGAAAAGTAATTCCCAGATCAAGACGTCTGCCATGTTTATTTATTGGGCCCATAGGATTCCCCCCATAGGATCTTGGTCTGTCCTTGGTCTGTTCTATAGCAATGTTATTTGTTTTTCCAACTCAACTAGTACACCTTTAAATGAAACCTGCTATTTTTGTCTTAAAATTGTTGACAATGACTCTTTCTTTTGAAGTTATTTCTGCTATTTCAGCTATACTTAAGAGGTCCTTAAAAGGACCGTGGGGTTGTGTGTGAAGCCAGGAGATCCTTGTGGATGTCTGGCTACCAGTCCGTCTGTTACTCATTTAGCACCACCCAGGAGGCACATGTGACTTAAGGATTGCCACGGACGCGAGTAACATTACCTCCCAAAGGTAATGTTACCTGTTATCTGTTTTCCTTTTTAGGTTTTTCTTACTTCTTTAACTCTTTTTAATTTGTAAAAATGAAGTGTCTTAATATTGTGTGTGACCAGCCATACGCTAAATAAATAAATCTTTTGAAGGACAGTGCAAGGCTTCAAACCTCAAACCCAAGCTTAATTGTGTAGTGGAAAGGACGTCTGTGCCATCAACAACATGGAGCACTTAAAATGAATGTATTAACCAGCCAAGAAAAACAGTCTTCAAAGAAAAAACAAGGAAGTCCAGTTGCCTCCTGAAAAAACACACCTTTGGGACAACCATGATTTGATGACTAAGAATCTCTATAGACTTTTAGTTATACAATTTGGGATGAACACTCTTTGAATGGTGTGGGAGTAGGAAGGGATTTCCAGAGGAAAAAAACTGCAGACTACAAGAATCAGGAGCACCACTCAGGTGACTCTGAGGACACAGATAAAACCTCCAAGTGCTTCAAGGACCCTCTAAAAGGATGCAAATGACCAGCTGTCTGCAAGGAATATAAATCCTTCCATTCCCCACTATCCTGTCAGAGCTGAAGAACCTTCTTGGATGTCACGTAGTGTATTTTGTCAGTTGTATGTCTATGCAGGGTGATGCACCCCTATCCTAATATTATGGTACATTCCAATATAAGCAGAACACGTGATATGATGAGTGTGCATGTGTGCATTCCTAAACCAACATTAATTTTCTTCTGCCTTAGCTGTTGACCTGAACGGTTGTGTTACTCAGCAAAATGTAGTTTATTCAGGATTTATTGTTTTTGTACTGAAATAAATATTTTCTGTTAAACTTTTAATCTCGGTTTTATTTCTAACTGTCTGAATTCCAAGAAAAGATCTAAATCGCCTCTATGAGATATTATTCTCATCTCAACATTGGATGAGTAGCGAAACGTCTTCAAAGAAAAAACAAGAAAGTCCAGTTGCCTCCCCAAAAAGTACCCTTGGGACAGCAATGATCTGGGTGACCGAGAATCTCTACAGACTTTCAGTCAAGAAAAGATAATAATAATAATAATAATAATAATAATAATAATAATAATAATAATAATAATAATAATAATAATAATAATAATAATAATAATAATAATAATAATAATAATAATAATAATAACAGAGTTGGAAGGGACCTTGGAAGTCTTCTAGTCCAACCCCCTGCTTACGCAGGAAACCCTACACTACTTCAGACAGATGGTTATCCAACATCTTCTTAAAGTTACTGTTTTTCCAAAGTTTGGATCTTTTTTATATTTAATTAATTAATTAATTAAAAATAAGAGGAGTCAATATACAACACCGCTTTACTCCCTTTGGGGTGGCAACTGACACGGAAGGACAATCAGGAGAACATCCATCTTGCATGAAAGTATTTTTATGGAATTTCATAATCAAAAGCAGGAGTCTTTTGATCAATAGAAAAGGCTGCTAGCTTTGCCCAAAGCTTATCTCTGGGAACTGAATCAAATGCAGCCTTTAAATCAATAAAGCCGTTTGGCTAAGATCAAGTATAGCATCTTTCCTTATCGGGTACAGGATATAAACTTCCTCTTCTAAGATATTTTGAAACTAAATTGCAAAAAAAAAAAAAAGTTGCTGCCATTTGCCTTGTTTTATTAAATCTGGATATTATAAGAAAACTCCGTACACCATCTTGAGCAGGAAAACTATTTAAATATTGATAGAAGTAAATAAATATTGTGTCTGTGAGATAACATATTTCATAGTCATGAAATGTTGGGGAGATAACAAAAAGGAGTTCATACACTGAAAGTCATACACCAGGTGATAACAGTTCAAAGGAGATTTATTATAATTGTATACAGTCACAAAGAGTACATGTGTGCATTTTGGAAGGACGATGGCAATGTAATTGAATTATATTGTCATTTAGGTTCATACTGTTAAAATTATATTCCATTGTTAGAACAAATATCTCTTTTGCTGCTATCTTGTAAAAAAAATGGTAGTGGACAAATTTGTCATTGTCACACTTGATTGTCACTGGAGGCTTTTAAGAAGAGACTAGACCAGTGATGGCGAACCTATAGCACGCGTGCCACAGGTGGCACGTGGAGCCATATCTGCCGGCACACGAGCTGTTGCCTCAGCTTAGCTCCAGCGCACATGTGCGCGCCGGCCAGCTGATTTTCGGCTCATGTGGATGCTCTGGGAGGGCATTTTTGGCTCCCGGAGGGCCTCCGGGGGGGAGGGCATTTTCGCTCTCCCCATGCTCTAGGGAAGCCTCTGGAGCTTGGGGAGGGCGAAAAACGGGCCTACTGGTCCCACCAGAAGTCAGGAAATGGGCCATTTCCGGCCTCCAGAGGGCCTCCAGGGGGGCAGGGGAAGCCATTTTTGCCCTCCCCAGACATTGAATTATGGGTGTTGGTACTCGCGTGTGGGCGATAGCTCACGCGCACATGCTTTCGGCACCTGAGGAAAAAAAGATTCGCCATCACTGGACTGGACAGTCACTTGTCTGAAATGATATAGGTTTTCCTGCTTGAGCAGGGGGCTGGACTAGAAGACCTCCAAGATCCCTTCCAGCTCTATTCTATTCTATTCTGTTCTGTTCTGTTCTGTTCTGTTCTGTTCTGTTCTGTTCTGTTCTGTTCTGTTCTGTTCTGTTCTGTTCTGTTCTGTTCTGTTCTGTTCCGTTCTGTTCAGTTCTGTTCAGTTCTATTCTATTCTACTGTCACAAGAGTTTAGCCATAATTGAATTCTATTCTGTTTTTGCCTTAATCTGAAGTTTTTGTAAATCAAAACCCCTTTCAAAATAATATTTAAAGATATATTTTGTCATTTGATTAGTTTACACTGTGAAGAAATACATCACAACATTCAAGAGAGCATGTATTGGGTGCATTATTTTTATTCTTCCTTTTTTGTTTAATAGCAGTACAATTCAGCGGGTGCTTTTTTTCTTCTTCCAAATAACAACATAAAAACAAGCCAGGTGAAAAAGAGCAATAAAACCGATAAAATGATAGAAGAAGCAGATAAATGCCGGAGCATCTTAACTTTATTGCACCCAGTTACCATGGTTACTTATTCCAAACAACAAACCTTATGGTTTGAGATTTTTCCATCCTCTTAGGTCCCTTCCATATTTCCACATTTCCACTCCCACTTCTTTCAAAACAGCTTTGATGGCCCCAACACAACAGACCTGGAAAGGGTGAGAATCCTATGTGAGCCATCCCACGATCCCTCCAGCATTTTTTAAAACAAGACCCAACAACCAAATAGCTCCCCTCTCTTTGTTGAGTGCACTTGAGAAAAAGACTATGAGCATCGAAAGAGTGGAAAGCTGTTATAACAGCATCTCTCTGCTTACAGTTTAGAAGGAAGCTGAATGGTGAAATTGCAGTAATTCAGGATGATGCCATGTGGTAGAACATGTCTGTGCAGGTCAAAGAGTCCAAGAGGCGGGAATTCCTTTCAATGGGGAAATGGCACAGATGCACACAGCTAAGCTTCAAGGACTTCCTGCTTTTTATTCTCAGCACTTTGGGTAACAGTGCCCCTGACTGAGAAGTATATCAGCTCAGCTATGAAACTATAGAGAGTAAGAAAGATAGAATAGAATAGAATAGAATAACAGAGTTGGAAGGGACCTTGGAGGTCTTCTAGTCCAATCCCCTGCTTAGGCAGGAAACCCTACACCACTTCAGACAAATGGTTATCCAACATCTTCTTAAAAACTTCCAGTATTGGAGCATTCACAACTTCTGGAGGCAAGCTGTTCCACTGATTAATTGTTCTAACTGTCAGAAAATTTCTCCTTAGTTCTAAGTTGCTTCTCTCCTTGTTTAGTTTCCACCCATTGCTTCTTGTCCTGCCCTCAGGTGCTTTGGAGAATAGTTTGACTCCTCTTCTTTGTGGCAACCCCTGAGATATTGGAACACTACTATCATGTCTCCCATAATCCTTCTTTTCATTAAACTAGACATACCCAGTTCCTGCAACCGTTCATATGTTTTAGCCTCCAGTCCCCTAATCATCTTTGTTGCTCTTCTCTGCACTCTTTCTAGAGTCTCAACATACTTTTCACATCATGGCGACCAAAACTGAATGCAGTATTCCAAGTGTGGCCTTACCAAGGCATTATAAAGTGGTATTAACACTTCTGATGATCTTGATTCTATCCCTCTGTTAATGCAGCCTAGAACTGTGTTGGCTTTTTTGGCACTGCTGCACACTGCTGGCTCATATTTAAACGGTTGTCCACTAGAACTCCAAGATCCCTCTCACAGTTACTACTGTTGAGCAAGGTACCACATATACTGTACCTGTGCATTTTG
This sequence comes from Diadophis punctatus similis, assembly GCA_023053685.1. NCBI lineage: Eukaryota > Metazoa > Chordata > Lepidosauria > Squamata > Dipsadidae > Diadophis > Diadophis punctatus. The sequence goes on along the minus strand of JALIGW010000004.1, from coordinate 70,840,667 downwards.
TTTTTCTTGCCTAAATGTAGAACCTTACTTTTTTCACCATTGAATTTCATTTTGTTATTCAATGGTGAAAAAAGTAAGGTTCTACATTTGATGATGTTGATGGACATACACAAGAACCATTACCTAGGTAAAAAGGGCTGAAGTATTTTTTTTAAGTCCAGAGCAATGCCATAATGGCTAGATCATTTTCTGGGTTTTATTTTTCAGGCTCTCAATAATACTAATTCTTCATTATCTTTCCTTCCTTTCATTCTCCACTCTTTCTGGATATCACTACTCCCCTCCAGATCAAGTAAGAAATGTAGAACAGTAACAATAGCAATAAAAAATAAAAAATAAAGTTCTAGAATTTCAAAAATATGATTGACAGAGCCAAATATTTTTTTTAAAAAAAAACCATCATTAGGGATAGCTGATATTTGGGGGGGGGAGTGGTCTTTAAACAAGATGCCATCAGTGAAAATACTTTCTGCCAATTATTCCCAGACACTTAAAATAAAGACAGTCCTTCAGACAATACACACACACACACACACACATATATTCACATTAATTTATAATTTTTTATTTATTTTTATCAGATAATATTAACTTAAAATTAAAACCAGCACTTTGAACTGTATTGAGAAGTGCCAGAATCTGAGAACAACTATGGAGTGTTCTCAATCAGTCAATGGTTTTAACAGCAGAATGCAGGAACAAATGGTTCTTACTGGAAGATCTTCTCCAATATCCATCAAAAAATTAGGACTGTTAGGTCTCTGACCATAACTAATATTGGATAGAACAATATATGTCTAGCTTTTAACAGCTATAAGTCTGTTTAGCTTAGGTGTTGCAGACTGCCACAAGAGGGAGCTAGAGTTCACAGCTTATTTCTATGGGAGTCCCTCTCTGTTTGTCTTTGGTCTCTACTACTGAGTGTGTTCTCTGCTACTCATTAGAGCAAGGCCTAGAGTATGTATGCTCTGCATTTCTCTCTGTGTTGTAGTTATGTATTATAGCTGAAATGTATTTGTACTGGATAATACTTGGATTGTCATTATGACTATTAAGTGTATGACTTTGGACTGTTTACAGGAAAATGCTATTTCTTAAAGTAAATTTTAATTCAAGTTAGTGTATCTGTGTGTGGCTGAGTACTTATTCACAACTGATCTCAATCTAAACGTTTCTGTATGCACAACCTTGGTAACACAAGGAATACTCTGCTAATACATTAACAAGGACCTTTTAATAATTATACAGTTACAAACTGAGAACAAAATGCAATCAATATAACTATCAGGTTTTAGATAGTTCTGAGAAATGAAGTAAAGGTAGACCTACAACCAGCGCTGGGTTGCTCCTGGTTAGGCTTCTGCGCATGTGCAGAAGTGTGAGAAGTGGAATAATTATTCTCGTAAGAAATAAGAATTCAAACATGTAAGAAGATATTGCACAACCATTTTATGATTATATAATCAAAAATGTACTTTTGCCTGGTAATCTTCAGTTTGACCTTATAAACAGGATACGTTATAAGATATGTCTGTCCATAGGGAGGAGGTGTTTATGCAACCAGAATGTTGGAAAGGGCATGTTGACATTAAAGTGAGGAAATGAGCTGTTATGAGGGTGATGGATGTTGTAGGGGTCTTTCCAAGTTGGAAAGCACCGTGAAAGGGTGCCAAAAGTGTTATATAAAGTATTATATAAGGGGTGGAGTGGACAATGAAGTAGGAGGAGTAAAGTTGAAGATGTGAATTGTATATATATATATGTGGCATTCATATTGTAAATTTGCCTCTTGTGATACGGAGATCTTAGTTCCGATCACATGGGGACCATTCTTGCAAGAATGATGTAATAATAAACTGCTTGTTTTATTGTTCATTTGGACTCCTGTTGAATTCTTGGTTGGATTTTTCTAACAAGAAGCGTCGCGCGAACCGGTAGCAAAATCATTTACAACCCACCACTGCCTACAACCTGTACATTATAAGACAGTTTTACTATGAGAGGAATAAGCTTCTTCCATTAGTGCTGGGTAGTCTTGTGTTCTACAGAAAGCAAACATTTCCTCTTGAGGCTTGGATAAAGTATCTACTTAACTTGAAAATAGGAAACAGTCCATTAAATCAGGCAGTGTCCAACATTCCAAATATTAGTCCCAACAAAAAGCTATCGCCTTTCCAAACATGATGGATATTGAATTGAATCGAATACTTTATTTGGCCACGTGTGATTAGACACACAAGCAATCTGTCTCTGGTGCAGAAGCTCTCAGTGTACATGCAAAATAACAAAGTAATAATCATGATAATCATAATAATACCAATACAAGGGCAAGTAAAGAAAATAATGAGGATAAATAATACTACAGCCATACCACATGGGCAAATACACATGGACATGAGACAGCACTGTGAGAATTAGGTGTTCATCAGAGTGACGGCACGAAGGGAAAAAACTGTCCCTGTGTCTAGTTGTTTTGGCATGTGATGCCCTATAGTGGCATCCCGACAGAAGGAGCTTTATGTCCAGGATGTGAGGAGGAGTCTACAGATAATATTCTCTGGCAATATTACACTTTTAACCAGAGCATATAAAACATTTGCCAGACCAATTCTGGAATATAGCTCACCTGTCTGGAACCTGCACTGCATATTGGACATTAATACAATTGAGAGAGTCCAGAAATATTTCACAAGAAGAGTCCTCCACTCCTTTGCTCGCAACAGAATTCCTTATTCCACCAGACTTGAAATTTTGGGCTTGGACAACTTAGAGCTACGTCGCCTTCGATCTGATCTAAATGTAGTTCATAAAATCATCTGCCACAATGTCCTACCTGTCAATGACTACTTCAGCTTCAACCGCAACAATACACAAGCACACAATAGATTCAAACTCAATGTAAACCGCTCGAAACTCAACTGCAGAAAATACGACTTCAGCAACAGAGTAATCACTGCCTGGAATGTACTACCTGACTCTGTGGTTTCTTCCCCAAACCCCCAAAACTTTAACCTTAGACTGTCTACAGTCGACCTCACCCCATTCCTAAGAGGTCTGTAAGGGGCGTGCATAAGCGCACCATCGTGCCTACCGTCCCTGTCCTTCTGTCCTATTGTCCAAATTTACCTATACATACTTTGCTTTTGTTTATGTTTATATCATACCTGTTATCTTGTACACGTGTTGCTAAATAAATAAACAAACAAACAAACAAACAAACAAATAAATATCTTCTCAGCTCTCCTTCTATATCCACACAATATACAGGTCTTCTATGGAAGGCAGGCTGGTTGCAATTGTTCTTTCTGCAGTCTTAACTAGTTGGAGTCTGTACCTGTCATGTTTGGTTGCCATATTGTTGGCAGCTTATGGTAGGGTATATTCACCCTTCCATGCCAGCAGAAATCCATCCGCAGCATGAGTTCAGCAGCTGAAGAAAGCATTGCTATGGAAAATGCAGATATTCAATAAAGCTGCTGGCTGATTCTAGGATACGGAAACAACTGCTTACCAACAGCCTTGCCGCTGCTGTAATTCCTGTCCAGCGGATTACTTGAGTTAATTGCAGGGGCCAGAGAAGCTCATTCAAACAAAGTAGGTCTAGCAGCCAATGCCTGTTTCCAGGTGATGAAAACAGATCTACCCCAAATGCAGTCACTCGCTGAGGATAGTGGCTGCTGGCAAACAGATGGAAACAACTGGAGAGGGGTCTCCAAATGGCAATGGCCTCATCCCTTCACCTGCTGCTAGGGCGCCTGTGTCCTAGTGAAATTTGCATACCACTTTGTGCATGGGCAAAATGCCATCTCAACAGATGGAAAATGAGTGTAGGCAGCCAAGAGACCATGTCTGAGCATCAAGCACATTTGTGAAGGGCAGGATTTCCAGCGTGGAATGTCAAAACAGCTGCTTCTTTCCAAGGCTGGTGTGCTGGCAGGCAAGGTGGGCTTGTGTTTAGGCTATTCATCACTCAATTCAATTTTCTTTCTTTTGTGGAAGCCAACTTTGGTGATTCTGCACGAGGGAATGCTCCTGTAATCTCATTTGCATTCATCACATTGCAAGTAATAAAAACAAATGAGAAGAATCCACAGGTTCAGCAGTCACCTGAGAAATTAGTATGCAACTACATCAAAACACAGATTTAAAAAGAGTTGCATGAAGAAGCTCATTCTGTAGCCTCAAGGCTATCATTACAGATGCCTGTTCTTGCTAATGCTGGGCTTCAGGAAGCTATAGTTCTTAATTTCCTGCACTGATAATAATTCTTTCATTCCTAAAACAACTCTCTATAGGAAAGACAATGCTGACAACATTTCCACATGGATTATGTACACAATCGCACAGAATTTACAGGGGTGGGATGGGAAATCAAGATCATTATCATAAGTAGAAGAGTGACGATTTTTGCAAATTATTTTCAAATGCCTGTTGATGCCTGTTTCATCTCATTTGTGACCTTCTTGCCAAACTTTATGTCCTGAAAAGCGGCCTGATTTTAAATAAATAAACCCATCCATTCTCCATCCATTAATCATGTTTATCTATATGTTTATGTTTATCTTTATGTTTAAATGTTGGTGAAAGCTACTGACCCATCGATCTTTTGAAGTTACAGGACAACGTATAGAATTAACACAAATATATTTATAATAATTAAAAGATGGAAATAATTGCCACTTTCAATGTTTGGAAATAAACCACATTATTAGCAGTGTAAAAAAAGCTTAAAAACAATGAAAATTTAAATTGGTAGAAATATACAGATTACAATGGAAAGTATTTTCAGTTTACACATTCAAAAAAACACAACACGAAGACTAGGGGAGACATGATAGCAATGTTTCAATATTTGAGGGGTTGCCATGAAGAAGAGGGGGTCAACTTATTTTCCAAAGCTCCAGAAGTCAAGACAAGAAACAATGGATGGAAACTAATTAAGGAAAGAAGCAACTTAGAACTAAGGAGAAATTTCTTAACAATGAGAATAATTTAATAACTCTATTAAAATGTTGCTAATGCATCATTTTAGACAGTTACAAATGCAAGCAGTTGAGAGGAAAAAATTGGTATGTTTGGTAGGGGAAAAAAAACCCCAGTCCTCTTAAGGAATGCAGAAGTCAAGTAGCCATTTTGTAAAAGATTCCTACATTACCATAATATAGACCAGAGGTGGGTTCCTCCCAGTTTGGATCGGTTTGCCCAAACCGGTAGTGACCCGCTGGTGACATCACGATGATATCATGGAACCGGTTCGATCAGTGCCGGTCCGTAGGTGCTGCCATCATTTTTTTTTAAAAAAAAAAATCAGAATTCTTTTTTTTTTCAGAATTTTTCTTTTTGGAATTTTTTTCCATTTTTTTTTCTTCTGCACATGCGCAGAAGCTGAGTTTCCGGCACTGTGCATGTCGTCGCCATCTTGTTTTCAGGGGGGGTGTTGGGGAATTTTTTTGGATTTTTTGCCACTGTACATGTGCGCTTGCGCTTTGTGCGCATGCACCCACGAGGTGCGCCCACGCAGCACGGGAGGAAGCAAACCAGCAGCGAGGTAAGTTAGAACCCACCCCTGACAAATAGACAAATAACAATTATATATAGTGATGTTGATGTTAGGGTTGTGTTAAAAAACCTTTTTGTGTGCCCAAATAATTAAAGCTCATACTTTATCAATCTTTCTGCTGCATGTTTAATTACAATATTTGTACAAAATATTTTTCTATCCCATGCAAAATATCTAAACAGGTTTTAGTCTTAGTCTCCAGTACAAAGAAAAGAATATATACATGGTATCATGGTGAAAGCAACAAAAAATTAGACAAAATGAAGACAAAAATCTCCAAAACCTGCTTAAGAACAATGCATGTGCAATGTTGTTCTAAGGTGTTTCATTGTATTCAATGTGCTTCTGATGTATAGATTTTCTAATTGAACTGGTCATATCAAAACAATGACTTTGTAGAGAATTGCTCAAGGTGGGTAAGAACTGCTATGTCACATTCAACCATGGGTGGGTTTTAACTTACCTCACTGCCGGTTCGCTTCTTCCAGCGCGGCATGGGCGCGCCTCATGGGGGCGCCTCGTGGGCGCGCCTCGTGGGCGCGCCTCATGGGCGCGCCTTGTGGGCGTGTGTGTACTTTGCGCGCGCATGAGCAGTGCCAAAAAATAAAAATAAAAAGCCAAAAACAAAATGGTGATGCATGCACAGTGCTGGAAATTTGGCTTATGCACATGCTCAGAAGAAAAAAAAAACCACAGAAAAAAATTCAAAAAAAAAAAATTCAAAAAAAAGATGGGGGCGTCCACAGACCGGCACCAACCGAACTGGTTCTGTGACATTATTGTGACATCACAAGTGGGTTGCTACCATTTTGGGTGAACTGGTCCGAACCGAGAGGAACCCACCTCCGCATTCAACCATCATTAATTCTAAGGATCAGTCTACACATTTTCTGCTTTCACATTTTAATGACACTTTCAAAGTAGTTATCCCAAATTAACTCAATCATATTTATCACTCAAAAGAAGATCATTATTCACTTGAAGCCACAGATCATCGGGACAGGCCAAATCATTATTTTCTACTTTGATTTGAACTTTTATGGTGAACTGTAGACTTAAAAAGTGAAATGAACCTTTTGCATTATCGCACCAGTGACAATTTGTTGGACAAACTTTGAAAAATTGGCGTATTGGGTAGTCGACTGCATCTAAATGCTATTGTGTCCTGGAAAGCAAAAAAATATTTTTACCTAACTTCACATCTGAAAATGATTTTTCATACAGTGTACTGAAAAACCAATAAACACTTGGAAATCAGACTGAACCTCTGATTTCAGTTTTGCTTTGGTAGAATGTGACATCCACTGAAAGAGTTTGGAGAAATTATTGTTGACCTATTATACCAGCGGTGGGTTGCTATCGGTACGGTACGGTTCTACGAACCAGTAGCGGCGGTGGTGGGAGACTCCACCCACCCGCCCCGGATGCTTCTGCACATGCGCAGAAGCATTGGGTGCGGGCGCAGGTGTGAGGATGAGCGCAAACCGGTAGCCACGGGATTTAGAACCCATTACTGTATTCTACCCTCAAAACTTTATGGTTTGATAACTTTCCAGTCAAAATCTTGACCCAAAATTAAATAAAAAACACTTATTTACTGTGATTACATTTTATACTGTGCTGTATTACATAGAATCATGACAAAATGAATATAAGACTATGGAGGACAATTATTTACTTTCTCCTAGGATATCTTCAGAAAGTAGCAGCATCTAGGAGAACTGGACTCTTATCAAAAAGCAGAGTTAAATCCAGTTAGCATTTGCATGTGAGAACTCTATTTCAGAGATATCGGTTAGACTGAGAAAACAATGCACAGCTTTGAAGAATGCAATACAGCTGGTCCTTGACTTATAACAGTTCATTTCATAAGTCACTGAAAGAAGTGACTTATGACCTTTTTTCACGCTTACAACCTTTGTAGCATCCCAATGACTCACATAACAAATGTCTCACTTAACTACAAAAATGTTTGGCTCAATTTTGGTCGTAAGTCACGGACTACCTGTAAAAGTAACTTCTTTAGTATTGCCTAGAAAGCTATGTGAACATATACATAAAGTTTAGAAGTTGAACTCAAAGATACTTTATCTTCATATTAACCTTATTACACTATGAGTGAGGTGGGGGAATTCTGCACTACTCAAATTATGTGATGGCTAAAGATGTTTGCTTTCACTCCATAATCATGAGGCACTGAAGCAGCACTTTCCGCTGATGTTTGTTCAATCTGCAACGTATTCTAGAAGTAGCTGGGTTGAAAAATATTCCATTCAACTGTATCAGGGGTGGGTTCCATTTACCTTTGCCGCCAGTTCGCATTGCAATGTTTCACGCACGTGCTACCCTCGCACATGTATGTGCATTCCCGCCATGCAATTTCACTTCTGCGCATGCTCAGTAGCAGGATTCAGCCTGAAATACAGCTGAGAAGCTGATCAGCTGTGCTTCGGGCAAAGAAATAAAGGTGAGTATTAATGCGGGGGCGGGTGGGAGGACTCTTTTTCAAGCCGCGGAAGAGGAGAAGCCATCCAAACATGAAAAAATTCACCCAAAATTCCCCAAAAAAGATGGCGGCGACCACGGACCGGCACCAACCGAACCGGATCCGTGACGCCATCATCGCATCACCAGCGGGTCGCTAACAGTTCGGGCAATCTGGTCCGAACCGGGAGGAACCCACCCCTGAACTGTATGAATGAGAGATACTGAAGAAGACACCTAGTGAGACTTCAAGAAAATCTGCATTTATGCGGCTTAATCTTTTGTATAAAAATACTTTAAGGCCTTGACATTAAGAAGGACTTAGAAAAAAAATCTCAATCTGTTTTTCTCAGAGATAGTTTACTTGAAAAATAAAAATGTTCACACTCATGACAGTTTTATAACCTGCTGTAGGAATCAAATTTATTTATAGCTTGTTATTGCTTCTCCTATAACTGGAGATCAGGATTCTTACTGTACATATGAGATATTTAAAGCACTGAGAGCATTTTGGCAACCTTAGAAGATGCTTTTCATTTTTAGTGATTTGTTAATTGTAAAACATTTACTTTTAATCCATTTACTTTCATTCTCAATTAGTTTTGCTTACTTTTAGGACAGAACCTGTAGTGTGGGAATAGACGCAGGGGTGAAATCCAGGAGGTTCTGACAGGTTCTGGGGAACCGGTAGTGGAAATTTTGAGTAGTTCAGAGAACCGGTAGTGGAAATTTCGAGTAGTTCGGAGAACCGGCAAATACCACCTCTGGCTGACCCCAGAGTGGGGAGGGAATGGAGATTTTGCAATATCCTTCCCCCAGGAGTAGGGAGGGAATGAGGATTTTGCAGTATTCTTCTCCTGGAGTGGGGTGGGAATCAGAGGTGGGTTGCTCCCGGTTTGGACCAGTTCTATAGAACTAGTAGCTGGAATTTCCCCCCACTCACCGAACCGGGAGTGATGGCTGGCTGGCCACGCCCCCAAACCAGCTCTCTCAGTGGTGCCATAGGTGCTGCCATTTAGATTTTTGCTTCTGCTCATGCACAGAAGTTGTTTTTGGCAGTGCGTACATGGCGCGGGAGGAAGTGAATCGACGGCAAGGTAAGTTAGAACCAACCCCTGGTGGGAATGGAGATTTTGCAGTATCCTTCCCCTGCCATGCCCACCAAGCCATACCACACCCACCAAGCCATGCCCACAGAACCGGTAGTAAAAAAAATTGGATTTCACCACTGGAATAGAGGATTCTTTTTGGGTAGCATGACCTCAGAAACAATTATTTATTATTATTTATTATTTATTTATTTATTTTATTTAGACGCTCTTATAGGCCGCCCAATCCCGTGGGACTCAGGGCGGAGTACAGCATGAATAAGAAGCGTACATTTAAAAACAATAATCATAATTTAAATTAAAATATAATTTTAAAAAAACATTATAAACACAACATTCAGGGGGAATCTGATTATCCTATTCACCCCATCTGCCGGAAGAGCCATGTTTTTAAGGCTTTACGGAAGGCCAGCAGGGTGGGGATGGTCCGGATCTCTGGTGGAAGTTGGTTCCAGAGGGACGGGGCTCCCACAGAGAAGGCCCTCCCCCTAGGCCCCGCCAGTCGGCATTGTTTGGCCGACGGGACCCGGAGGAGGCCCTCTCTGTGGGACCTAACCGGTCTTAGGGAGGTATGTGGTAGGATGCGGTCCCGCAGGTAACCTGGCCCTGAGCCATGTAGGGCTTTAAAGGTAACGACCAACATCTTAAATTGCAACCGGAGACTAATTGGTAGCCAATGCAGCTGGCGAAGGAGAGGTGTTACGTGGGTGTATCTTGGTACACCCACTACAGCTCGCGCAGCTGCATTCTGTACCAACTGGAGTCTCCGGATGCTCTTCGAGGGTAGCCCCATGTAGAGCGCGTTACAGTAGTCTAGCCGTGAGGTGACAAGGGCATGAGTGACTGTGAGCAAGGCCTCCCTCTCCAAGTAAGGTCGCAATTGGTGCACAAGACGGATCTGTGCGAAGGTCCCCCTAGCCACAGCTGAAAGATGTTGATCCAATTTTAGCTGTGGATCTAGGAGGACACCCAAATTGCGAACCTGTTCTGAGGGATTCAATTTTTCTCCCCCAAGAACCAAGGAGGGACAGTCGACATAGTCCTTGGGAGGCAATATCCAGAGCCACTCAGTCTTGTCTGGGTTGAGCCTGAGTCTGTTCACTCCCATCCAGACCCTCACATCGTCCAGGCAGCGGCACATTACATCAACTGCTTCACTGAATTGACACGGGGTGGAGATGTACAACTGGGTATCATCAGCATACTGCTGATACCTCACCCCATGTCGTCGGATGATCTCACCCAGCGGTTTCATGTAAATGTTAAACAGGATGGGCGAGAGGACCGAGCCCTGTGGCACCCCGCAAACCAGGGGCCTAGGGGCCGACCTCTGTCCTCCTGTCAACACCGACTGTGTCCTGTCAGAGAGGTAGGAGGAGAACCACCGTAAAACAGTGCCTCCCACTCCCATCTCCCCAAGACGACGCAGAAGGATACCATGGTCAATGGTATCGAAAGCCGCTGAGAGGTCAAGTAACACCAGGATGGAGGAATAACCCCCATCCCGGGCTCGCCAGAGATCATCCATCAGCGCGACCAAAGCAAAGTAATTATTTCCTTACATGTAACATATGTAAGAAGTGAATATATGACATCTTTGATGTCAGATTTTTATTAAAAAATATACTTAAACTGATTTGGAAACCCAACTGAAAGTCAGATCTACTCCAAGACTCTATGTGGAAATAGTGTTGGCAAGGCAGGCTTGAAAATTGGTAGATGGCACATTGCAACTCAAGCCTCACCACTGTTTTCTGAGCATGCATTCAGAAAAAGTAAGACTTACATTGTGGCACTTCAACCACCAACTTATCAATGTTGATGTCTTCTTTGTGGGAATCACTGCTTTAAGAAAAGTCCTGGTCCTGGATTTGAAACAAAGGTGCGAAAATGGAATTTCATTTTTCTATAAATTAACACAAAACTCCCACAAATGATAAAAGCTAGGGAAGTATTAAAAGACATGGCGAAGTGAGCCAAATTTTATAGGAACAATGAATGCATCTTTGAGCAACGATCCTTGAAAATCTGATACATAAATGTATAAATGTGATGATGAAATTTGCTGCGACTGTAGTCCCTTCTGCCAAATGTTAGTCAGGGCATTTTGTGGAAAGATAAGACTTGATTGTAAGAGCCTGAAGCAGAAATATAAGAAATGAAGTTCCGGGTTTTCCCTTGGTGGGAGGTGAGGAAGCAGGATATTAGAGGACAAACTTTGGTACAGCATACGAACAATGTACAATGAACTCTTGCATTTTCAGTTTCCCCATCATATCACGTGCTTCACTACTAAGAGGCAAACAGTTTTTAATTTAACAATCATGAATAATAATAACAACTGATGGCTTTATCCTACATGTTTTTTTCTGGATATAATATATTGATATTTCTCCATTTATTTATTTGTGAGATTTATATATCGCCTCACAATGCAAACACTCTCTAAGCGGTTTACACCAGTAAGCAATGTATATTTATATTGCCCCCAACAATCTGGGTCCTCATTTTACCTACCTCGGAAGGATGGAAACTGAGTCAACCTTGAGCCGGTGAGATTTGAACCGCTGACCTGCAGATCAGTGTCAGCTAAAGTGGCCTGCAGTACCTGCCTCTAACTGCTGCGCCATCTCAGCTCTTTTATATCCATGGTAGCCAACACAACTGCAAAAGACGAGAGAGAATCTGGGAGTCTAAATCAATCTCTCTCCCCACCCCCCAGCCGGCCGGCCGGCCCCAGATCAGAATTATTTGCCTGCTTGACTCCATTAAAAATACTGCCATGTACTCTTGTCTCTGCTAGGCCATCTGGGATAATTGCAAAATTGACCCCCTTTGGCTTTAGTTTCCCAACTTGCATGTGCAATAACTAAATAAATAACCAAATAAATAGTGTTTATTTTTCAACAGCAAATTAAAACCATGATTGGCAGAAAATGTGGTACTAACACCTATCAAAATGTGTTATACCATTTCCCTCTTTTCTTAATAGATCAACACTGATTCTTTGCTTTTCCATACGTTCAAGAATCCTCTTGGACTTTTTGAAGTGACTTGATAAGCAAGTAGTTCTGGTACTTTATCTTATTGATATAGATACATGGGTACAAATCTCCACAGTTCTTGAAAACAGGAACTTCAATCCATTTTAATTTTCATAACCTCTATTTCTGCTTTCTTGCCTTTCTAGTCTTCAATTGACAATGCTCTTGAACATGATTTTGGTCCCTTAAAGCCACAGGCATGTTCTCGGTTGACACAAAAATCTGTATAATAGCCAGCTGGATGTCAAATTTGCAGTTGTTGTTTGTCTAAACGGGATAATCTATCCCTACATTAGAAAAGTAGTGATTATCATTATTTTCTATTCCTAAACTGTAATTTGATATTTGCTGTTGCAAATAAGTGCTATTTGATCCACAGAACAAAGTAATTACTCATTGTCTGGGTTGTATCTAGGAATGAAGCATATATTCTAGCTAGCCAATGTTTGAATGGGAAACAAGCAACGATCCAATGATAGAAACAGGTTAGCAACTTGTTTAATTAGGAACATGTAACTCTTCACTTTGTGCGGGATACTTTCACACTTCTATTGAAATTGATGTTGAACATTTTTCTTAACATTATTTCAATCTCTTATTCAGTTAAAAATTGTACCCTAGGGCAATTTATATATTAATGAATATTAAGCAGTCCCTATACTAAAGAAACAACACCAAAGAAAATGAGACAGTAGGGAGAAAACATATTCAAGTTGTAGTTTGTAATTACAAGTTTTTTTGTAAAGCGGTTTAATCTAATAGAGAAGATGGAAGTAATAAGTTCCTTCCCGTTCGTGATTTTGAATCTAATACATTTGGCTGGACTTGCCTTTATTGTGATACTCTTTCTTGGAGAATTCTGGGAGAGAGAGAAACTGGGATAGACAAGGGACAGGTTGCATTGCCATTCTGCTCAGCATAATAATTAGGCTTCTGAATACAAGGTCTGCTGAAGTGCCTAAGGAATTATACAACTACTACACACTACAAAAAAGACATTGAAACCCTAGAGAAAGTGCAGAAGAGAGCAACCAGGATGATAAAGGGTCTGGAAAATAAAACATACAAAGAGCGGTTGCAGGAACGGAGCTTGGCCAGTCTGGCGAAGAGAAGGACCAGGGGTGACATGATAGCAGTGTTCCAATACTTGAGGGGATGCCACAGAGAGGAGGGGGTCAGGCTGTTCTCTATGGCACCAGAAAGCCAAACAAGGAATAACGGATGGAAGCTGACCAAGGAGAGATTCAACCTGGAAGTGAGGAGAAACTTTCTGACGGTGAGAGTGATCAACCAGTGGAACAGCTTGCCAGCGGAGGTTGTGAGAGCCCCAACACTTGCAACCTTCTTTATTGGCCAAGTGTGATTGGACACACAAGGAATTTGTCTTTGGTGCATATGCTCCAAAGTCTCTCAAGGAGAGACTGGACTGCCATCTGTCTCAAATGGTGTAGGAACTCCTGCTTGAGCAGGGGGTTGGACTAGATGACCTACAAGGTCCCTTCCAACTCTAATAATAAATCTAAAAACTAAAAAAATCACATTGTAAAAAAATGTAAACTGAAAGCTGAACACTGAGAAATAGAAAGTGACAGAAAGAAGATGCTTGTTTTCAAGCTATGGTTTTTGGACAGTTGGACAGTTACTAAGAGTACTATGGATTGCAAGGAGAACCAACCAATCAGTAAAGCCTGACTACTCCCTTGAGATGAGTTACATACTTTGAGTATCTCAATCATGTGGGTGATGGGCTAGGACAAAAAACAATGCTTGTCCAGACTGGAAAAAATAAAATAAAATAATACACCAGATAAAATGGATGGGTAGATGGACATAATAAAAAAAGATGACTAGAATGACCCTGGAAGAGCCATAGGTTATTATTAAGATCAGGTTAAGTTATAGAATCTCAGTGACCATGATTCCAGTCCCAACTGTAATAGCAAATCAAGCATTACATATATGTCAGCAGTGAAACTAAGGGCTCATCCCCACAGCCCCTAGGGGTTCCCAGGCAGATAGCTTATACAAAGGTGTCACGTTCCAAGCTTCCAGCACTAGGAATCAGAAAGCAACAGAGTTTGTTAGATGCATTTAATCTGGAAAGGCTTAGAAACTTGGCACAAAGTGACTACAATCAAAGTCAGTGCTACCTGCTGCTGCGTTAGCGCTGATTTAAACCCCCTGTGTGCACCTGCCCTACCCATGTGGTTTGTGGCCGCCGTGAAAGTCCTAGAGGGTTTGGCTGCACTGATGCCATCCCTTGGCAGCTTGCCTGTGCTCCAGCCATGCACTCTGGCCTCCAGCTGATCGGGGCTCCAGCTGGGGTCCCCAGCCGTCGGCTGATCCGCGCTCCAGGTGATCTGCGCCAATGCCCAGTTGATTGTCGTGCGCCACTCCCCAGCTTATCATTGGCTGGGTTCCTCCCATGCTGTAAGTCCATTCAATGTCCCTGCCAAGTCTTCCCCCCCAAATGGCAACCCCGAAATGGCCCGCCAGCAGCTCGCTGTCTCGGGGGTTGACAAAAGGACATATCCATAAAGGAGAGGCTCCTTCTCGTGGCCAGATCACAATGAGAAGTCAGATCCAGCAGATCTAGGAGGAACGTGCCTCTTATTCCTGCCCCACCCGCTGAAAAACTTGTTGATCCCCAGACGTGTCTCTGCAAATAATAGGAATCTCTTCATTTATTCCATGCTCATATTAGGAGACGTATGAAGATTTAAAGAAAAAAAATCAGACATCAAGACAATGTCACATGGAGGAGGAACTTGAGGAGTGATGGCAACTTGAAGAGCACTCGTTGGCTTTCTGAAGAAGCACTTCCCTTCTATGCAGCCATGGGGCTGTATCCTAATGTGGCTGTTTATATTTTGTCTGCCAAAGAGATGATAACCTCATCAAGCAGTCAACATTTTCTCTTCGTTTCAGCACAGGGGTTAGAGTGAGGGGTTATTGGCCCCATGGAATATCTTCCCCGATGTTAAAATTCCCACTGGCAAATTCTGCATAGGCCTTGTTGGTTACCACCATGCTAACTTTCCTACCTGCAATCTCCCTTGTCTTTTCCACCTCATTCTTCACTTCTCTACTGCCTCCCTTCCTTCCACTGTCATACACCAAGGGTGGATCATTGACCTTCCCTGCTCTTCTCTCTTGTGTTTTCTTGAAAGCTCTGCTATCACCCCTAACAGAGGTGGCCACCAACTGCCCCCACCTTGGAAGGAGGCAGGAGGGAGAGTTGGTAGAAGAAGAAGATCATCGGTTCGTCAGTTGGAATGTTGACACTTTCTCGTTTACTGGTCCTTGTTCTTCTGACAGCAGCCGTGAATGGCAGTGAATGGTGTCAGGGCTGAGGTTTTACCAGGAAGTAGACTTTACTTAAGGGAACGCGGTGGCTCAGGGGCTAAGACGCTGAGCTTGTCGATCAGAAAGGTCGGCAGTTTGGCGGTTTGAATCCCAAGCGCTGCGTAACGGAGTGAGCTCCCGTTACTTGCCCCAGCTTCTGCCAACCTAGCAGTTCGAAAGCATGTAAAATGCAAGTAGAAAAATAGGGACCACTTTGATGGGAAGGTAACAGCGTTCCATGCACCTTTGGCGTTTAGTCATGCCGGCCACATGACCACGGAGACGTCTTTGGACAGCGCTGGCTCTTCGGCTTTGAAACGGAGATGAGCACCACCCCCTAGAGTCGGGAACGACTAGCACATATGTGTGAGGGGAACCTTTACCTTTTACCTTTACCTTTAGGCTTACTAGATTAGATGCATGATGCGAGAGCAGCAGTTTGTAACAGACATGCTTTTCTCCCATCTCAAGAGCAAGGTAGTATGGGAGGATCAGCCTTGAGGGATTACAGCCATCAAGTAGGACAAGCTGATCTAGAGGTTACCTTCGGGACTGCATTCTGCCTCATACTTCCCTTCGACCGGTTAGGACCCACAGAGTGGGCCTCCTCCAGGTCCCGTCAGCCAAGCAATGCCAGCTGGCGGGCCCTAGGGGGAGGGCCTTCTCTGTGGCCGGCCCCGTGCTCTGGAACCAACTTCCCCCAGAGACCCGAACCATCCCCACCCTGCTGGCCTTCCGAAAAGCCGTTAAGACATGGCTCTTCCTGCAGGCGGGGGGGGGAGACTAGTCCCATCTGAGCCCTCCCCTGGTATGTTTGATGGTAATTATTTTTAATTTTTTAAATGTTTTAATTGTTTTTAACTGTGTTTATTATCTGGTATTCTTTAGAATGATGTACGCCGCCCTGAGTCCCTCGGGAGTAGGGCGGCATAGAAGAACCAATAATAAATAAATAAATAAATAAATAAATAAATAAATAAATAAATAAATAAATAAATAAATAAATAAATAAATAAATAAATAAATAAATAAATAAATGATCTGGAGATGTAAAATCCAAGCTGTCCAAAGCTGATATGGTTCTACATGATGAATTAATGTGGCTTGAAGAATCGGCAATCCAAAGACAGTGAAGGAAACCTGATGAGTTCCCTCCCCGCAAACCTGATGACCTTCAGACACATTCCTGCAAGACATGAATCTCTTTCATTTACTCTGCGCTCACATTATAAGAAGCATGGCACTTTCTTTTTTCTTTTTTCGTTTTTTTAAACTCAGTTAAACATTTCAAGACCCAGACTTATTAGTAGGCACTGTATTCATACCACCATCCCAAGGCAATGTAAACTTTAAAGAGGATTAAATAGGGGCTGAGGAAAAAGCAATATTAAAAAGAAGAGCCTTGATTTTTTTTAAAAAAATGTTTAGTGAGGGAGAATCCCCCGAGCTTGAAAAATAACAGGTTCCACATTCAAGAAGGGCAATTGTCCAAATATAGAGTGTCAGTGAATATATGAATATATCACTGGCCTTAACAAGCTCTAGCGTATTGATCAAATCTACACAAGCCTCATTTAAAAGAAATCAGCAGAGTTTATAGTCTGACACACAAGGTCAAGGACTGATGCCTTTTGTCGTGTAAACTTCCAGGTCCAAAGGTTGTTGATGCTCAATCAAATTGAACCATCCTCCACAATGCAGACTAGAAAGGCCTTCTTTCATGTTTGTGCTTTGGTTTTTAAATAATTAATGTACTGAAATGAACCAATAGCACTTAGCAATAGCACTTAGACTTATATACCGCTTCATAGTGCTTTTACAGCCCTCTCTAAGCGGTTTACAGAGTCAGCATATTGCCCCCAACAATCTGGGTCCTCATTTTACCCACCTCGGAAGGATGGAAGGCTGAGTCAACCTTGAGCCGGTGAGATTTGAACAGCTGAACTGCTGAACTGCAGTGCTGCATTTTAACCACCGCGCCACCTCGGCTCTTGAAAAGGGAAAACATAGAATAAATAATACCTGATTAGGAGAACGTCTCATAGGGCACTTCCTTACAGGTATGTTAAAATGCCTTTCTTTGGTTTTCATTGCTAAGTTCAGTTCTGCTTCGGGATCAAGTCTGTAAGGTACAGAACTGTTCTTGTAATTTTAGTATGGGATAAGTTCAATGAATGATTCATGAACTCCTTGACTTCATTTGCCTAACATCAAAGGTCATCAACTGGGGAGATAACCTTCATCAATCCATGCATCCTGGGATAAAATTTGGACTAGGGAGAAAGTTTGCTAGAGAACCATATTGCCTTTACCTTCCCTGTTTCTGCTGGCATTGGACCTGCACCTTCCCTACTGTCTTTCTCCATATAAGCCACAAACAAAGTACCACATTTTTCGATGTATAAGACGCACCTTTTTATCCCCAAAAAGAGGGTGAAAACTTGGGTGCGTCTTATACACCAAATGCAGCCCCACCCACCCACCCACCCACCCACCCTTTGGCCTCTGTCTTCCAGCAATTTACCTGTTTGCAGCAAAGAGGGAAGAGCCTGTAAAGCAAAGCAAGTCACTAGCACTTCCCGACCTACAGCTGATTTGCCACATGGGAAAATGAAAGTGAAACTGCAAAGAGGCAAATAGCTGGGAGAGACTCGCAGATTTTTATTTTTTGCTGAACTGGATGGAAGGGGTTAAGTGAATAACTATAAATGTCTGTAGAATGTTCAAATTATTAGACTTATTTTTTAAAGACTGCTTTATTATTGTTCTAGAGCCAGAGGCAATTTTAAGACTTATGGACTTATTTATTTATTTATTTATTTATTTATTTAAATGGATTTCTATGCCGCCCAACTCCCGGGGGACTCTGGGCGGCTCACAACATATCAGAATCCATTCCACAGTATTAAAAAATACAATAATTAAAAAGTACAAAAATTAAAAAGAGTATCTCACATTCACAATCAAGGGGGGAGATCCATATCTTGTCTAGTTGGTCTCACTTTCACCCCGCCTGCTGGAAGAGCCAAGTTTTTATTGCTTTACGGAAGGCCAGCAGGGTGGGGATAGTCCTGATCTCTGGGGGAAGCTGGTTTCACAGGGAGGGAGCTCCCACAGAGAAGGCCCTCCCCCTCGGCCCCGCCAACCGACATTGCTTGGTCGATGGGACCTGGAGGAGGCCAACTCTGTTGGCCCTGACCGGTCGTAGGGAGGTATGCGGCAGGATGCGGTCCCGAAGGTAACCTGGCCCTGAGCCATGTTAGCTTTGCTGGCTGTGGAATTCTGGGAGTTGAAGTCCACAAGTCTTAAAGTTGCCAAGGTTGGAGATCCCTGTAAATCTAGACAACTTAACAAAATAAAGAAGCTTTTAAAATAAATGCTTGCTCTGATGAGGCCCAGTGCTATTGTATGTTCTTTTAAATAATAGAGAATAATGTATACTTCCAGAAATTTTAATTAATTTTAACAGCTCTGTACAAGTATAGTCTGAAATGTAATAGTGTTTAGTATTAGAGTCTGTTGGGCGTTTACTGAGTGGTTCTTTCCTGTTACCTTTCAGAAAAACCAAACCTTCATTAGTTAATGATACTATGGGATACATACAATGCTCTTTATATTATTTTCAATTGGAAGAGTGAACTTTCTTTCTGTAAGCATAAGGGAAAAGGTCATTCTTATTAGGACGAAAGCAGTGAATAATTTAGTGGGACTGCTTGGAAAAACCCTTAAAATAAGGGTTTGTGCCATGTGGCTATTTCAGGTGACTCTCTCCAACCACATATATACACACCTACCTCCACCTTTTCATCATCCCTCCTTTCATCAAGAGGGAATCAAGCTATTTTCCAAAGCACCTGAGAGCAGGACAAGAAGCAATGGGTGGAAACTAAACAAGGAGAGAAGCAACTTAGAACCAAGGAGAAATTTCCTGACAGTTAGAACAATTAATCAGTGGAACAACTTGCCTCCAGAAGTTATAAATGCTCCAACACTGGAAGTCTTTAAAAAGAGATTGGATAACCATTTTGTCATTTGTCTCTAATGATATAGGGCCATGATGGCGAACCTATGGCACACAGAGCTCTCTCTGTGGGCATGCGCACCGTCGCCAGCTGCTCTTCTTGTTTCCAGCGGGCACATGCACGCCGGCCAGCTAGTCTTCGCGAGTGCTGGAGTGCCAGAAAACGGCCCTAAAAACAGCCCAAAAACATGCCGTTTTGGGGCTGTTTTCTGGGCCATTTTCAGACTGCTTTTTGGGCCATTTCCCAGACTGTTTTGGGGCCATTTTCTGGGCATTTTCTGGGGCATTTTCTGGGCTATTTTCTGGGGCATTTTCTGGGCATTTCTGGGCCCAAAAACAGCCTGAAAACGGCCCGAAAAACAGCCAAAAACAGGCCATTTGGGGGCTGTTTTCTGGGCCGTTTTCTGGCCATTTTTGGGCCCCAAAACAGCCTGAAAATGGCCCGAAAAATGGCCTGAAAACAGCCCCCAAAACAGCTTGGAAAATGGCCGGAAAATGGCCCCCCAAAAAGCAAAAAAACCAGCATGCTCACACCGGTTTCCGGTGCTCCGGCATGCGCGAAGACCAACTGGTCTTTGGGTTTCCAGCACTCTGGCATGCACACATACACACACATGCACGCACATTCCGGTTTGGGCACTCAGTGCCAAAAAGGTTCGCCATCCCTGGTATAGGGTTTCCTACCTAAGCAGTGGGTTGGACCAGAAGCCTTCCAACTCTGTTCTATTCTATTCTATCTCCTTCTCCATTGCCAAGTATCAAAGTTGCCTCAATCTTCTCACATTTGGGAGCAAAGGGAGAATCTCCAGGCTCCCACATTACCCCCACCATTCTACCAAACTATAGTCTGATGCTGCTATACATATACAGTCCTCAATACCACTAACATCTAGAGAATGCTACGCCTCTTTTGGCAAATCTATTGAGTTTTCTAATCCGAAGAAAATGACAATGAAAGGAAGATTTCAGTGGTTGGATAAGAAGGTGTATATCCATTGGAGCCTTAAGGAGTCAATCCAGTGGTGGGTTCCTAACGGTGCGGTCCACTCTATAGCACCGGTAGCAGCCCGCTGGTGATGTCACAGTACTGGTGTGGTTGGTTGCCGGTGCCTGGGCGCAGCCATTAAAAAAAATTTAAATTTTTTTTTAAAAAAACATTTTCTTCTGTGCATGCCCAGAAGCTGAGCTTCTGGCACTGTGCATGCACTGCCTTCCTGCCCCACAGTGAGTCCAAGCAGGGGAGGATGGCTGAGGGAGCGCGTGAGACGCTGAAAGAACGGGCGGCAGGAGCTATCTCCATTCCCCTCCCTTCAGCAGTCTGAGAAGCCACAGTCGCGCGATGATGATCCTAGGCATTTTCACACGTTTGGGGCTTCTCGAGCTGCTGAGGGGAGGGGGAATGGGCGTCAGGAGCTATCTCAGTTCCCCTCTCTTCAGCAGTCTGAGAAGCCACGCCCACCTGGTCACATGGCCGGCAAGCCACACCCACAAAATAAGCCATGCCCACAGAGTGGTAGTAAAAAAATTAGGAACCCGCCCCTGAGTCAATCAGAGCTGAATTGGCGGAGCTGAATAGGAGCCGAGGTGGCGCAGTGGTTAAAAGCAGCACTGCAAGTTCAGCTGACTGCTAGTTCAGCAGTTCAGCTGTTCAAATCTCACCGGCTCAAGGTTGACTCAGCCTTCCATCCTTCTGAGGTCGGTAAAATGAGGACCGAGATTGTTGGGGGCAATATGCTGAACTCTGTAAACCGCTTAGAGAGGGCTGTAAAGCACTATGAAGCGGTATATAAGTCTAAGTGCTATTGCTATTGCTATAATAGATTCCAGTCTTGGAGTAGGTCATTAACAGCAGAATCCATGATATTCTTAGAATATTCTTACAGCAACATTTGTGCTGGGAGAAGAAGAAGAAAACACTATTGTAAAAATGAACCGGCTATAGATAAATTTATTCTATTTCCACGGTTGATTGGGGATGAAACAAAGACAATGTCATGAAGATGTCTTTTAAAAATAATAAGGTGCCTTTGTGTCATGATTAGCAGGTCATGAGAATGAGGCCTTTGTTTTGCTAGTATTGTATTAACAATAACTTGACTTTCATTTTACTGAATGCATTTTTCCAAAAAGAGAAGAACTATAAAGATTGTGCCCAATTATTACTGATGTACTGCAACAAATGCAGAACTCGCCTCCAATCCCAAATATAATGAGATAAATATGAACCAAAGTAGCAATAGCAATAACACTTAGACTTATATACCGCTTCATAGTGCTTTACAGTCCTCTCTAAGCGGTTTTACAGCATCAGAATATTGCCCCCAACAATCCTCATTTTACTGACTTCGGAAGGATGGAAGGCTGAGTCAACCTTGAGCCGGTGAGATTCGAACTGCCAAATAGCAGGCAGACTGGCAGTCAGCAGAAGTTGCCTGCAATACTGCATTCTAACCACTGCGCCACCACGGCTCAAAATTACCTTTGCTTTAGGGGTTAGATCCATAAAATAGGACCCAATAGCTATTCAGCTCTGTCTAAAATTGGGCCTGTCACTCCTTTGCAGAATGTTGAATGTTTTCACCTTCATTCCCAAGGATTTACTTCTTGTTGTTACACTTTGCAGGTTACTGTTTGGCGGCCAGCAATCAACTGGAACTTCTGTACAATAGAATTTGTCCTATGCAGGGATCTTCCTTCTATGGTTCTCTTCTGTGCTTGATGAATTTTAGGCATCTTGATAATATGCCTTTTCATATTAGCTAACCCTAACATATGTCTCTTTAATGGCCTGTTTTTAATTTACGATATAGTTTATAATTGTGTTAGGATATTCACTGTGAGAAGCAATACACAAAAATAATTCCATCCCTACATCATATTTCAGTGTAATCTACCCTACTTGTAAGAGTACCACCATTAGTTTCTTAGCAGTGGAAGTTTAATTAATATTATGTGATTACTTCCATATTACAGCTTTACATCAGGTTTATTATTATAATTATTTACAGTGCAGTATTTTCAGTTTTATCTGTTCTCAGGATTGGATTGCAGATTGCAGGCTGCCCTATTTTTTTATTTTTTTTGTTTCAGGAATGGAGCAGAAGAAAAATAAAAGAACAAAAACAAAGCAATGCATACGTAGGCAAGGGCCCGAAAAAGGGAAAAAAAGTTGCATATGGAGTGTAATTTGTTTATAAAAGAGCTTTCATTGCTTTCTTGTATTTTACAGAGAGTAATTTACCAAGAAACAGGTCCTGCCATGATTTTTTACAGCCATAATTTAGGCAGTGCTTCTAAGGATAAATAGTTAGGAGCTATTTTGCCATAAATTAGCAAGAGAGCGAATCCATAAAATTTGTCAGCATGCTTCAGAAGTTTGCTATTTTCAACCAGTACAAATTGTGATGGGCTCAACAGCACCATATGCTATTTAATTTTCTCTAATGTATGCATGGGCACAAAATGTATTTAGGTAACAGAAAGGCTGTTAGCTTGAAGATAATTCTGCATATAGTCCAACAGGTAGAAGGCAGAAACCCTTGATAATCATTTAGAAAGATGGTCTTTAAAAAACCTCTGACATCAATACAAATAAGCATGTTTGATGTGGATGGGGTGGGGGGGGGAACTGTCTTAGAACAGAAATTAGATTTTGCCCAATTTTTTCCCCTCTGTTATAAAGAGCCAGTGTGATATAGCAATATAGCTGTGGATCAAAGGGTAGGAAATCCACGTTCAAGTCTACCCTGAGCCATGGAAATTCACCGGATGACGTAATTCTCCGTAATTCTCTCTCAGCAAAATGTATGTCACAGAGTTGTTAACAGTAAGAAAATGAAGACAAATCTTCATATTAGCTCCCTTGAACTCCTAGAAGAAAGATGGGATATGCTATCACTATTTTGAGGTTTTAGGGCAGAAACAGGGAACAGAAAGAAAATTATTCCCCTAGCACCTGAAGGTAAGATTAGAACTAATGGGGGGAAAGTTTATCTAATTGAGAGCTAATAAACAATAGAATAGCTTCCCTCCTGAAGTTGTAGGTGCTCCATCCCTGGAAAGTTTTCTGGGAAAGACTGGACAGCCATTTCTCCAGAATAGTGTACTGGGCAGGGAATAGAATAGAATAGAATAGAACAGAACAGAACAGAACAGAACAGAACAGAACAGAACAGAACAGAACAGAACAGAACAGAACAGAACAGAATAGAATAGAATAGAATAGAATAGAATAGAATAGAACAGAATTCTTTATTGCTCAAGTGTGATTGGACACACAAGGAATTTGTCTTTGGTGCATATGCTCTCAGTGTACATAAAAGAAAAGATACGTTCGTCAAGAATCATGAGGTACTATACTTAATGATTGTCATAGGGTACAAATAAGCAATCAGGAAACAATCCATATTAATATAAATCGTAAGGATACAAGCAACAAGTGATGGCGTTCGGGGGAAAAACTGTTCTTGTGTCTAGTTGTCTTGGTGTGCAGTGCTCTATAGCGTCGTTTTGAGGGTAGGAGTTGAAATAATTTATGTCCAGGATGCGAGGGGTCTGTAAATATTTCCATGGCCCTCTTTTTGACTCCTGCAGTATACAGGCCCTCAATGAAGGCAGGTTGGCAGTAATTGTTTTTTCTGCAGTTCTGATTATCCTCTGAAGTCTGTGTCTGTCTTGTTGGGTTGCAGAACTGAACCAGACAGTTATCGAGGTGCAGATGACAGACTCAATAATTCCTCTGTAGAACTGTATCAGCAGCTCCTTGGGCAGTTTGAGCTTTCTGAGTTGGCACTTCCTGAATTGGATTAGAAGACTTTTAAACCTATGATTTATAACAGAATCTTACAAGAGTGGTTGTGCTGTATATCCTCCTACTTCTAATACTCCAGTGAATCAGGGAGGGGTCAACCTGAGCCACTTCTGAATAGTATGTCAATTACCCAAGGCTTAAAAAAATGTTTCAACTCCCTTTGTCATGGTAAGAGTTCTTGCATATTTCTGTCAAGGTCATCTTCCTTATTCAAGAAGAACTCCCATTAGTTCTAATCAGCCTTCCAGATGTATGATGTGATCTGCAATCTGGGAACATCTGGAAGGCTGGAAGGCTGTTCATTGTCCACTTCTGATCCAGCCATCGTGTGAATTTGCTGAGTCAGATGAACTGCAAGATGAGGTAGAAACCAAGTACTTTTCCTACACATCAAATACTTCCCACTGAGCATCTCAGAGCTATTATATCATACTGAATGTAGTATTTTTAATGGAAGATGCTCACATGTTCATCCATGTCTGTGATACTGTTGTAAGGAATATCCTTCTGGGTTCAGTACCAAATGGGAAAAAGACACTGGATTCATGGAAGTTGCTTGGAAAGAAGGTTTAATGGTGGACAGGAGCACATGGGATGAGTTCCTGAACAGAAAAGGTAGATCACATGCTTCCAGATGTTGGGTGAAGAGAAAAGGGGAGTTGCTGAGAGTCCCTGAGTTTTTATAACCTCTGTTGGGCCCCACCTCAGAGTTTCCTGTTCCTGTATAAGAAATGCACTCTGATTGGTGGTCAGACTCCCAGGGGCCATGCAGGGGCAACTCTGTAGGCTGTGTTTTTGAGTTCAAGTTTGGCTGAGCCTTGCTGGGTGATGGTGTAATTGAAAGGGCTTTGGGCAATTCCTAATATGGCTCTGCCTGAAGGAGGTAAATCTTTGTTATGTAGAATAGACTGGTCCAGACTTAACAAAGGTGGGGGGATGAGTGAGCTGGGCCATTCCCTGATGGCACATTGACAAAGGTGGGGGCTACTAAGAGTGAGACTTTTTCTCTCTAAAAGCATGTTTCCAGGGATATTCTATATAATATTCTGCCTTTTTAATATTTCCTAGGATATTTTATTTTTCTAGGAGAGGGGTGGATGCTAACTTCCTACAATACCCATTTACAAACAGGGCAAAAGAAAGAAAAATGCATATTTTTGTTTTGTTTTGTTTTGTTTTCTGAATGTAACTTATTGTTTCTCTAGTTGCCTTCTTATACTCTAGCTCTGATCCTATGTCTGTTATACATATTGGAGAAGTCATCTGGGGCTCTGCTCTATTCCTAGGCAGTCTCCAATTTATGCTTGAAAGCCTAGCAGTCACCAATCTGTTCACATAGACAGCTGTGAGATACTGATACCCGAGGTGCTACGACACATTTATCTAAGTCCTGTTCAGACATTTTAAAAAAATTACTTTTATATTGGTTGTGTCAATACTATGTTTAAAAACTGATTGGGTTACTAATGTATAAATAAACCACTAATCTATGTTTATATAAAAAAGTTTATATACAATTGCTTTAAATTGTAAGCATTGTAGGCTTGCTGATAATTATAAAAGAGAACAGGTTAGCTTGAGTTGTGTGTGCGTCCGTGTGCTGTGTGCTTAGTGCTTGATTGATTGCTCGACTGAGAGATTGCTTCTACTCACGATCCTGTTATTTGCTACTGAAGACTGAAGACGCTACCGAAAGAAGTTCAAGGTGTTTGCTGAACTGTTTTCTGAAAGAACTTTATCTACAAAAGATTAATAGCTAAGTGCTAAGAGTTTGACTTTGTGTCTGTATGTTAAATAGCTACAATATCAGTTTGCTATTTCAAAAGAAGATAAGTTAAAGAAAGATTCTTTGTGGACTATTTGTTTTGAAGTTTTGCTAGTTTATTTAAGTAAATTATATTTAACACTTTGAAGACTTCTGATTATTGACTCTATAGTATCGAACAGCAACGCCACATTTCGTTGTGTATATTCATTTCATAAATACATAACCTCAACAGGTTGTACTGTTGGAATATTCCATTCTACTTCATGTTTTCTCAGCCAGGAAATATGGAAAGAAACTGTCTTTTGAAAAAGATTGAATACCAAACAATGGGATCTCAAGTTCAAACAAATAAAAATATAGGATCTCTTCGCACCTTGCCATAGAATTAAGGAGGAACAAGGAGTCAAGTTAGTTGAAAATCCTGATGTCAGAAGAGTGTATGTGTGTAGAATATGCCTATGTCATCTTTTGTATACTTTCTGTGAGAAACCAAGTATTGATACAAACTCTTCCTGTGGTGACATCGTTCAAGCCATTTGAAATTCATTCATATTGCCTAATGAAGTGGAAAATATCACCCTGCAGTGGTACTTCAGTTTCTGTATCTTTGCATATTTTGGCAATAATCAGTGTTTAAGACTTCTTCAACATCTCGGTTCTTGTAACAATCTCTCCTTCAAGGTAAGTCCTTGTTTTCATTAACGCATTAAAGTTACGTTTCTGAGCAACATTGCTACTGTGAACAGGTGGTCAAGGCTCACTTGATTTCTTTATTAAAAATATTCCAACAGAGAAACCTATGGCCAATTCATATATCAGACCAAGACAATTATGGTTTTGCATTAAAGAAGGAATGCTGTGCTCAAACCTACTCAGTAATTAATACTTGTCATGGGTTTTACTAACAAGGGTAGATAACCCATTGGTTACTGTGTCCAATACCCTAGGGATTCTGGATTTCTTTTATTTTGAAGTCAAAACAAGAAGTAATAAAACAATTAATTTCCATTACTCAGAGAAAAGCTAAACAGAATTCATGTTCACACAGCATGGCTAGCACATTTGTAGTTCCTTTGCCATGAACATTATAAGAAGGAAAAAAAGGGTGCGATCTGTGTGAGATACATTTCTTAGGCAGCACCTGTGGTGATAGTTTATTTGTTTATATGTTTATATGGCATATTTCTTCTGTGGAGGAAAATATGGAGCAACTTTATCACTATTACCCCCAAAACCCATGGTTAAAAAATGCTTTACAATGTGAATTACCCGTTATTTCAAGCACTTTTTTAAAACTATGAGATGTTATCGTTAATAAAGAATTGAAGAGTAAGATTGGCATTTTCTTTTTGTCTACATTAAACTGAGACAGATGATGACAGTAAGTATTTTCAATGAGGCATAATAAAAAGTGGTGGCAAGCTTTTATGTAAAACTACGTGTATATGTGTTGCTGTACAAAACAATCTTTGATAATGCTTTGATCTCTAATATCAAATGTTACAGCATTAATTCTGAGAGGGTGACATTTTCACAGCAAAATATTTAAAATTTTTGACATTTGTAAACCAACACATAAGATGCTGTCTATAAATAGTGATGATAAATTCATAATCTCATTAAGCAGGAAAAGTGCCCATAACATCTGGACTAAAATATGAAATATGTTTAATAATTTAAAGCTTTATATTCAAATTTACTGCAGTACTTAATGGTATATTGATTACGGCTATACTGAAGTGAAAAATAAACCTGGAGTTTTGATTCGGCACAATGCCCTATTTCCAACATTGCAATGGAGCCATCTTAAGAGCCGAGGTGGCACAGCGGTTAGAGTGGGGTACTCCAGGCCACTTTAGCTGACTGTGATGCGCAGGTCAGCAGTTCAAATCTCACCGGCTCAGGGTTGACTCAGCCTTCCATCCTTCCGAGGTAGGTAAAATGAGGACCCAGATTGTTGGGGGCAATATAAATATACATAGCTTACTGGTGTAAACTGCTTAGAGAGTGCTTGCACTGTGAGGCAGTATATAAATGTCACTAATAAATAAATAAATAAATAAATCTCTTCGGTGAGAGGGAGCTGAGGTTTATTTCTCTTACATGACCTTACAGAAGGAGCAACTTTTTATCTTCACGAAAGATGTCTCTATGTTTCAATATCCAAACAGACTGTGCAACTGAAAATCTTTCTGTAATGCAATTCAGTTCATAGCAAACACAGAGTCACAGCTGAGGCATCATCAGGAAAAATCGGATTTTCAAACAGAGCTTTATTTATACAGTCTATGTCTGACCTTCTCTCAGGAACAACAGCATCTGGATGAACTTACTTGAGCTCCAAAGCTATGCAGGTCAGGCCTCATTAATATTGGGAAGACTCTAAGGCAGTGGTTCTCAACCTTCCGAATGCTGCGACCCTTTAATACAGTTCCTCATGTTGTGGTGACCCCCAACATGAAATAATAAAATTATTAGGAAACTCAGGGGTGGGTTCTAACTTACCTCGCTGCCAGTTCATTTCCTCCTGCACTGCATGGCCGCGCCTCGTGGGCGCGTGGGCACTTTGCGTGCGCACACATGCGCAGTGCCAATTTAAAAAAAAGTTGCAAAAAAAAGCCGAAAACAAGATGGTGACGCAAGCACAGTGCCAGAAATTCGGCTTCTGCGCATACTCAGAAGTTCCCATGGTACAGATAATTTTTTTTTGCAGTAGTCTATTTGCATGTGGGTGGACCCGCCTGGAGATGGATAGAGGAGCGGTGTCTCGGTTCCTAAGACCATTGGAAATATGTGTTTTCTGATGGTCTTAGGCGACCCCCGTGAAAGGGTCATTCGACCCCCAAAGGGATCACGACCCACTGGTTGAGAACCGCTGCTCTAAGGAATCCAGGATTGTAGGCTGGGACAGTAGAAGTCATCTCAGAAGACAGCAGGCAAATCACCTCAATAATGTTGAAGTGGTCTACAAACTACACCGTGTTTCTCCTAAAACACAACCCACCCCAAAAAGAAGGTCCAGCACTGTTTTGTGTGCATGCATTAAAATTAAGCCCAACCCCCAAAATTTGGCCCTATTTAAGAGCATGTGCTGCCAGGCTTGCCAGAGTGGACAATGGCAGGCTTTTTTGGGTGGACGGCTACTGGTAGCTAGAGTGAATGTTACAATGAGGTAGGCAAGGGTGTGCAAGGCACGTGGCTCTTTTCGGCCACAAAAGAATCGACCCGGTGGCCAGGCCAGGCATGTTGGTGGTCAGCAAATTGTATATATATTGCTGGCCCTATAATGAAATAAATATATTTTTTGAAGACTGAGAGATATCATGGAATTCTTGGGTCATTTCTCATGTTTGCTGACCAAATTTCTAGCAGAATCATGCAATGTCTATCATAGATAATGCAACATATGTGATGACTGGAACTGTATTTATCCAACAAAGAACAAACGTTTATCACAGATTCTTTTTGATTTGGAACCAATGATTCCACAATATGGGTACATAAACTTTTATTCCAAGGCAATATATGAAAATTGCATAATAATATAACATGAGACGGCAAAGAATATACACTAAAAAAAAATCCAAGATAGCAGTCAAAGAATATTCAAGAATACAAAACTGCAGTAAGACAAAGACAGACCTTATGCTCCTTCTACCAGTCAGGCAATCTGAGAGAGATAATAGTGTGTGTTCCCTTCAAAGACAGCAAACATGAAACATCCTCCTGGCTAGATCAGCATTGAAGCTCCATCCAATGGAGGTTTCTGATTAGCTTATCACTAGCTTTTAACCATAATTACAGTACTGAAGTAATATAATATAATGTAATGCAACGTAGCGTAATACAACACAACACAACACAATATAATATAAATTTATATGTACCATGAACATAAGGGAAAGAGATACACAACACTATTCAAGTTTTTTTCATCAACCTTTTGGTAAAACCACCAGCTATAGAAGGCAAAACTAACATCACTGACTAGATTATGCATGTTTACAGTTGGACGTGTTTGATAGTGATTATCTCCAAATTAATCAACAGGAAGTATTCAATAGGATTTCAACATCAAAATTCTGGATCCGATTCAATATACATGCTGCATATAGCTTCCTATGTGCCTGCTCATAATAAAGGAACATGTGAAAATAGGTCAAAGCTTCCAAAGTTAAGCTCTTTTAAAGCATTTTGAGTATATAGCAGAATCATGAGTTAGTTCTTCCGTGTGAATGAATGGGACCAAAGAACGTTCAGCTTTGACAGCCTAAGCCAATAAAAACCTACAACCATTCCTAGTAAAAGTGACAATAGGGTTCCAGCCGTATCAGTAAAAAGGCTTACTGTAAGCATTTTATCTTTTCCTCCTTAACAGATGAGTTTTGCGCCAAGGGGGGAAAAATATGGAAGAAGTAGTAGAAACGTAACAGAGGAGTACAAATGGAAAATGTCATCACTTAGATCACCTGTAAAAGTCAGTGACACAATGACAGTTTTACTGGATATACTTTTTATGAGAATAGAATAGAATAGAATAGAATAGAATAGAATAGAATAGAATAGAATAGAATAGAATAGAATAGAATAGAATAGAATAGAATAGAATAGAATTCTTTATTGGCCAAACGTGATTGGACACACAAGGAATTTGTCTTGGTGCATATGCTCTCACGGAACATAAAAGAAAAGATATGTTCGTCAAGAATCATAAGGTACAACACTTCATGATAGTCCAGGTACAAATAAGCAATCAAATCATATTAGGAACCAGTCAATATAAATTGTAATGATGAGAAGATTAATAGTGCAGACTTAATAAATAATTTGACAGTGTTGAGGGAATTATTTGTTTAGCAGAGTCATGGCGTTCGGGGAAAAAAACTGTTCTTGTGTCTAGTTGTTCTGATGTGCAGTGCTCTATAGCATCATTTTGAGGGTAGGAGTTGAAACAGTTGAAACAGAATGAAATTAGAAGTCTCTGTCTGATGATTAAAGATGATGTACATTTGAACACAATTGGAATTCTTTTTAACATTCATACTCTTTAGAATGATGCTCACATTGCACATTGATATTGCATTTCCTGTAACTCCTTTAACATAGGGAAAATAAAGACAAATAGCAGTGCTTCAAGCAGCAAAATATGTTTTCATGACAGAAACGAAGTTGATGGAACAACAATGAACTCCAAAAAGCATACCTGTTATTTTGGGACCCCCTGCCTAGGAATTCAACTTCCTGTGAGCAATTTGGGCTTTGTTACAATGACAGCACACTCAAAAGCCTCAAGTCTACAGGACTTTAAAAGCCATGATAAGTGCCCAATAGGCTCTAAACATAAAGCTATGGTTAAAACGCTCAACTAGTAAATGCTTGTATTCTAATAATGAGTACCATATTAGGGGGTGGGGTTGAGGAATGTAGTGGCTGTTACTTACCTGTGTCCAAAATTTGTTGTTGTTGTTAGTTGCAAAGTTGTGTCTGACCCATCGCGACCCCATGGACAACGTTCCTCCAGGCCTTCCTGTCCTCTACCATCCCCCGGAGTCCATTTAAGCTCACGCCGACTGTTTCAGTGACTCCATCCAGCCACCTCATTCTCTGTCATTCCCTTCTTCTTTTGCCCTCAATCGTTCCCAGCATTAGGCTCTTCTCCAGTGACTCCTTCCTTCTCATTAGGTGGCCAAAGTATTTGAGTTTCATCTTCAGGATCTGGCCTTCTAAAGAGCAGACAGGGTTGATCTCCTCTAGGACTGACCGGTCCTAAATAGTGTCCAAAATAGGTCCTAAGTAGTGGATATTTAAACAGGGATATTTAAAAGCAGGCGGAGTGCAGACTTATTTAGAAGTAGAGATGATGCTTATTTAAAAAACGTTGCGCACTGTTTGCTGATGTGAAAGAAATATATCTCTAATATTCATACATAGCTTCCATCTGTTCAGCTATTAACTAAAGCAAAAATGTATCCAAGCTCAGAAGGCTTGTAATCAAAATAACATAGTTAGGAAAATGCATTTCAGTATGTTGGCATCCTGTCCTTCCCATCAAGGAGCTCAGGGATTGTATAAATAAAGCCATCACATTTAATTCTCCTCATCTCTCTGAGACCTTAGATAGACTAAGAGATAATGACTTCCTATATCTTCCCCTTGAGATGGCCAAGCAAAGTTCTGAAGCCAAATCTCGCCAGTAAAAAATCTATCATGTAGCTCAGGGACAGAAAACTTGCGGCTTTCCAGAATTTGTTCCACTACAGATTGCAACCTCTGCCAGCATACTCTACTTTGAGAGAATGGGGAATTGTTCAGCGGCATCTAGAAAGCTTAAGGTTTGACAAATTACAAAATCTTGAGCTTATCAATTGCAAACACCAAGAAATACAGTACATGAGACTTGCAAGCAAATGCTTTTTGCCAAGTTAGCAGTCTGTGTTGTTGTTGTTGTTGTTGTTGTTGTTGTTGTTGTTGTTGTTGTTGTTCTTCTTCTTCTTCTTCTTC
Source organism: Diadophis punctatus similis (assembly GCA_023053685.1). Classification (NCBI taxonomy): domain Eukaryota; kingdom Metazoa; phylum Chordata; class Lepidosauria; order Squamata; family Dipsadidae; genus Diadophis; species Diadophis punctatus. The sequence goes on along the minus strand of JALIGW010000004.1, from coordinate 70,808,025 downwards.
TTCTTCTTCTTCTTCTTCTTCTTCTTCTTCTTCTTCTTCTTCTTCTTCTTCTTCTTTTTCTTCTTCTACTTCTTCTTCTTCTTCTTCTTCTTCTTCTTCTTCTTCTTCTTCTTCTTCTTCTTCTTCTTCTTCTTCCTCCTCCTCCTCCTCCTCCTCCTCCTCCTCCTCCTCCTCCTCCTCCTCCTCCTCCTCCTTCCTAGTATATTCCCACAGGTGCAGGGTCCACTTTTCAGATCATTGAGCGCCACTGTGTATGGTCAACTGTGTCTCCAGGGCACAGGCCCATGGCTTGCATATCTTTATTGATGGTGTCTTGCCATCTCTCTTTTGGACACCCGCAAGGTTGCCAGCCATTGACTTCTAGTTGGTAGGCAGTCTTGGCAATGGTGGAAGGTGCTGATCACAGGACATATCAATGCCAGAGGAGCCAGCCTTCTCTCATCTTCTCTATAATTGGTTCCACACCAAAATATTGTCGAAAGGTGTCATTTGTGATGTGGTCAAGAAGGGAGATGCCCGATATGCCAAGTGAGCAGTCTGTGCAAATCAAATCATCCTTCAGCTGACCATGTTTGTATACTGGCCCTTTCAGTTCTTTGATAGGAATTCCGCACAAGACTAAACATGAAGAAAGGATGGGAAACTCCTGGGTGCCAGTTTCTACAATTAAAGTAACAAAATTGGGTTGTGTGTGTGTGTGGGGGAGAATATGCATGGACATAGCAGGTAGCAGAAATTAAGCAACAGATAGGACTAAAAGGATGTTGAAAAAGAGAAGATTGGTGGGTGGAGAATGTGTCTAAGACTGTGGATCATTGTTTCAAATGCTCAGGATAATTAGTGCCTTCTTCAAATAATGGGTGAAGATGACTTAATTCATGTTGCTGCTGCTAATAATAATATCCAGACTTACATGAAATGGCATATGCCAACTGAAATGTATAGATGTCAATTTTAAAGCAGTTATTATAATATTTAAAGCAATTATTATAAAAAGCAGGTGAAGCTAAGCAGAATCACATCAGATACCTGTACAATTAGCTTTTTATAATAATTAGGGCCCCCCCAAGGCTGTGTGCTTTCTCCACTTCTCTTCTCACTCTATACCAATGACTGCATCTCTAACGATCCATCTGTTAAACTACTGAAGTTCGCAGATGACACAACAGTGATCGGCTTCATTCAAGACAATGATGAATCCGCATACAAATGAGAGGTTGAACAACTAACCTTGTGGTGCGACCGGGACAATCTGGAATTGAATACACTCAAAACCGTAGAAATGGTGGTAGACTTTAGGAGAAACCCGCCCATACTTTCACCTCTTACAATACTAGACAACACAGTATCAACAGTAGAGACCTTCAAATTTCTAGGTTCTATCATATCTCAAGACCTAAAATGGACACCTGACATCAAAAACATCATCAAAAAAGCACAACAAAGAATGTTCTTTCTGCACCAACTCAGAAAGCTCAAACTGCCCAAGGAGCTGCTGATACAGTTCTACAGAGGAATTACTGAGTCTGTCATCTGCACCTCTATAACTGTATGGTTTGGTTCTGCAACCCAACAAGACAGACACAGACTTCAGAGGATAATCAGAACTGCAGAAAAAACAATTACTGCCAACCTGCCTTCCATTGAGGACCTGTATACTGCACGAGTCAAAAAGATGGTCGTGAAAATATTTACTGACCCCCTCGCATCGTGGACATAAATTGTTTCAACTCCTACCGTCAAAACGACGCTACAGAGCACTGCACACCAGAACAACTAGACACAAGAACAGTTTCCCCCTGAATCCCATCACTCTGCTAAACAAATAATTCCCTCAACACTGTCAAGCTATTTACTAAGTCTGCACTACTATTAATCTTCTCATCGTTCCCATCACCCATCTCTTCCCACTAATGACTGCATGACTGTAAGTTTGTTGCTTACAATTTATATTGACTGGTTCCTAATATGATTTGATTGCTTATTTGTACCCGGACTATCATGAAGTGTTGTACCTTATGATTCTTGACGAACATATCTTTTCTTTTATGTACATTGAGAGCATATGCACCAAGACAAATTCCTTGTGTGTCCAATCACACTTGGCCAATAAAAAAATTCTATTCTATTCTATAATCTAAATATACATACTATCTCATCATGAAGTATGTTTACCACTGGGTTGCTAAGTGTTGATGGGCACCGCTGCTATTCCTTCTGGTGGTTATTTTTATGCTGGACTAGTGGATCTTTCAAAAAATAGTCTTCTTAAGCCTCACAGCAAGGTCACCATAATATGTATATGGGAAGAAGAGAACTATGCCACGTAATTTTGGAGGGTGGAAACAATATTAAATATGTTTGCAATTGCTGTAAATATTGGAGGTCTTGCTTTCTCCTTTTTGTCAATCTACAATGTTTATCGCTTTTTCTTTTATCTATTTTTCTTATTTTTCTTCCATATCTTTTTCTCTTTTCTCTCTTATATTTCTCTGTAGCTTTGTAAAAAAATTCCTTTAATAAAATATCATACATGTGTAAAAAAGATGTTCAGTAAGTAACTCTGAGAATTTTGGTGCTTTGATAGACCTGACCCACAAAATCTCTTTCCCTGAGGCAAATCTGCCCATCTCTCCTCTACTAAGCTGCTAAATTCAGTTGAATTAATCTGTAACTGATAATTTTCATAAGGGCCTCTGGCAGTAAAATACATCTAGAATAAAACTAATAACTTGTTTCCTTTTCAGATCACCATTGCCTGGCAGTTTGAAGGTTGCCTCATCCAGCTATGAAGGGCTGATCTTGCTTGGTCCCTTCAGAGCAAGAAGGTCAGGCCTAGGGTTAGCAGAAGAGTTAAAATTAAATAAGATTAACTATGTGGTGGAATCAGTGGTGGGTTGCTACCGGTTCACCCCAGTTCAGGAGAACCGGTAGTGGGGGCGGGAGGCTCCGCCCACCTGCCCAGACATCATCACAGACGATCTGCACATGCACAGAAGGTTCTGTGCATGCGCAGAAACGCCATGAGCGAAGCGAGCGTGCATGTGCGTTCACAGTTCTGAACCGGTAGCGAAGGTAAGTGAAACCCACGACTGGGAGGAATGTAGTCCAGATTCCCAGGAGGGACGTGCTGTACTGCAGAGGTGGAATGGGCCAACTCACAGTGACCATCTCACCACAGGGCAACTTGCCGCGGGGACAATTCAATGCAGGGTAACTCTGAGCACTTGTCTGAGTGCTTTACCTGTGGCCGTCCTCGCTAAGAGCCACAAAGAGCACCATTTCCCCCCTTTCCCCTCTTCTCCTTTTCCTCCCTGAAAATATGCTGCAAACTTCAGAAACAGAGACTGGTTCAAGCCTGCCAGAAAGGATCAGGCTGATTGGAACATAATTTAATAACCTGCCAATGCCCTGACTGATTACTACAGAATGTGCCAACCTTAACCAGCATGGAAGACTGGCCAGGACAGAAGGGTGGCTGAGTTTGCACAGGGGTGGGAAAATGTTTGGGAAGCAGGATTGGGGGCCAGCTTTGGCTCCTCTTGCCCTTCTTTCTGGCCTAAGAGCCGCAGAAAGTGGTGCAGTGGTTAGAATGCAGTACTGCAGCTAATTCTGCTGATTGCTGGCTGCCAACAGTTTGGCAGTTCGCTTCTCACCGGCTCAAGGTTGACTCAGCCTTCCATCCTTCCGAGGTCGGTTAAATGAGGACCCAGATTGTTGGGGGCAATATGCTGACTCTGTAAACTGCTTAGAGAAGGCTGGAAAACACAGTGAAGCAGTCTATAAGTCTAAGTGCTATTGCTATTACTAATCGGGGGCTTCTCTGCTCCCGCTCACTCTCATTATACCAATGGGTTAGGCAGAGTTCTTTAGAGAAGTAGCCAAGGCCCACAAAGAGGGGGGCACCGGAAAGAGTCACCTGTTTGCCTTAAGACAGGAAAGCCTCTCGAAGGTCATTTCCCAGGAAAGGTGGGTTGATTTATTTCTTTACTTCAGGGTGGCAAGCTCAGCCTGCTTGGGGAAGCCTCAGAGCAGGAGAACACAACTCTGGCATTGTGACAGGTGCTCCGTGCAGCAAGTTGCCTTTAGAGCAGACACACAGGAAGGGAATTGGAATCTGGGGGATGGTCAGAACAGTGAATAAGCCAAGAGGCTTCTATACATGTTCAAGTATAGGGAGTGGTTCAGGGGTGGTATTCACTTACCTTCCCTACCGGTTCGCAAATGTGAGCGCACGCGCATGCCTTCTGCACATGCGCAGAGCACCAAAAACGCAACGTGCTTACGTCTGGGTGGGCGTGGCCACCCGCAATCAGCACTACCCGTTCGCCCAATCCGGATAGAACCGACTGAATACCACCACTGGAATGGTTATTCTAATGCAGGGGTGGCCAAACTATGGTTCTTTGAGGACCTATGGACTTCAACTCCCAGAATTCCTGAGCTAGCCATGCATGCATGGCTGGCTCAGGAATTCTGGGAGTTGAAGTCCACAGGTCCTCAAAGAACCATAGTTTGGCCACCCCTGTCTAAAGTAACATTTTACTTTCATATTGAAATATCCAATTGTGTTTCAGTAGCTTTATATTACCAATAACACCCTCCCAAAACTTATTCCCATCCTTTTTTTCCCCTCTTATGGAAAGTGAAGGGGGTTGGTGGGAAAGAATAGCGTTGTTAAGGATAGTAATTTCTCAAACCAGTTTTCATCTGTCTTAACTTTTACTTTTCCTGAACAATCAGTCAATCAATCAATCACACTTTATTACAGACCAAGGACCTAGATTTCACAAAAGAAGTACTGTACAATATGAAATAAAGTACAAGCTGAACAATAGAAAGGTTGACCTTTCAATATGAGGTATGAATACTGTTACCACCAAAATATTTTCAAATGGGACATTTGAAAGAACAGATCCTTAAGTTTCCAGAAATATTTGGACATTCATAGATTGTGATTGAAAGACAGATCAATATTATTCTGTGCTGTCAAGGTTAATCCTGGAATTTTTAATACATTATTCTCTCTCTCTCTCTCTCTCTCTCTCTCTCTCTCTCTCTCTCTCTCTCTCTCTCTCTCTCTCTCTCTCTCTCTCTCTCTCTTTATTTGTTTGCTTCTATTTTTGCCTTTTTTTGGTATTTTTCTGTATTCTAAAGCAAACAACAATCAAACTTTCCTTCCCAAAATTTAAAAAAAGGCAAAAAGATAAGGAAAGAAGATATGTGATCAATGATTAGTAAATTCACTTTAAATAAATCCACTTTATTCTGTTGTTAGAAATTGACGTTAGTATTTAAAAAATAATCCTGATGACCTTTCTAAAATGCAAAGTGTGCAGTAGATATAGAAAGAATGTATACTTCCAGAAAGAATCTTAAAGGTGACTAACTGAAGTATTATTGTGATGTATAACATGTTTAAGACAAGTAGGCCATGATAATTAGAACTGCAGAAAAAAACAATTGCCACCAACCTGCCTTCCATTGAGGACCTGTATACTGCACGAGTCAAAAAGACGGGTGTGAAAATATTTACACACATCCTGGACACAAACTGTTTCAATTCCTACCCTCAAAACGACCCTATAGAGCACTGCACACCAGAACAACTAGACATAAGAACAGTTTTCCCCCGAACGCCATTACTCTGCTAAACAAATAATTCCCTCAACACTGTCAAACTATTTACAAAGTCTGCACTACTATTAATCTTCTGATCGTTCCTATCACCCATCTCCTCCCACTTATGATTGCATGACTGTAACTTTGTTGCTTGTATCCTTACGATTTATATTGACTGTTTCCTAATGTGATTTGATTGCTTATTTGTACCTTATGACTATCATTAAGTGTTGTACCTTATGATTCTTGACGAACGTATCTTTTCTTTTATGTACATTGAGAGCATATGCACCAAGACAAATTCCTTGTGTGTCCAATCACACTTGGCCAATAAAGAATTCTATTCTATTCTATAACACCCAAGATTGAACAATTGGTGATAGACAAAAAAAATCTGGATAATGGATATTGCAATATGTGGAGACAGCAGAAGAGAAGAGAAAGAATGGGAGAAAATCACAAAATATAAAATCCTACGAACAGAAATAAAACAATTGTGGAGAAAAGAAAGCAAAGATAGTACCAATAATAGTAGGTGCCTTGGGTGGAATTCCAAAACATCTGGAAAACTGCTTGAACTCCATCTGGATTGACAAATTCCTCATCAGTCATTTGCAAAAGCCATTTTTATTGAAACAGTTTACATCCTGCAATAATATTTTTAGTATTATTAAACAGCAACAACTGCCTTTTTCCAGGTTGTTGGGAAGGACTCAATAGGTGGACAAAAATGCCAAATGCAAATCCACCTGGCTGATTGTGCAACCAACCACACTAATGCTTTTAAGTTTTAAAAATGCAGGCAGCTTTCTGCCACCTAACCAGATTGTTCTTTAATATTTTAGTTAATTTAATACCATATGGTGAAATGCGGTGAGGCAATGAATATCCTTCTCTTTTTCTTTTGATTTAGCATATTGGCACCCTTTGTTAAAGCCTGGCTGATCACAAGATGTCTGCACTCTTTTGAAAATGAGGCCATTGGGATGTGCTCATCATCAAATTGGTTCCTGTTCAGCTTTATTTGTCAGGCCAAGGAAATTGTCTATGTATGGGGAAAACAGAAGTAACTGTAGGGGAAAAAAAAGTGTACAATAGCCAGACCAATAATCCACAGTAGCATAACCATAGCTGAAATATCGTAACTTGGAATGCTTAGGCTAATGGTTATCCAATCTCTTCTTTAAAACTTCCAGTGTTGGAGCATTCACTACTTCTGGAGGTAAGCTGTTCCTCTGATTAATTTAATTTAATTTAATTTAATTTAATGGATTTGTATGCCGCCCAACTCCCAGGGAACTCTGGGCGGCTCACAGCATATTCGAATCCATTACAACAAATATAAAATACAATAATTGTTTTATTGATTAATTGTTCTAACTGTCAGGAAATTTCTCCTTAGTTCTAAGTTGCTTCTCTCCTTGATTAGTTTCCATCCATTGCTTCTTGTCCTGCCCTCAGGTGCTTTGGAGACTAGCTTGACTCCCTCTTCTTTGTGGCAACCCCTGAGATATCGGAACACTGCTATCATGTCTCCCCTAGTCCTTCTTTTCATAAGACTAGACATACCCAGTTCCTGCAACCGTTCTTCATATGTTTTAGCCTCCAGTCCCCTAATCATCTTTGTTGCTCTTCTCTGCACTCTTTCTAGAGTCTCAACATTTTTTTAACATTGTGGCGACTAAAACTGGTTGCAGTATTGCAAGTGTGGCCTTACCAAGGCATTATAAAGTGGTATTTTGGTCCAGTAATCTGTTTTTGTCACAGGATACCAAAGTTGGTAAACACTTCTGGAAATTCCTGGAGATAAACTGAAAGCTGGCAAGGAATGGCTGCAACTGAAAGCCTCATTTCTTGTACACTTCTGATTTTGATCATGCAACATCTATCATTAAGTTATAAGTCTTTTCTCTATGTTGTATGTCAATGAGAAAACACAATATTATATGGTACAATTATGTCAGAGATCTAAAATATAGATCTGCTGTGATGTTTCTCAGGAACAGAAAAGCAGGCCTGAGGAGAGGGGGGTGCAGCCGGTACATTGTTCTGGGGCCCATGGAGCTCAAAGGGGGCCCATGAAGGGGAATTTTTTTTTTAAAAAATCAACATTTACAAAACCAAATTCTTTTTATTAAGAAAAGCAGTTTTTTCATTTATGAATATATTTTATATTTCATTTCATTTTAGGAATGGTTATGAAATGTCATCTCAAAAATCTGGAGCTCAAAAACACAAGGAAAAACAGAAACATGATGAGATTATTAAAAAGGGGCGACAAACGTTTTTTCAATTTGGTGGGGGGGGCATGTCTTCTGTGCATATGTACATGCGTGTGCACATGCACCCTCCCTTCCTTTTCAGCCGAGGCCTCTCCCAGCGGTGTGTGTGAGGTGAGCAGAAAAGGCCGCGCAGCCTCCCCCCGAGTTTCCCATGCAGGAGACTGAGGCGAGCCTGGCAGCAGCCGCGGCCTCCCCTTCCGACGCCCTTCCTGCCGATGCAGAGAGGTCCGGAGGCGGTGGAGGAGGGAGCAGTAGCAGCAGCAGCAACTTGTAGACCGAACAGTCACCGGTGGGACGGGAGTCCCAGCTGGAGCCCCAACCAGACAAAAAAGTTGACGCTGATGAGGCTGAGGAGAAGGAGGAGAAGGAGGAAAAAAGCAGTGGGGGTCCATATTAGTCTTGTTCCAGCACTTAATAATCCTCTCAGCGGCCTTGCAGAAAAGCCTGAATGCTCATCCAAGTTTTTTTGTGTGCTGATTACAATTCATCCTCTCTTCAAAAGCTTCCATAGTATCAAACTCATATAGCCCCTTAACAGGTGAATGATAATAATTCATTTCATTGCAAATGAATCTACTTTACCAGCAATCATTTATTATCTGTGCCTCAAGTTAATCATTAAGAATCTGAATAGATGCCACATATTATAGGTATGTGTGTGTGGTACCTTCTCCAAGGAAGAAGTCATTCTTACAAGGAAGAAGTCATTCTTTATTCAGGTTGACATTTCCTCCAAGGAGTATATCGAAAGTATGCCAGACAGATAATTTATCTAAAAAAGTTGACATTTGCAAGAGTTGCTTGTAGATCAGATCTATATTTAAGAGCAACAGCCACAACTGTTCTAATGGGTTGAGTTGAATAGGTGGAAGCAAGAGATATTTTGACTGGTCAGTCTGAATTTTCAGCTGCCCTCTCAGTATCAGAATATTTATTACTGAATTCTTTGTTTGCCTCCCAATGGCTGGCAAAAAATCAAATTTAGAATGTGCCATATTTTCCCATCCACAAGCTGCTTTAATTTATTAGGATTCACATGTTTAATTGCTTGTTAATTCTATGGCTTATTTTATTTGAAATGCAGCAAATAATTGCTTTTCTCAGACTATCATTGAAAAAATATCCACACGTAGAAACTAAAGTTAATTTTGGTTTTCTTCCTCAGTTTATCTCAATAAGGGATACGCAACATGTTCAGAATACTGAACACCTTAAGCTTGAAATTCTCTGTTCTCAGTCTGAAACTGTTGAAAATTCAAAATTGGTTGTGCTTTGGATTCAAAGTCACCTCTTTTGAACCTGAAATAGAGATTTCAAGTTTGAAACAGTTCCAGATGACTAGAACAATGTTTTTGATATGCAAAAGAAGTATTTTGAACTCAAAAGGAATGTTCAAGACCAAAACATTTTGATTTTAACAAGTTTTATGTATTCTTGATCTCATGTACTGGGCAGCTAGGTATACAAGGTAATCAGATTTTTACAGATTTGAAAACAAAAGCTATGAGAAAAGCCACATCCTTATCCAAAAAGCCTGAATTTCCCAGAAATTCAGCTTTAGATTTAATTATTCACTGTTCTACCAATATATATCCATGAATATATAACAACAAATGTTTTCCTTACCTATGGTGTCTTAGAGGATTAAAAGAACTAACCTAGACTATCTACCACTATCAAGAAGCTATATGTTTAATAAATAGTTAAACAGAAGAAAGTATCTGCTCAAAGATAGCATGCAGAACTAAAGGGTGTAAGTAATGAGGCATCACTTCATAAAGGAATGATATGTTGTGTACAACAACTTTCCTCCAGGTCATTAACTGTCTCTTTATCATTTTAGTGAATATAATTGAAGATTGTCACTTTTGACTCTGGAGAAATACAACCATGTATACCCATCTGAATACCCATCTGATCCCATCTGATCACAAAGATTGCTTCCATATGAACCATGTTCTCTGAAATTGATATAATCTGCTCACTCAATTATGAAGAATTCAAAAGAGACACCCTTCCATGTTGCATTATTTACTTATTTATCTGTTTTGCTGCATGCTTTTTCCCTTAAATTCAATTGCGGGTTTATTCTATCCAAACTGGGCTAGTGAGATGCTATTGGGTCACCATGTGAACTGGAACAGATGAAAGAGAGAAAATGCTGGGTTTGTCTATTGTCCCTAGTATGATATAATAAATTGGGGGTGGGGTTCATAAATGTTTACTACAAAATACAAAAATGAAAAAAAAGTCACAATGAACATTTTGACATAACAGTACAAACTCTGATCTTTTGTATTTCGATACCAATGTCAAGTTCAAGGTAAGTCACGGGCTTTTCACTGTGACCTCACAACACTCTTTGTAAACACTTATCTTAGAAGCTAAATGTGTCATATAACTGCTGGCAGATGCACTTCATAACATAAGTAACCAAGTGATATTTTCACCTTCTTATCCTTTTCTCAGTCTTTCTTGAAGAAGCATATCGCAAACTAGACTGGGCAAAAGATGGAATGAAAATCAATGGGACCTATTTTAATCTCTTAAGATTTTCAGTTGATGATGTTCTCTTCTCATAAGACTCATAAGAGCTACAAACACACATATCAGAGCTGCACAAAGCAGGAGAACCATTTGGTTTAAAAATAAACCTGAAAAAGAGCCAGGTTATGTTTAACAAATTCACCCCCCCAAAAAAGGAGAAAACTTTATATCTGGAGAAGAACTACCATGTTTTCCCCAAAATAAGAGCCACCCTGAAAATAAGCCCTAGTCTGATTTTTTTGGGGGTGGGCCTAATATAAGTCCTACCCCAAAAATAAGCCATGGCCAACACAAGAGGTGGCAAGTGTACGGGGGTTGATAGTGTCTGGCAGCAGCTGCACCCTGCCAGCCCCTTGGCGCAGCACAGATAAGTCTTGAGCGCAGAGGCAGAGGCGAGGGAAGACAGGTGATCCGAACATGTTGTGTGGTTGCCTGGCTCATGGAAGGCTCTCCGGAGGCTTGTACGGTGGCACCGGCAGCAGGCGGATGCAGAGGCATGGGGGGGAGCAGGCAATACCGATGTATCACGCAGGCACCTGTCCCAGCGCAGCTGCGACCAAGCCAAGGTATAGTGGGATGGAGTGGGCAGCACATGGGGATCGCCTGCTTTACCCCCCCCCCCATGTCGCTGCTCTACCATGCACTTTTCATCCAGAGGGTGACTGGAAGCTTCATCTGCTTGCAAATGGGGCGCTTTGAAATGCAGCTAATCGCGCCGTTTCAAAGCGCCCCATTTGCAAGCAGACGAAGCTTCCAGTCTCCGTCATTCCTCCATCTGGGTGAAAAGTGCATCTGCTCTGAGAAGCCGTGTAAGTTGTTGCAGCCACAGGCAAGCAGATGGTGGGAGGTAGTGGGAGGGCGACCGCAAAATAAGACATCCCCCGAAAATAAGACCTAATGGTTATTAAGGTTGACTCAGCCTTCCATCCTTCCGAGATAGGTAAAATGAGGACCCAGATTGTTGGGGGCAATGTAAATATACATTGCTGACTGGTGTAAACCGCTTAGAGAGTGCTTGCACTGTGAGGCGGTATATAAATCTCACAAATAAATAAATAAATGGGTATATACTGCATATACCAAAGGTGTACACACACACACACACACACACACACACACACACACACACACACACACACACACCTCTTGGCCAATGGATCTCAATGGAAGGTGATACATAAGGGAAAGGAAATTGAATGGCATGTTAAATGTGGTTGGCAGGCATTTTGCAAGCTAAGCATGATTTTCAAGAACAACCTCCCCCAATGCCTGAAGAGAAAAGGTCTTGATCAGTGTGTGCTACCTGCTCTAACATACGCCGGTGAAACATGGATACTAACCTCACAATTGATACAAAAGCTACAAGTGGCACAAAGAGCCATGGAAAAATACATGCCCAGCATTACAAAACAAGACAGAAAGATCTGTACATGGATTAGAGAACAAGCTGAAGTATACGATATCATCAAGAGAGTAAAAGAATGGAAATGGAAAAGGGCTGGTCACATAGAAAGAAGAACTGAAGGCAGGTGGACCAAGGCAGTCATAGAATGGATCCCACTTGATAAAAAGCATCCACGAAAGAGACCTAAAACAAGATGGATCAATGACAACAGCAAGTATTGCGGGCCCAATTGGCAAAAGAAAGCTCAGGACTATATTTGTTGGAAACATGCGAAACTGGCCTTCATCCTGCAGTGGATAGACAATGGCTAAAATGATGATGATGATGATGATGATGATGATGATGATGATGATGATGATGATGATGATGATGATGATCTGTTAAAAATAGAAAAAGGTGCATGTTGGTTAACCCTGTCCTGTAGTAGTAGTAGTAGTAGTAGTAGTAGTAGTAGTAGTAGTAGTAGTAGTAGTAATCATTTTTATGTTGTTGTTGTTGTTGTTAGTCTTCAATTCAATTCACAGTCTGGGACTGGTAAAAACATAACAGTGCAAGAACTAACAAAGGACCAAAGTGCTGTTAAGGTAGCATCTGAGTATAGTAGGCAGTTCTGAGTAGGGTGTTTTTTTGCAAAGTCAAGATAATCAGGTCTAATAAGTTCAAAATTTCCATGTATCTAGGCAATCCTTTGGGTATTCCGCCAAGGGCTCCTACTACCATTGGGACAAGCATTGGTTTCTTCCTCCACAATCGCTTAACTTCAATTTGCAAATTTTGATGCACATTTCTTATTTCTTCTAGTTGTTTCTCTTCAACTCGTGCATCACCTGGCATTGAAATATCAATGAACCAGACTTTTTTCTTTTCCACAATAGTGATGTCAGGCATGTTGTGGGCCAGAAGTCTTTCTGTTTGGATCCAAAAGTCCCACAGGATCTTGACCTGTTCATTTTCAGGAACTTTGTCAATCTGGTGTTCCCAGTAATTTTTTGCTGCATTCGAACCCAAACTTTTGGCCAAGCTTCAATGTATGATTTTATTATTATTACATTTATTTTCCACCCATCTCGTAGTTAGTGTTGGGTTTAGAGATAAAATATAATCTCACAAGCTTCTTCATTCATGCTTTATTGGCTCTTTGATTTTGATAGAGAAAACAAGGAATGAGGGTATAAACAGGACATTGCAAACAAAGATGGAGTGTCTAATGTACTGCAAGATTGATGTCAGCCCTTCAAAGTAGATCAGACTGGGAATCAAATGTCATGTAGGTTAATACTACTTTTATTGTATAGCTATAATAACAGAAGTCTTGAAAGTCTGATTGTGTTTCCCCTTTTCCTCTCCTTATTTTTTGTGAGAAGAAGGGAGGGGCTTGTCTGAGATGTTAACTCACATTACATTCTTTCCCTGGAGTCAGGCCTCTTTAATCTGGCCATTCTCTTGGTAGCAGCTCTTCCTCAATCCATCCATTCCATCCTCTACAGAAACTAGTTTTTACAGATTTCAGAAATAACCATGCTGAAAAAAGGTTGTACATTATTGTGATTTACTTCATTATCTGCACAACTAGTTCACTGTACATTTTTTAAATGCTGATCTATTCACTTTTACAGTTTCTTGTGACAATGAAAAATAACACTGTTGATTTTTAATTCATCAAACATTTTCCCTGATTATATTTTACTGTATCTATACAACATTCTGAAATCTCATTCTTTAGAGTAGTTTGTCCAGTTTGACATACAAACACATGTTGAGCCAAGGATCCAGATGGTTGCGTGTAACTCAGAAGTGGGTTTTAGCAGGTTCTGACCAGTTCTGGAAAACTGGTAGTGGAAATTTTGAGTAGTTCGGAGAACCAGTAGCGGAAATTTTGAGTAGTTCGGAGAACTGTTAAATACCCCCTCTGACTGACCCTGCCCCCATCTATTCTCTGCCTCCTGAGTCCCAACTGATCTGGAGTAAATGGGGATTTTGCAGTAACCTTCCCCTGGAGTGGGGTGGGAATGGAGATTTTACAGTAACCTTCCCCTGCCACAGCCACCAAGCCATGCCCACCAAGCCGCACCACAGCCACCAAGCCACGCCCACAGTACCGGTAGTAAAAAAATTTGAATCCCACCACTTAACTGAACTGTAGCACACAATTGGGACCAAAAAAAAAGTAGTGAGAGAAAAGGTCAACACTCACTATTGGAAAGCAGTCAGCAATTCATACTGCTCAAACTAATTCTCTTCATCATTGTCCAGTACTCTGGTTATTGGAACTACTGGGATATTGTAGCTAGGCATCATAATTAAGGCCAACTGAATATGTTCTTAGTCTATCACTGTTATGTCTGTGAGTTTTCACTCAGGTCTGCTCTCAACAGTGGGCGCATGCTGCCTCCTGATTGGCTACCTGTTTGACAGGTCACTATATAAGGAGTTGTCAAACAGAACTCGATGTTGCCAGCAGCTGAGAGAGTGTGCGTGTTAGCTGTCGCGCATTGGCAACCTGTTAGCTGTTGTATTAAATAAAAAGAGCTATTAGCAGAGAAGCCTGGTTCGCCTCAGTCACTGACCCACTGTTTCAGGATCGGAACACTGGTGACAAGGGTGAGCGATCTTTGCGTTGAGGCACCTGAGTGAGAGCTGAGTCACTAAAGAGCTGATTGTCACTAGCTGAGGCACGAAATCACCTCAGAATGGCTTCTATGACAACGTTAGCGGTTTTCAATATTGTCGCAGAGATGTGGGAATCGTATATCAACCATTTTTAATGTTTCCTGGTGGCCAACAATTACACGGGGCTATCTATCAGCAGGAAAACGGCATGTTTTCTTAATTTATGTGGCACAGAAATGTTTAATATAGCCAGCACGCTCCTCGCACCTCAGGCAGTGCACGAAGTTCCCTGGGACATTTTAATGTCCAAGCTGAAGAATCACTATGCGCCTGCCCCCATTCCAGAGTAGCCTGCCGTCATGCTTTCCACCATCGTTATCAACAGGAGGGCAAATCTATTAACGATTATGTGGCCGCCCTCAGGGCAGCTGACATGTACTGTGAGTTTTGGGATCTTGACAAGGTTTTGTTAGACCAGATTGTCTCCAGAGTCAAGGATCTACGCATACAGTGCCACCTCCTGGTGAAAGCAGATCTTACACTCAAGTCTGCCCTTGATGAGGCCAGGGCTATGGAGCTGTCCAATAAGTCCATGGAAGAAATGCAGACCAGAAGTCTTCCGCAAGCAGCTGGCAAGCCCGCCAGTGTCCATTACGAGGAAGCTAGCCCTGAAGCCCCGACACTAAGGTGCACCAGCTGAAGCCGGGTCGAGGCAGAGGTCAGCTGGGTAAGCAGGTTTTGGGGCAGTCTACCTGTGCAGGGTGTGGAGTAAAACATGCTAGGGCAGACTGATGATTCAAGACTGCAACCTGTCTCAGGTGCTGTAAAAGAGGCCACATTGCTAGGGTCTGTAGAGGGTCGCAGTCAGAGGACAGCCCCCAGTTGACAGGCGATATAGGAAAAGGCCGACCCAAGGTAGGGTTAGGCAGGGAGAGGAATGTTTCGCAATATGGAATGATCCAATAGAAACAGAGGTAGATCAAATTGGCTATTTCCTTAAAGATAAAATATTCTTGACAGTCCACATTGAGGGAAATCCGTGTACAATGGAAATAGACACAGGGCCATCTGTGTCTATTTTATCTTGTAAAAAAATTAATGCCTAAGCCCATGGTGGCGAACCTATGGCACACGTGCCACAGGTGGCACGTGGAGCCATGTCGGCTGGCACGCCAGGGGTCCGCCATCCAACTTCCAGGTTTCTGGCACGCGCATGCGCAGTGACCAGAATGCTACCCGAAACCGAAACTCCCTTCATGGCAGGCAAAACGGATCCTTTTAAAATGCGACTTGTCCCGGGACCTCCGTGGCGTTCTCAACGTCTTCTCTCCACGGCAGCCCGTCCTGAAAAAGAACGTCTCGCGAGTTCAAACTGGAACTCGCGTGGCATTCTCTTTCAGAATTAGGCCCTAAGCTATCTAAAAGTTGGTTGAAACCCTGTCTCTTGAGGTTAAAGGATTTTCAAGGAAACCCCATTCCAGTATTGGGAAGTTATAAATTCAGGGTGTCTTTTAAGCAGTTCAGGGGAAGACTTTCATTGATCATAGTAGATGGTCCCAGGCCCAGCTTATTGGGATTAGATTGGATTGGTTTGAGTCTTTAGGTCTGGGAATTAAAGGAATAGACCACATTAACAGCAGCCCTGAAATGGAACTGTTAGCCAAGGAGTTCCCTGAGGTTTTTGATGGGGCTCTGGGAGCATACATTGAGACACCCATTTCGTTCAGTTTGGACCCCAGCATAGATCCCAAACTATAATCACCCACAGGGGGGCTTTTAAGTGCAAGCGGCTTCAATTCGGAGTCAGCTGTGCCCCAGGGATTTTCCAAAGTTTAATGGAGAGGATATTGCAGGGCATACCAGTTGTCGTTCCGTATTCTGATGACGTCCTGGTATCGGCTATCACCCATGTTCATGTTGACCTAATGTGCCATCTTCGCACATATTGAAACGTCTCCAAGATGCTGGGCTTAAGATGTTCCAGGATTGGAACAATCACCAAATTTAGAGTCAACTGATATGTTCTTAGGGCATTTTCAAATGTTGACTTTCTCCATATAAAACATAAAAACTCTAGCTGTGTTTCTGTAAAACCAGTTATGTACTGTGCGATTCTTGGAATGAACTCATGGTACTACCAAAACAGATACCAGGCAGAAACAATGAATGAAGGTTAGTATGCTTGTCATTCCCCTCCTTTATTTGATCTTTACATGCCAGTAGGATTAGTACTATGAGACCAGCAACTAAGATCACTACTGTATGACCAGTGATTGCCCTCAAAGACCTATGATAATAATTTTAAGGTCCGGTGATAATCATTATATTTCCACTTCATTTCCAAGATTAATACAGGCATATATTTATTTTATAGACTGGTGTGGGGGCCTAGAAATGCAGCTCTCACCTCACAATCAGGAGGCTGTGAGTTCGATCCTAGGTAGAGGCAGATATTTCTCTCTCTGGGCACGATGAGAATATATCTGCTGAATATAACTCCACATTGGCGATAGGAAGGGCATCTGGCCATTAAAACACTCAGCTCTATTCGGTTGCCCAGACTCCACCCCGCAAGGGATTATGGAGTCATTCAAAGAAGATGATGGTATCAGTTTATTTTATTTATTTTGTATGGTGTAACACAGTGGTTCCCAAACTTTTTCAGTCCATCGCCCCCTTGGTGCTACAAATTCATCCTCACCGCCCCCCACCCCACCCCCTCAGGTGGGCGTGGCTTAGTGGTCAGGTGACCGGGTAGGCGTGGCCAACTTGTAAAGTGTGGTGAAACTCACTTAACAACGCTCTTGCTTAGCAATCAAAATGTTAGGCTCAATTGTGGTCATAAGTCTTTCTTTCGTTCTTTCTTTCTTCTCTAAATTCCCCCTTCTTTCTTTCTTTTTCTTTCTGTCTTTCTTCCTACCATTTTTCTTTTTCTTTCTTTCATTTCTTTCTATCTGTCTGTCTTCCTTCCTTCCTACCATCTCTTCTTTCTTTCTGTCTGTCTGTCTTCCTTCCGTTCCTTCCGAGGGACGCGAGGGAGCTTCAAATGCAAAAGCATGGCGAACTACCTACCGCCCCCCTGGCCCCTCTCACCGCCCCCCTGTTGCCCCCCTTGCCTCTCACCGCCCCCCTAAGGGTTCCCACCGCCCCCTGGGGGGCGGTACCGCCCACTTTGGGAACCACTGGTGTAACAGAATACAGCATTATTAACCGTTGGTTTTTAAATTTTTTATTTTCAATACTCATGCTGCTGCTTCTTGCTGGGAGATCCTTGTGAGGTCCAGCAGCCAGAATGTGTACACTATTTAGCTGTGACAAAGTCACATTGCCTGTAGTGCACCAAAAGGAGGATAGTCTACATTGCACCAGCGGTGGGTTGTTACCGGTACGGCCCGGATCCACAAACCGGTAGCGGCGGTGGCAGAAGGCTCCGCCCACCCACCCCAGACACTTCTGTGCATGCACAGAAGTGTCACACGCACATGAACCGGTAGCAATGGGATTTGCAACCCATTACTGCATTGCACTCCAGCATATCTGCTAATGTGGTGACATTTGGAAATGCCCTTACTCTGCACTGGCTGGTTAGATACTTAGCTAGAATTGAAAATGGCCATAAAATATGTCACTTTAGCTATATAACAGAATAATAATAATTAAAATAAATAATAATAATGTTTATTTTATCCATGAAACAGAAGCAAATTCTGTTTGTTTCCATTTAAAGTTGGACCATATTTAAACGCTCTTCCTGGCACAATATAGCTCACAACTAACAAAAGAATCCCCTATGTATAGGGATAATTAGCTCATCATTTGCTTGAGGGTAATTGCTATATATAAAATGCTCTGTCCAAGTACAAACAAGAGTAAATAGCTCTAATAAATCATTTGATCTCTTACTTGCAGATCGTTTGTAGGATTTTTTTTACTTGAAAACTTTCTTTTATTTTTTTTATCAAGGCAAATTAAGATATTTTTTTCTTTAAAAAAAATCAACCCTTGCTTTCCCTTATGGTAGTTACATGGTATGTACCAGCTGCAGAGAAAAGGGTGATCTCAATAAATGACATTGCATACCTTTTCATGGAATGATCTATATAAGTGCAGAGAAGAGCAACTAGGATGATTAAAGACCTGGAGACAAGAACATATGAAGAACAGTTGCAGGATTTGGAATTGGCTAGCCTAGAGAAGGACTAGGGAGGGGGACCTGATAGCAGTATTCCAGTATAGGTTGCCGCAAAGGCTGCTACAAAGAGGAGGGGGTCAACTTTTTCTCCAAAGCACCAGAGGGCAGGACAAGAAACAATGGATGGAAACCAGGGACGGGTTGCTCTCTTACCTTGCTACCGGTGCGCTGCGTGTGCATCTCCATGTTTTGTGCACATTACATGTGTGCTACGCATGTGCGCCCCCTCATGCAATTTTGCTTCTACACATGCGCATAAAGCAAAAAAGCCAAAAAATTCTGAAAAAAAGATCGCGACGTGCAACGGACTGGTGAAGATGATGGACCAGTGTCACGTGCAATTTGTGTAATCGGCCGGCCGCTACTGGTGTGGTAGAGTGGACCGCACCGGTAGGAACTCACCACTGATGGAAACTAATCAAGGAGAGAAGAAACCTGGAATTAAGGAGAAACTTCCTAACAGTGAGAACAATTAACCAGTGGAACAGCTTGCATTCAGAAGTTGTGGGTGCTTTGTCACTGTCACTCTGTCATGGTTTTTAAGAAGAAACTGGACAGCCACTTGTCTCAAATGGTATAGGACCGTGATGGCAAACCTATGGCAGCCATATCTGAGGGCACATGTGGTGTTGCCCTATGTCAGCACATGTGCGCTGGTCAGCTGATTTTTCTGCCTTCCGGAGGGTGGGGGAGGCCGTTTTTGCCCTCCCCAGGCTTCAGGAAAGCCTCCGAAGCCTGTGGATGGTGAAAAACGGGCCCAACGGACCTACCTGATGTTTGGAAACAAACTTCTGGTAGGCCAGTTGGGCTGTTTTTCACCCCTCCCCCAGGCTCCAGAGGCTTTCCTGAAGCCTGGGGAGGGCGAAAAATGGCCCAACGGGCCAACCGGAAGTCCGAAGGCTTCAGTGAGGCCTGTGTGCATGCACGGAAGGGGAGCGGGGGGTGGGGGTTGTGCATGCATGCACGGGGAAAGGCATTGCATTATGGGTGTGGGCATGCACCCACCCTTTTGGCACCTGAGCAAAAAAAGTTTCACCATCACTGGTATAGGATCTCCTGCTTGAGTAAGGAACTGCAGTAAAAGACCTCCAAACTTCTATTCTATTCTATTCTATTCTATTCTATTCTATTCTATTCTATTCTATTCTATTCTATTCTATTCTATTCTATTCTATTCTATTCTATTCTATTCTATTCTACCCTACCCTACCCTACCCTACCCTACCCTACCCTACCCTACCCTACCCTACCCTACCCGTTTCATTTCCATGCTAGCTACAAGAGATAGCTGAGGACTAACTTTTAAACATAAAAATCCAATTTTTATTTGAAAAAACCCCAAAATCTAATTTTTAAATTACATTTTAATATTCTTTAAAAAATCAAAGAGAAACAGGACCTAATGACTAAAAAAATGACTAATTTATTGCCCAAAAAATCCTTAATAAAACTATTTTTTGTTAAAAAACAAAATCTTTAAACAAAATATTTAATTGAACATTTTTTAAAAAGGTAAATTTCAAAATATTTAAGATTTTTTTAAAATTTTAAAAGGGAGACAAATCGAGCAATTTGCAATTTTTACACACTCTCTCACAATAACTGCAAGCTGTTAACTTTTTTTCTCCTTTTATTTTTTTTGCTTCTTCCCTCTGTGCATTACAAAATATAACTTGAAGGGTATCTGTACATTTGATGTGTTTCATTTAAAGTTCACTTCAACTTTAGCAAAAGAGGGTACAAAACATTAACATTTAAGTATTATTTCAAGTAAGTATTATTTCAAGTATTATTAAAGAAAATGTTGAAGAGGGAGCAAAGACCAGTTTTTAAAATCAAAGGATGCAATATTGAAAAGATTGTTTTTTTAAAAAAAAAACCTGCAATAAACCAAATTTTAAAAGAAAAAAGGAACCCTGCATTTGGAGCTACTGGGAGCATTTGCAAAAAGAAAAACATCGTCATGGAAAAAAGTCTAACACTGTTGTACAGGTAGTCCTCAATTGAGCCCAAAATGTATGCTGCTAAGTGAGACATTTGTTAAGTGAGTTTGGCCCCATTTTACAACTTTTTTTGCCACAGTCGTTAAGTGAATAACTTCAGGTGTTAAGTTAGTAACATGGTTGTTAAGTGAATCTGACTTCCCCACTGACTTTGTCAGAAGTTTGCATGACCACAGGACACTACAACCATCATAACCAGTAGTGGTTCTAAATTAGTTTGCTACCGGTTCGCTCGCATGCTTGCGTTCCGGGTGGGTGGGCGGAGGGTTCTGGGTGAGTGGGTGGAGCCTGCCGCCACCGCTGCGACAGGTTCTAAGAACTGGTCCGAACCGGGAGCAACCCACAGCTGATCATAACTATGAACCAGTTCCCAAGCATCCAAATTTTGATCACATGACCATGGGGATGCTGCAACTGTCATAAGTGTGAAAAACGGTCATAAGTCACTTTTTCCAATGTTGTTGTAACTTTGAATGTTCAATAAATGAACTGTTGTAAGTCAAAGACTACCTGTAATTTGCAAAATATGTGCCATGTATGTATTCATGCACACAGAATCCCCAGATTATATCTGTACCAAAGGTACACTGAATAAATTGCTTAAGGAAGAAGTAAAGGCTCTAAAGGGAAGTCTAGCTGCTGTGAGACTCAAATAACAACATGAGAAACTCCTACTAAAAAAAAGATGGTAACCAAATTTAACACAGTAAGAAAGAATTTACTATCCCCCAAAAATGAAGCCTTAGAGATAGACAAATGGTAATACGTCACTCCTAGAAGAAGAAAAAAATATTGAGAAAAATGTACATGCAACCCAGTCCCGTCTGACGCTGCTGGAGCTAAGCAATCAATTTTATATCCTCCCCCTGGATAATCAAGCATTCTTTGACAAAGTGAATCAGAGAAATACTGTGGACATAGTTTACTTAGACTTCAATAAAGCATTTGACAAAGTAGACCACAACCTACTCCTTGGTAAGATAGAAGAATGTGGGATTGACAGCATAACTGGCTGACTAACAGTAGTCAACATGTAGTACTCAATGAAACTGCATCTAAATGGAGAGAAGCATGTAATGGTGTACCTCAAGGTTCTATGTTAGGCTATGTGGTGGTCCAGTACTGTTCAACGTCTTCATAAGGGATTTAAACGAGGAGATAGAAGGGGACCTCATAAATTTGTAGATAATGCCAAACTCGGGGGAATAGCCAACATTTTGGAAGATATTGAATTGAATATTGGAAGATCTTGAATTGAATATTGGGTCCTATCCAACAAAATGCAATTCTGTCATGAGAAAAGTAAGGTCTTACATGTAGGCAATAAAAAAACAAATGCACAGGTATAAAATAGGTGATACCTGTCTGAACAGCAGTAATTGTGAGAGGGATTTAGGTGTCCTAGTGAACCACCACTTAAGTATGAACCAACAGTGTGTGGCAGCTGCTAAAAAAGCTAATACAATCCTAAGCTGCCTCAACAGAGGGATAGTATCAAGATCACGTGAAGTGATAGTATCACTTTATACTGCAGTAGAAAGACCACACTTGGAATACTGCATCCAGTTCTGGTCACCATGATATAAAAGATGTTGAAGCTCTAGAAAGACTACAGAAAAGAGCAACAAAATGATAAGGGGTCTTGAGGCTAAAGCATACGACGAACCAT
Source organism: Diadophis punctatus similis (assembly GCA_023053685.1). Lineage (NCBI taxonomy): Eukaryota > Metazoa > Chordata > Lepidosauria > Squamata > Dipsadidae > Diadophis > Diadophis punctatus. The sequence continues at coordinate 70,785,695 of JALIGW010000004.1, read as the reverse complement.
TGCAAAAACAAAGAGAAGGACTAGGGTTGACATGGTAGAAATCTTCCAATAGTTGAGGAGCTGTCACAGAGAAGAGGGACTTGACCTATTCTCCAAAGCACCTGAGGGCAGGACAAGAAGTAACAAATGGAAGATTATCAAAGAGAGATCCAAAACTGATTTAAGGAGAAAGGCCCTGACAATGAGAACAATTAATCAGTTAATCAGTGGAATGACTTGCCTCCAGAGGTTATGGGTGCTCCATCACTGAAAGTTTTAAAGAATAGAGTGGACAACCATTTGTCAGTATGGGGCTCCTGTTCTAGCAGAGCTTTGGATTAGAAGACCTTCAAAGTCCCTTCTATGACTTCGATGATTTTTGTAATAACTGCTTCTATGCAGCCAGTGTTATACCACCAAACCAAGGAAGATTTTCCCGTGTTGTTGTTTCCTCATTGCTAATACAGGGCTGTTTTGCTAGATTATTATACTATTCTTCTCTCATTCTTGCATACAAGTTTATTATCTAGTCTTTTACACTGTTAACAAGTCTAAACAACATCCAGAGGCAGGCTTGGAGTTGCATGTTAATTAGTGATTTCCTGCTAGGCATACTGTATCTTTCCAACTGCAGAGGGAAGAGGGCTATGCAGATAAATATGAACAAAAAGGAATTGAACCCTTGTAAGCACTTGAGCAGATCTGCAAGGCAACATGAAAGCTGAGGGCATAGCCAACTCAACTTCTGGTGTCTCCAAATATTTGCATATGGAGATGTGGCTCTAACCATCTCTTCTTCTCTTTACAGACCTAAAAAAAGTGAATGTTAGGCACTTCTGCTATTATGCTGTGCTGTTATGTACACACTAAGGTGATGTATCAGAGGAAACTACTCAGTGCTGGATTTAGACTAACTGACTAAGCCAGTGATGGCGAACCTTTTTGTGCTCGGGTGCCAAAAGGGCGGGTGCGTGCACAATAGCGTGCATGTGCGTGCCCATGCCCATAATGCAATGCCCTCCCCCATGCATGCATGCACAACCCTCCACCCAACTCTCCCCCACACATGCGCACAGGCCTCACTGAAGCCTTCAGACTTCCGGTAGGCTCATTGGGCCGTTTTTCATTCTCCCCAGGCTTCAGGAAAGCCTCTGGAGCCTGGGGGAGGGGTGAAAAACAGCCCAACTGGCCTACCGGAAGTTCATTTCCAAATGTCCGGTAGGCCCATTTTTTTTGCCATCCACAGGCTTCTGAGGCTTTCCTGAAGCCTGGGGAGGGCAAAAACAGCTTCCCCCCACCCTCCGTAAGGTCAAAAATCAGCTGGCCAGCACACATGTGCTGACATAGGGCAACGCCTCGCGTGCCCTCAGATATGGCTTCGCATGCCACCTGTGGCACGCGTGCCATAGATTTGCCATCACGGCCCTAAGCTATATAGTTTAAAGCTTGGAGGCCTTGAATTGAAAGTTACACTAGGTCTCATTAGGATACATATTTTATTTATTTATTTATTTATTTATTTATTTATTTATTTATTTATTTATTTATTTATTTATTTATTTATTTATTTATTTATTTATTTATTTATTTATTTATTTATTTATTTATTTATTAAATTTATATACCGCCCTTCTCCAGGGGACTCAGGGCGGTAAACAGCCAAGTAAAAAACATTAAAATACATTTAAACCAAGTAAAAAACATTAAAATACATTTAAAATAAAATATTCAATATGGCCCTAATTTAATACAATTAAAATTTAGTAAAATCTTAAAAAATTTTAAAAACCCCAAAAACTTTTTCACGCCAGCCCGGCTTGATAAAAATAATGTGTCTTGAGGGCACGGCGGAAGGTGGACAGGTCGTGAATTGTTCTTAAGTCTGGAGGGAGCTGATTCCAGAGGGTGGGTGCTCCCACAGAGAAGGCCCTCCCCCTGGGCGTCACCAGCCTACACTGCTTGGCTGATGGCACCCCGAGGAGGCCCTCTCTGTGGGAGCGCACTGGTCGATGGGAGGCAGTTTGTGGCAGCAGGCGGTCTCGGAGATACCTAGGTCCAATGCCATGGAGCGCTTTAAAGGTAGTAACAAGCACCTTGAAGCGCACCCGGTAGACCACCGGAAGCCAGTGCAGCTCGCGCAGGAGGGGTGTTATATGGGAGCGCCAATTAGCCCCCAAAACCACCCATGCGGCCGCATTCTGGATCAGTTGGAGCCTCCGGGTGCTCTTCATGGGGAGCCCCATGTAGAGAGCATTACAGTAGTCCAGACGCGACGTGACCAGGGCATGGGTGACTGTGCACAGGGAATCCCGATCCAGAAAGGGCCGCAACTGGCGTATCAGGCGGACCTGATAAAAGGCCGCCCTGGTCACAGCTGTCAGATGGTCCTCTAAGGACAGCTGTGGATCCAGGAGGACACCCAGATTGCGAGCCCTTTCGGCGGGGGCTAGAGACTCGCCCCCGATAGTCAGAGATGGAATCATCTGACTATATCGAGACGCTGGGAACCACAGCCACTCCGTCTTGGAAGGGTTGAGCCTGAGTCGGTTTCTCCCCATCCAGATCTGCACAGCTTCCAGGCACCGGGACATCACTTCAAGGGCATCATTGGGGTGGCCTGGGGTGGAAATGTACAGCTGTGTATCATCAGCGTACTGATGGTACTTCACCCCAAAGCCACGGATGATCTCACCCAGTGGCTTCACATAGATGTTGAACAGAAGGGGCGAGAGAATCAACCCCTGGGGCACTCCATATGTAAGAGGCCTCGAGGACGACCTCTGCCCCCCTGCCAATACAAACTGCGACCGGTTGGAGAGAAAGGAGGAGAACCAACGAAAAACGGTGCCCCCTATCCCTAACTCTTCCAGCCGGTGCAGCATGATACCATGGTCGATGGTATCAAAAGCCGCTGAGAGGTCTAATAGGACCAGGACAGAGGAACAACCCCTGTCCCAAGCCCTCCAGAGATCATCAACCAATGCGACCAATGCCGTTTCCGTGCTGTGCCCGGCCCTGAAACCCGACTGGAACGGATCTAGGTATGATGATTCCTCCAAGTACTGGGGAAACTGTCGTGCGACCACACTCTCAACAACCTTCGCCACGAAGCGAAGGTTGGAGACAGGGCGATAGTTAGCTAAAATTGCTGGGTCCAGGGAGGGCTTCTTGAGGAGAGGCCTCACCACCGCTTCTTTCAAAGCCGTGGGGAAGTAACCCTCCCCCAAAGAGGCGTTAATAATTCCCTGGAGCCAGCCTCGTGTAACCTCCCGGGTAGCCAGCACTAACCAGGAGGGACACGGGTCCAATAAACATGTGGCTGCACTGAGCCTCCCCAGAATCTTGTCCACATCCTCAGGGGTCACCGAGTCAAACTCTTCCCAGATAACGTTCTCAAGACTATTCCCTGTCACCGCGTCCGTATCCACCCAGTTGGAGTCCAGTTCCCCCTGAATCTGAGTGATTTTGTCATGTAGATATCGTCCAAAGTCCTCAGCCCTGCTTTCCATATTAAAACAAGATGTTAAGTCAACCCCCCCCCCAAAATAAAAACATAAACATGCCTGTCATATGTTTAATAGCAAGGTATTAAAAGTGAAACATAAAAATTAATTTCAAATGAATGTGTTTACTGATTGCATTTTATCATTTAGCTGGCACAATATCTCTCCTACATATCTTTCATAGGGTGTATCCCCGCCCGCCTGGACGCCGCCATTTGCGTTCTTTTGCCCTCTGCACAAGCAGAACGCTTTGCGTCTAGGCGGGCGGGGAAAGCGGGAGGGGGAAGCCCCGCGCCGCGAATGCCACCGGCTTCTTCGGTTCTGCGGCGACCAACAGGTAAGAGCGTACCAGCAGGAACCCACCTCTGGTGTATCCTGGAAACAATATTTAAATGTGATTTTTAAAATATATTAAGATACCCTTATGTATATAGGAAATGCTAACAAAATAAATAATTGTTTTTGTTAATGTAATGATAATCTAATCTGTACCATCAGAAAACTCATATTCTGAAATTTTGCAAGGCCCTAAACTGGAGTTTCTTTAGTTTATGCCTAAATCTGCCACTACTGCTGGAAAAAGTATCTCACTGCAACCTAAATTCACCAACAATTGTTCCTTTGTTTCCATTTCATGTTTGTCCTTCCATGAGTATTTCTTTTCTTTTCTTTTCTTTTCTTTTCTTTTCTTTTCTTTTCTTTTCTTTTCTTTTCTTTTCTTTTCTTTTCTTTTCTTTTCTTTTCTTTTCTTTTCTTTTCTTTGTGTTTGCATAGATCCATTATTGTATTCAGGCAGTGCTTGTTGTCTTCTCAGATACATTGAGCTGGTCATTACAGGAAACAGGACATTCCAAAAATGTCTTCCCAAAGTCATGTGACATTAGACCAAGGATTTATCTATCTTAAGGCATTATTTTGTATGCTGAGTGAGATATATTAGCTAAACTAATGTGTGCAGTCATCATTAATACATATATCACATTGTTGTATAACTAAAATATATTTTTCTACCGTTGATTAAGTGTTTAGTTTCACTTTCTTTTGCCATTGAAAATTAATAGGCATGTCTGAAATTTTTCTCCTTTGGCGACTTGTAAGCAGTAAATAGCAAATAGTTGTAATAACACATGAATTCTAAAAATATAATAATCCCAATAAAATATACAATACTCACTTTTAAAATAAGCTGCTTTTTTTAACAGTAAATCTGTCTCAGAGAGAGCCCTGTACCCCACTAAAATGGTTTCACACTTGAATATAAAAATCTCAGATGACTTCCTTATTTATGAACTGATATGCTAAAGAATTTCTTGTAAATAACCCTTGACTAGAAATCTAATTCTCTGCCCCCGCAACCCCCAAAAACAATTTACTTACTGTTAAAAATATGCATAAGGGCCAGGGGAAAAATGAATTGGTGATATCTGGATGTACTGATTAAAAATATATGGGAACTATGCTATGTAATTTTGGAAAGGAAGGGGGTTATATTAGTTACTGCTGCGAAGAAGATCAAAGTCATTTCTTTAAGTATTTCCTTTTCTTTCCTTTTCTTTTTTTCTCTGCCTATATTTCTTACTTATGTTGGAACAAATATCCAGGTCCAGTTTGGGAGAAAGGCACGGGAGATAAAATGGAGGCTGGAGGCTGATTGGAAAGAAAGTTTTTCTTTATTGATGAAGCAGAACCACCAACCACATGTGATTCTGGGCAGCTGACAAAATGGAGTTTAGATTGGGTGGGTTTTTATACCTTCTGGATTCCTATGGGGTCATGTAGGGGTCATGGCTGGTTCTATAGGCAAAAGGGGAAATGCAAATCGTAGGTGTTTGTCTGAGCTAATTTTGTCAATCTTTTGTTTGTTGCTTATCTGAGTTTCTATCTTGACCCAGTCCTTCTGAATGGATTACCAAATCTGCATTTCTAAAAGTTGGCCTCCTCAGTTTCTGCTTGGGGGCAGGGAGACTGGGGCTGGTTTCTGCCTCCCTTAAGATTTTTTCCCATTTCTCCTTTAGGGGAAATATTTTATCCTGCCTTTTTTTTAAATATTTCCCAAAATATTTCATTCTTCCCGTTCTTCATTCTTACTTTTTAGTTTATCTTTCTAGCGTTCCTATTTTTGTTCCTTATTTTTCCTTCTTCTCTCTTTTGTTTTATATTTCTTTGTGTTTAGTTTTTAACCCTGTAATTCTTTTTTTCTCCAGGCGCTAGGAGAAGAGCCTTTTCTATTGTGGTCTCTGCCCTGTCGAACATTTTGCCGTGGGGGGTTGAGATCCGCGGCCCCCACGCTTCTGGGCTTTTAAAAGGGCTTAAACCTGGCTCTGCTGGTTGGCTTGGGACCCTGATGGAGGCATGCTAGGGTGGAAGTGGTTGGTGCAGTGATGGAGAAGGCACCACTCCCACTCTACATAATCCCTTGTTTGTTCGTTTGTTTATTTGTTTGTTTAAGCCTGGAATTTGGAATTTTAAATTGTTTTTATGTTTGTCATTGTTCTTATATTTATGTTTTTACTGCATTGTAAGCTCACAATCAATTTGGATCGCACTGCAATTTCACAAATAGGATGGGATTTGCAATGGGTACATGACTGGGTACCTCTTTAAAAAAATGGCTTCCTTTTACAGCTGCCCAATGCTGCTTTTGCAAAATCCTGGTAATAAATTCTTCTTCTGTTTTATGGTGACTTGCCCATGGAAGGATAACAAAGATCTTTCGATAATACATTATATTAAGGTGTCACTCTGCTCCCATCCTTATACCCTGTAGACACATAATAAATTCTTCAGGAGGTGAAATAAAATCCTTGAAATTGAAGAGATACCTAGGAGGGCAGACGGGTGATTATTGAGGCACTAATATCTCAATGGGGTACAGAAGCAATGCCAGATGCACATTCATTTGCCCTGATTTAAATAAGCTATTAGCATATTAGTCTTCCATTAAATTTAGCCCATAAATCAAATTAAAATGACCCTTTGTTTTACTTAGCAGCGAACAATGAAACATATACCCCACCCCACTTAAATCTCTTTCACCTCTTCTCCCCAAATAGTAAATTTTCATAAAAGATTTAAATGAAAGAACAATATTTCAGACCTCTGCTTCCTGGGGCTAGGTTCTGTCAGGTTGGGGAATTAAGCTCATTAGACTACTTATAAAAACTTTCTTTATTCAGGAGACAGTGATGAATGGCTATGTTTTAGTAGCTGCAGGTGTCCTGATGGACGATCTACGATAAACTCCCTTTCCCTTCCTTTGACTTCACTGACTTGTGGAAAATAGTCTGTGGGGTGGCTCTGCATGATTGTATAATATAACAACGTAGGAAACTTTTTTAAAACCAAATAAGGTATTAGCCTTTATAGCTCAGGGCTGTCATTTCAGCCCTATCTGAAGAGAAGAGGGATCACCTTGAAAGCTTCAGCATGCATTAGATACTCTACTCCTGAACTACGGCAGTTCCACAATGCTGGGTGGTATAATATGATTAAAGACCCTAATCTGAATAGATTGCCTTCTTCCTTATCATCTCCACAACCTTTCTCAGTTTATACAATCTTGACTGTAGCATCCAAGTTTTAATTAAGATTTGCAATGAGCATAGGACACAGAACAGAGAATAATAGAGTTAGAAGGGACCTTGGAGGTCTTCTAGTCCAACCCCCATCTTGTCTTGCCTTTTGGTGCTTTGCAAAATAGTTTGACACCCCCCCCTCATCTTTGTAAGACCCCTGAGATATTGGAACACTGGTATCATGTCTCCCCTAGTCCTTGTTTCATTAGACTAGACATACCCAATTCCTGTAACCATTCTTCATATGTTTTAGACCCCAGCCTTCTGGGCCCAAGTCTGTCAAGATATTTTTGGATCTTGACCTTGTCTTCTGGGGTGTTGGCTACTCCTGTCAGCTTGCTCTCTGAACTTGGTTGTTTTCTTGCAGACATTTCATTACCCAAATACAAGTTTCATCTATTTAGCAATACAGTTAGATCAGTCATTTTCTCTTCTTTCTTTCTTTCTTTCTTTCTTTCTTTCTTTCTTTCTTTCTTTCTTTCTTTCTTTCTTTCTTTCTTTCTCTTTCTTTCTTTCTCTCTCTCTCTCTCTCTCTTTCTCTCTCTCTCTCCCCCCCTCCCTCCCTCCCTCCCTCCCTCCCTTTTTGTTAATTTGATCAGAATTATCAATTTGATTTATTTAATCTTACCTAGAACTCTTACTAGATCCTGGTCTATGCTTGGCCAACTCTTCTTTTGGTGAATAGGAGGAAAATTTTCTTCATGATAAAGCAGGGAAAGGAAAGGAGATTCTTTCATCAGATGATAACATGGGCTGATAAAGTCAATCAATCCAGAATAAAGCTGGAAGGGATCCTAGAGATTTTCTAGTCAAACCCCCTGTTCAAGCAGGAGACCCAATACCATTTCAGACAAGTTTCTTAAAAACCTCCAGTGATAAAGCACATACAACAAGCTGTTATATTGGTTAGGAAGTTTCTCCTTAATTCCAGGTTGCTTATCTCCTTGATTAGTTTCCATCCATCATGTCTTGTCTTGCCTTGTGGTGCTTTGGAAAATAAGTTGACCCCATCTTCTTTGTAGCAGCCACTCAAATACTGGAATACTGCTATCATGACACCCCTAGTCCTTCTTTTCTCTACACTAGCCAAACCCAAATCCTGCAACCACTTTTCATATGTTTAAGTCTCCAGGCCTTTAATCATCTTAGCTGCTATTCTCTGAACTTTTTCCAAAGTCTCAACATCTTTTTTTGTAATGTGATGACCAAAACTGGATGCAGTATTCCAGATGTGGCCTTACTAAGGATTTATAAAGCTCAGGAACTGTGCAGTCTGGGGAACTTGTAAGATCCCTGTGAATGTTTTCAGTCTATATAATAAATGCTATTTTACACAAATATATTGCACTTGAATCATCCCTCAGCGCAGGGGTGGGTTCCGGTTTTCTTTGCTGCCGGTTTGCTCAGTGACGTGACGCGTGGGCGTGCGCACATGCGCAGTGCTTAAAACACAGCTTCTGCGCATGCGCAGAAGCAAAAAACAGCTTCTGCACATGCACAGAAGCAAAAAACAAGATGGTGGTGCCTATGGTGCCGCCGAGAGAGCCAGTTCAGGGGTGTGGCAGGCCTGGATTGCTGCCATTTCCAGCGGCCCAGGCCGCCAACTTACTACCGGTTTTATAGAACTGGTCCAAACTGGGAGGAGCCCACCTCTGCCTCAGCGTATGAGAACTCCAAACCACTTCTGTGTACCAGAAAATGGAACATAAGCTCAAGTGACAGTCTACTTCATAGAAAAGAAATATCACTATGTCCAAAATAATCAATGGGCATATGAATTTTCTGCTTGCCACACATGCAAAAATAATGCAATGGTTCTAAATGTCAGGCATGAAAGATCAGGTCCACCAGGCCCAATTAAACAGATTTATTGCTAAACACCCTATACACAGGAATCTTCTTAACTAATGGTTAGCGCCTGCTTGGAGTTAGATTGGGGTCAGAATACAGAACACTGAATTGGAGGTGGGGGAGGGATGGGTTTAATCCACCTGGTTACATAGAGACTCTGGGCTGATATCTCTTTTAACTCCACCACAGGTTCTGCCACTCCTTTCTCATACAGAAAGGGTATCAAAAATCTTCATGCAGCTTTAGGTTCACTAATAGTCCCATTTTATCAGATAACTAAATCTAAAGAACAGAGAGCAAAAATCAATGAGGTAAGTTGCATGATGTATGTGAAAAGTAAGTTCAATTTCTCCTTTCCTCCTTGGTGTTAAACGGACTATCAACATTGCTATGAAATGGTAGAATTGTACATCTTATGTAAAAATAAAACTCGTAAGAAGCAATTTATATCCAAAATGTATTTTTAAGGTGGTTGTTTGTTGTGAGCAGAATGTTTTGTAAAAATAAATGTAATCTAGCCAAAATTTCCTTTCAGAAACCAGAAATCATAAAGTATGCCATCCATTGACATTTTAAGACTAATTTATTTTAGTTCCTTTTGTACATACTTTAAACGCATGCAATATTCATTTGTCAAAACAATGATTATGTGCAGCAGATTTTTCCAGGAATACAAATAGCCATGTCTTGTTTTTATAGTCATGCCATTACACAATTGTGTGAATCTGGAAATCTGTTTTCAACAGTAAAGTCATTTCTCTGACAAAGAATGTTCCATGATTTTTTAATAGCATTGCTAATGAATCTTAAAATTCTGAATTTACGAAATCCACTGTAAAATAATTTCAGTAGATGAAGACAGATGGGACAATGAAATATTTGTGGATTCCAATTGCCATCTGGGTCTAATTTATTATACACCTGATTGCATATTTATATTCATATTATTATCTTTAAAAACAGTACTTTTGATCTAATGAAACTGCTGCATAAACACCACTGAAGATTTTGGGTGAGTATGGTTTCAGTGTCCTTAGCTTTGTTCATGGGCTGTGTAAGAGCAAATTCAGCTGTCTGCTTGGATAACTAATTAATTTTTCACCTTCTCTGTATTGCAGCCTTGGGTTACACTTTTAAAGTGATATTTCATTGCAGCTGCTATTTGTCAAGCAAAATACTGCAAATTTCTGCAAAGCTTCATTTTTATCCAAGACTTTTTAAAGTAAAAGGCAAAAAGTTCAGTTTGACTTTGAGGGACTAACTGCCACATATCATGCAGCTTCCATATAGATGATTTTATGCTGTTTTCTTCTGGATTTTTTTTCCAACTTTCTGATTCTGAGAATAGCATTTAAGTAACCTTGGCTGAGAAGGAGGAGGAGGAGGAAGAGGAGGAGGAGGAAGAAGAAGAAGAAGAAGAGGAGGAGGAGGAGGGGGGGGAGGAGGAGGAGGAGAAGAAGAAGAAGAAGAAGAAGAGGAGGAGGAGGAGGAGGAGAAGAAAAAGAGGAGGAGGAGGAGGAGGAGGGGGAGGAGGAGGAGGAGAAGAAGAAGAAGAAGAGGAGGAGGAGGAGGAGGAGGAGGAGGAGGAGGAGGAGAAAAAGAGGAGGAGGAGGAGGAGGAGGAGGAGGAGGAGGAGAAGAAGAAGAAGAAGAAGAAGAAGAAGAAGAAGAAGAAGAAGAAGAAGAAGAAGAAGAAGAAGAAGAAGAAGAAGAAGAAGAAGAAGAAGAAGAAGAAGCTAAAACGGTTTACATTAATAATGACTATCATTAGCCATGTATGCATTTTTTTTATTGTACAGGTGGATCTCTAGTATCAAAAATAGTATTCCTTCCTTACTACTTTGTTTTATTCAGGAACTGCCTCAGAGAATTCTAAATGGAAACAAATTATCTTAATAACAAAATTTCAAAATATTCATTATACAGTTATACAGTTATCGATGTATAAAAGTTATACATTTCTTTGTTTCTGTTTCTGTTTTTCCCGTTTGCCTTTTTTTCTCTCCTCTTGCTTTTAAACAAGGATTAAATGAAAAGTAGCCAGCTTGGTGACTGTGGGTCAGTTACTCTCTCTCAGCCAAACTCACCTCAGATGGCTGTTGTTGTAAAAGGAAACAGGAGGAGGAAGGTGTGTTGAATATGTTTGCCCCCTTGATTTATTTATAAAAATAATAAATGTGGGATACAAACAGTGGTGAAATCCTCCCGGTTCGCCCTGGCCCGTCCTTCGGCGTATAGCCGATGGAACTGGTGGCGGTCGCGGCGCGGAGCTTCTCCCGCCCGCTTTCCCGGCCCAGCTGAACGCCGCCATTCGGGTTATTTTTCCCTCTGTGCATGCGCGCGCATGCACAGAGGGAAAAATAACCCGAATGATTGTGGTCAGCCGGGCCGGGAAAGCGGTGATTGTGTTCAGCCGGGCCGGGAAAGCGGGCAGGAGAAGCTCCGCGCCGCAACCGCCGCCAGTTCCATCGGCTATACGCCGAAGGACTGGCCCGGGCGAACCGGGAGGATTTCACCCCTGGATACAAATAAAATAAATTCATAAAATAATGCTTCTACCTCCTCAACTTTAGTATAAATGGCATTTTTAAAAAATAAATGAAAAAGGAACACAATATTTTGTTCCCTTCAACCAAGCCCTGACACTCCTTCTCCCATGAAGGTATTTCTTCCATTTTGGGGAAAAGGTGATTGACATATGGCAGGACTGGATTGAATAGCAGGTGAGGTAAGACAGTGACATCCAACTTCACAATGCCCTCCTGGATGGCTCATGAAATAGGAGGCTGCCACAGTTAACTTGCAGCAAAAATTCCTTTTTCTACTTCTGAAATTTGCTTAGTTGCTGTTTTATGTTCCTTTACCATTTCACCACCACCACCAAAGTTGATATTCTTGAATTCTGTACATCCCAGAGCCTCTCTCTTCTGTTTTTGGACTTCATACATCATCACCATGGAGAAACGTCGGCAATGAAGAGCGAATGCTTAGCTAACAAAACTTGCCTCTCTGTCACACTGAGGAAATCATGAGTCAAGGTGGTTCAAAGGAATACAGGTTGATTGCATGCTAACACTCTCTACAAGAATTGGCAACAAAAATCAGAACACCAAATACAAGCTGGGCGGATACGACATCGTAGATGACCCTCACTCTGTCAAGGACCTTGGAGTACTCATCTCAAATGATCTAAGCGTCAAAGCTCACTGTAACAACATTGCCAAAAAAGCACTAAGTGTTAACCTAATCTTGTGAAGCTTCTTCTCCAGTAATATTGTACTGCAAACAAGGGCATACAAAACCTTTGCTAGACCAATTCTCGAATACAGCTCATCTGCCTGGAATCTGCACTGTATATCGGACATTAATACAATTGAGCGAGTCCAGAGGTATTTCACGAGAAGAGTCTTCCACTCCTCTGCTCACAATAGAATACCTTATGCCACCAGGCTTGAAATTTTGGGCTTGAACAACCTAGAACTATGCCGCCTATGGTCTGACCTAAGCATAGTACACAAAATTATCTGCCACAACGTCCTACCTGTCAATGACTACTTCAGCTTCAACCGCAATAATATACAAGCAAACAATAGATACAAACTCAAGGTAAACATCTCCAAACTTGATTGCAGAAAATATGACTTCAGTAACAGAGTGGTCAATGCCTGGAATGCACTACCTGACTCTGTTGTTACATCCTCAAACCCCTTAAACTTTAACCTTAAACTGTCTACTGTGGATCTCACACCATTCATAAGAGGTCTGTAACTGTCTACTGTGGACCTCACACCATTCCTAAGAGGTCTGTAAGGGGCGTGCATAAGCGCACCAGCGTGCCTACCGTCCCTGTCCTACTGTCCCCATTTATTCGTACCCATTTCCTATGTTCATATCTATATTATACTTATATCTGTTATCTCATAAATGTCTGACAAATAAAATCAATCAATCAATCAATCAATAAAATCAATCAATCTGAATTACTAAAAGTCAAAGCAAATTGGCAGTAGATAAGAGTCAACAGAATTCAAGGTGAGCTGGACTTAGATATCTTATAGATGTGAGTGGATTGAAGACTGATAACTCTTTTGACCCCTCCCTTGGACTCAGCCTGGCTGTCTATGTTCTCTTTGTTGCTGGACAATTGTACAAGAGATTATGTGAAATGTTGTTTCTCAAGGATTTCTATATCATATCACAGATGGTATTATGTCATGCATAGCCATCAACATTTGCTGATATTACCAGAGGGAATCAGAAACCATTCAGAAGAAATGGAATGCTTCTTGCACAATTGCTGATCTCTCAGAATATTTTTTTAAAATCTCTCTTTAAAGTAATCTTTAACAGGGGAGTTAGTACTCTGCACTGCCACAAATGTTTGCTGCCTTTTCACAAAGGCCTACATTTCAAATTTCATTAGTGTTATATTTGCTCCAGATTAATGTTACTGCATAACTCAGTTTAATAATCATCATCATCATCATCATTATCATCATCATCATCATCATCATCATCATCATCATCATCATCATCATCTGTCAGTTGCAAAAGGCCACCTTACTTGGCTCTGTGCGCATCATATGAAAATACATCACACAGTCCTAGACGCTTGGGAAGTGTTCGACTTGTGATATAGTGATACGAAATCCAGCATATAAATCTCGTTTGCTGTGTACTACTGCCTTTTGTGTATAATAATAATAATAATAATAATAATAATAATAATAATAATAATAATAATAATAATAATAATAATAATAATAATAATAATAATAATAATAATAATAATAATAATAATAATAATAGTAGTAGTAGTAGTAGTAGTAGTAGTAGTAGTAATAGTAATAGTAATAGTAATAGTAATAGTGATTGTTAGTTATTGTTATTGTTGAATTTACATGGTGGAAAATTTTTCATGTTGGTGATATTTGCTGCTAACTGTAGACAATATCCCACATATATTTTTAATTCATGTAAAGCTTATTGAATGGTTTATATAGTTCTAATCTTCTGGTATTTTATTTATTATTGCTTGGATAAAAATAATAATTTTGTTATATCTTACTTTTTCAGTTATGAATAATTTTCAGGACTATTTCAATAAGTTTGAACCAGGGTGTACTGAGGAGATGTAGTACTATAGGACTAAAAATCTAGAATAATTCCTCCTCCTCCTTTAACAAATGTTGCAATATTTTGGTCCTCTGACTTGCCTTAAGGTTGTTGGATTTAGTGAGACAACAGGCATATTAACATATAATGCTATGCATATGCAACAATAATTGCTGAAAAACTGAAATAGCTGGATATTGAGAAATTCATTCCCTTGGGAGTTGGAATATATGAAGCTTGGTGCAAGCAACTCTGTTTCTAGGTAAATTATTTATCATGCTTAAATTAATGTTATATGACTATGCTGCTGTTGATGACACCAGCCATAACTCTCTGTGATTACACTACAGTAGAAGCCTAGAGCTTCAACGAAGACTTTATTTTATATTATATTATAGAATGTAACTGGCTATACCAGTAAGTCATTCTATTCTTGTTAGACTTGCAAAGTAGTCCAGACAAAAAGCACACTCATGACCACTAGCTCTATCTTTACTGTCAGGTCACAGAAACAGAATCTTGCAAGTCTAAAAGTATCCCTCCTGTACCTCATTTTTACTTTCTCTGGAGGATCTGTTCTGAGAAACTTTCATCACCCTCTCCTCCTTTGGACTCAAATTTCATTTATGAAACCATTGTCTAGGCTGCAGCTCTTCCTCTTAACTCCCAAGGTCATTGTCACATACCTTTACAATTGCTTTCCTTAACAAATGGAAACTTAGGGATAGATGCTGGAAAGGTTAAGAGGAAATCTGTGAGAAAAAAGGGGTTTAACAATATTTGACTTGGTTTCTGGAGAGGGCTCAGAGAGAAAGAAGAGAGCCATAGGCAAAAAAGCCGAGGTTGCGCAGTGGTTAGAGTGCAGCACTGCAGGCTACTTCAGCTGACTGCTAGTTCAGCAGTTCAAATCTCACCGGCTCAAGGTTGACTCAGTCTTCCATCCTTCTGAGGTCGGTAAAATGAGGACCCAGATTATTGGGGGCAATATGCTGAACTCTGTAAACTGCTTAGAAAGGACTGTAAAGCACTGTGAAGTGGTATATAAGTCTAAGTGTTAAGTGCTAAATGGTAACCATAAAGTTCAAGGGAGACCAAGCAAATGCTGCTCAGGTATTATATGAGATCAGTGGTGAAATCCAATTTGTTTTACTAACGGTTCTGTGGGCGTGGCTTGGTGGGCGTGGTGTGGCTTGGTGGGCGTGACTTGGTGGGCGTGGCAGGGGAAGGATACTGAAAAACCTCCATTCCCACCCCACTCCAGGGGAAGGATACTGCAAAATCCCCATTCCCTCCCCACTCCTGGGGGAAGGATATTGCAAAATCTCCATTCCCACCCTACTCCTGGGGCCAGCCAGAGGTGGTATTTGCCGGTTCTCCGAACTACTCAAAATTTCCACTACTGGTTCTCCGAACTACTCAAAATTTCCGCTATCGGTTCTCCAGAACCTGTCAGAACCTTCTGGGTTTCACCCCTGTATGAGATCCAACCAAGTCTTCTCGTTCATTGGACCAAGAAGCTTTCTCTCAAGAAGGGACAACAGATATTTCTTATCTTCTGTATTTGTTTTAGAAAGTAAATCCTCAAAACCACAATGAAAGTCAACAGTGTTTGTCTGAGTAAAATCTATAACCTTAGGATGAGACCAAGAAATAATCCCATACTAGCTCATTGATTGATGAATCACATGCCTGAAAAAAAAATCCCTATTTTCCGCAAGCATTTCTTTCAATGGGCCTGTGCAAGGCCACTTTGATTCATCGTGAAAAGCTTATTAGTGCCATCAAGGCAGTATGACTTTTTTCAAGGCGAAAGACAATGCTTTTTACCTCAGCATGTTGCTTCATGTCACTTCACAGCTTGACCAAACCAGGAATTATTCCAAGTATTTGAAAAGTCTTTGAAGGAGCTTCTTCACATTCCAAGTGCCAGTTGAGAAATGAGGCAATGTGATTACTTTGATTGTTCTTAGAAGCAAAGCTTTGTAAAATGCTATTAAAGAAGTGCTTTACTTATTATAATTCCGTTATGAAGCTAAGCACCCACTCAAAGATTGGTACAGCCCTAGTATTAATTGTTTATTCATTTTGTTCTCTATTTGCAGACTTCTGATCATCGAACATCAAACATTTTTGTTGATTTATTGCTTTGGAATTTATTAAATTCCATTTGAAAACATGCTCAAGGTAGATCAAGACAAATCCACACAAAATTATATAAATCAGTTTTAATTCAGACCTGCTGCTTACTTGCATAATAAACGGGTATTTATGACTTGGAGTGACACATATGTTTGGTATTTCTGGGAGCACTGTCATGCTTCCATGAATCCTATCTTAGAAATAAATAATCAGAAATTCTTCAGAGTTGATTATTGATTTCCCACAAATGCAAATCTTTGATAATTGCCCAGGGCTTAAGCACAATGCTACTTTGAAATTGCCACTGTCTTATGGAGAGATACCTCAGGGAAAAATACAATGCCATTTGGCAAATTAGGTTTGGAATTAAAATCCAAACACTGCATACAATATAAAATTAACTTATTGAAATTCAGTCTCAATGGAATACTGGTAAGGATTAATGTTCACAATTTCCCAATGTTATCTGTATTTCAATGTTACTAATAAAAATCATAATTATTCTTATTTTGTTCAACCACTTTAAATGTAGGCGATTGCTAGAGGTTTTTTTCCTTTTAAAATGAATCTATGAACAAAGAATTCATCAAAGATCAATGAATAAATCCTTAGGTAAATAAGGTTTTGACTTCAACTCTGGTATTCAACTCAGATATTCTCAAGGCAAGCCACAGTGAGAAATAATAAGCAAATTCTATTTACAAATCAAATATATTTTGACAGAAAACTATTATAGCTCAATTTTTTCCACCTGATCTAATGCACCTTCTTTCCTTCTTTCAAACTGAATGCATGTCATTTTAATAGTTTAAGACCATACTTAATATTTTATTTTTTGAAAATGACTAGTGCTCACACAGGCTGGGAGGGAAGTTTTGTCAAAGCAAATAAACAGTTGGATGAAAAGCTTGGAAAGAATGCAAAATAAACATGGAAAACATTATATGAAAGAAGAAACCGCATCTGTCCCCACTGAAGCTTAGCTGGGTTGAGAATTTTCCTCCCAGCCCAGGTATGTGTCGGTACATGAAATGAATGAATTATTCATGAAGTCTTTTTGCCAGACTGGGACTGTTTATGATAGACACATGCTTTGTGTTTGAACTAGACAATCCTATACAGCCCACAAATACTGTATATATACACATTTTTTAAAAAAGTTATAATCCAACTTCAGGTGCAGCCATCTAGCAAAGAACCCTAGCCTCCTATAGTCAGATTAGCACAAATGGATGTCAGAAGAAACTGTTGGAAGAAAAATCCATCTGGTTCAGTTCCAAGTGGGGAGAAAGACACTGGAAACATGGTGGCTGATTAGAAAGATGGTTTATTGGTGAACAGGACCACATGGGTTTTAAGTCCTGGGCAGCGGAGCACATGGAGTGGAGAGTGAGAGGTATTTAAACCCTCTCTTGGGCCTTGCCCTTGAGCTTCCTGTTCCTGTGGCAAGGGCATGCATTCTATTTGTTGTTGTCAGACTCCTATGATCCAGGGATCATAGCTAACTTTATCTGAGCTCCCAGGTTTGGTTGAAACTTGGAGGGTGATGATGTAATGAAGAGGCTTGTGTTCTGAAAGGGTGTTGACCAATTCCTATTATGGCTTAATGGCTTTGTCCTGGTTTGGATCTTGAGTGAGGGCTAATCCTATTACCCTGAGGCCGATGGCCTTTTGTTTTGTAGACTGGATGGCCCAGTCTTTCTGGGGCTATTGAGAAAGGTTGGGGCTGCTTTCCAAGAGCATATTTCTCCTTTTCTCATCCAGGGAGGTATAATATTCTGCTTTTTTAATATTTTCTAAAATATTTCATTCTTCTAGGAAAGGGGTGGGTGCTAACTTTCTACAAAACTTTCTTTGTGTATGGAAAGATTTGGCAATACCTACAGTGGAGGAATGGTTGGTGAAGATCATAGAACTTGCTGAAATGGGTAAATTGACTTGTTTGATTAGAGAAAAGACAATATCTACAGGAAATGACTTAGAAATCCCTTATGGATTTTTTTTAATGAACTTGTGATTTTCATTTTCTTGATACTCTCATTTCTATTACTGTGGCTGAGGATGAGATTCATCTTATCACATTCAGCAACTCTAGCCCTTTGATACCTACTAGGGAGAGACAGCTGCTCTGAGATGTAAAACATAAATGAAGGAGAAAATAGGTGGGAAATTGAAAACTGGAATTTATGTCCCCAGTATGTTATGCACAAAGGTAGAATGCAGTATCTAAGCCAGTGATGGCGAACCTTTTTTCCCTCGGGTGCCGAAATAGTGTGCGCACGCACTGTCACACGTGCATGATAATTGCCATATAACAAAAATGGACAACTATCACTGGCCTGAAGGCCACACCAGGTTTGTGTGGCATGTCAAGAGGCCAAAATTCCTTAGCTGATGGGTACCACATTTCTACTAGCACAAGTGTAGTGGGACAATCCCATGGAAGAAAGACGGATTCACAGACATCCTGGACCCATGCCATAAAAGGACTTTAAAGCTAATAACTTGAATTGCACTTGGAATCAGATTGGAAGCCACTACGGTTCATATAACCACAGTGCTATATGTGCCATGCTAGGGACATCCAAAACTGTATGTGCTGCTGTATTCTGGACCAGTTTTAGCTTTCAAATGCTCTTCAAGGGAAGCCCTATGAAGAGCACATTGCAATAATCCAAGTGGGAGATGATGAGAGCATGAGTGACTGACCTCACAATCTAGAAAAGGGTGCAATTGGTGCACCACATAAAGTTGTGCAATGGCTCTCGTAGCCATGACTGTCACCTGCATGTGTTGCACAACTCATCTACAAAACCCTGAATAACTCTGTCAAAGACCTTGCGGTACTCATATCCAATGATCTAAGTGCCAGAGCCCACTGTAACAACATTGCCAAAAAAGCACTAAGAGTTGTTAATCTAATCTTGTGTAGCTTCTTCTCTGGCAATATTACACTGCTAACCAGAGCATACAAAACATTTGTTAGACCAATTCTTGAATACAGCTCACCTGTCTGGAACCCACACTGCATATCAGACATTAATACAATCGAGAGAGTCCAGAAATATTTCACAAGAAGAGTCCTCCACTCCTCTGCTCGCAATAAAATACCTTATTCCACCAGACTTGAAATATTAGGATTAGACAATTTACAACTACGTCGCCTTCGATCTGATCTAAATGTAGTTCATAAAATCATATACCAAAATGTCCTTCCTGTCAATGATTACTTCAGCTTCAACTGCAACAATACACGAGCACGTAATAGATACAAACTTAATGTAAACCGCTCCAAACTCGACTGCAGAAAATACGACTTTAAAAACTTTAACCTTAGACTGTCTACAGTGGATCTCTCCCCATTCACTAATAGCAATAGCAATAGCACTTAGACTTATATACCGCTTCATAGTGCTTTACAGCCCTCTCTAAGCGGTTTACAGAGTTCAGCATATTGCCCCCAACAATCTGGGTCCTCATTTTACTGACCTCAAAAGGATGGAAGGCTGAGTCAACCTTGAGCCGGTGAGATTTGAACAGCTGAACTGCTGAACTAGCAGTCAGCTGAAGTAGCCTGCAGTGCTGCATTTTAACCACTGCGCCACCTCGCCTAAGAGGCCTGTAAGGGGCGTGCATAAGCACACCACTGTGCCTACCGTCCCTGTCCTCCTGTCCTCATTTATCTGTACTTCTTTGCTTATGTTATGTTTATACAAACAACTACTATCCTGTACATGTTTGACAAATAAAATAAATAAATAAATAAATAAATAAACAAACAAACAAACAAACAAACATGATTGTCTGAGCCCCCTTCCCGAGGAGAGACCATGTTGAACAGGGCCACTTGGGTGACATTCTGCAAATGCAATAAGTATGGAGGGATACTTACATTTCACCACTCTTACTGCCACAAGGCAGGGCCTTAATTGGGGCTTTAACCTGTGTTCTGTCCGATTCATTCTTTGTTTTCCTCCAGTAGCACTCTAGCCATCTCTTGACTCTTTTCAGCACCCTCAGTTCCTCCGTGAACCACGGGGAGTATCAGGGGCCAGGGCCGATGGGCCAGGATTGCATAAGTGCAGTCCTGTCCAGGATTTCAATCTCTCTCTGATTCAAGATTGTGGCCAGAGGCTCTGCAGGAGCCTGTATCAATTCCAAACTTTTGAAAACTAAAACCTTTGCCAGACCTATCCTTGAATACTGCTCACCTGCCTGGAACCCACACTGTATTTCGGGTATTAATACATTAGAGAAGGTCCAGAGGTATTTTACAAGAAGAGTACTCAATTCCTCTGCTCGCAATAAAATTCCTTATTCCAGTAGACTTGAAATTTTAGGCCTGGATAACCTTTAACTACGCTGTCTTTGTTCCGACCTGAGCTTAGTACACAAGATCATCTACCTTAATGCCCTATCTGTTAACGACTACTTTAATTTCAACCGCAATAACACTAGGGCTATCAATAGATACAAACTAAGTGTATTCGCCTCTAATCTTGATTGCAGAAAATACGACTTCTGCAATAGAGTAGTAAATGTCTGGAACACTTTACCTGATCCTGTTGTTAGTTTCTCTAACCCCCATACCTTTTACCTTAAACTGTCTACCGTGGACCTTACACGTTTCTTAAGAGGTCCCTAAGGGGGCGTGCATAAGCACACCAACGTGCCTACCATCCCTGTCCTACTGTACCCATTTGTATGTACTCGTTTTATGTGTTTATGGCTATGTTTTGCTTCTTTATATCCATTTATTTGTGCCATTTTTTCATGTGTCCTGTTTCCTTGCACTTGTTGACAAATAAAATAAATAAACAAATAAACAAACAAACAAAAAATAAAATAAAATAAAATAAAATAAAATAAAATAAAATAAAATAAAATAAAATAAAATAAAATAAAATAAAATAAAATAAAATAAAATAAAATAATAAAATAAAATAAAATAAAATAAAATAAAATAAAATAAAATAAAATAAAATAATAAAATAAAATAAAATAAAATAAAATAAAATAAAATAAAATAAAATAAAATAAAATAAAATAAAACACTTATTTAGCCCTATCCACTTTGGGGCTCACAAAAGAAATGATGACGGACCACATAACACTCCTGGGGACATTTTTTTACTTCCTGTCACATAAGAGTTTCTCTACTATGAGTGAGGCCAAAGGGGGATAATTGATGAGAGGTTAATTCTGACAGAAAAACAAAAAGATAGAGTTTGCATTATAATAATGATGCACATTTTAGTAATTTGGTGACATTGCAGTTAGAAGTGAGCAATGTTCTTCTTCATTTGTAAAGTCCAAAATAATTATGCCCAGAATTAAGGAGATAAAGAGAAAGTGGCCACCTTAGTTATCAAAATTAATTCATTTAGGACATGCTTCATTACCTCAATTTATATAAAGAATTCTAAGCCACAGAATTGCCTTGCTGATTGTCTTATTTATTAACTGACCCCTTTTCCAACTTCACCTGCAGGATTGCTACATTTGGTGGCACTCATCCTGTTGCAAAATAATGTTATAGCGTTTTATTATATAAATCTGTAAAATATTTGTGTTTTATTTTTACAATAACTCAGTCTTTGTCTACAACACTTTTTTATCTAGCATCTGTTAGACATTGTTTGAAGTAGAAGTTATTTTAATTGGCTTTATCTCCTTATATAAAGAGACAAACAAACAGGCATTTTTTGTGAATGTAACAACATGAGAATAAATTACATTGCCTAGTCCTCATTAGTGCTAAAACACCGAAATAATTTACTTGAAATTTCCAAGTGATCAAAATACCATTGTCTTATTTCAAGGTGAACTGTGATTCCAAGAGGTGGCTTTGAAAAAATGATACGTATACTCCAATTATTCAAGGATATTGTTTATCAGACATAAATACAAATACGTTTTAAAGTTAAGGATTAACTGAAGCAGTGTGTTGTAGCATCTGTAAAGATGCTAGAGCTATTTGGAAATGTCTGGTGAGCACACAGCAAACTAGACCTCCCCGAGGTAGCTGGGACAAAATTAAGACAGATAATTTGTGGATCCAGACTGGAGAAATCTTTCTGGAGAAAGGAGAAATTGTAAGATAGCTCACTTGTACTTTTGTAGTCTCTCTTTGCAGGTAGACTACAGGAACTAAAGTTTTTGAAGTTGGTTGGGTGTGAATAGCTAGGAGTTAAATGATCCCATCTAAACTCACAGTGATTATGTGACCTTTATGGACAAAAATCTCACCTGAAGCTTACCGTGTTTCCCCGAAAATAAGACCCTGTCTTATATTTTTTTGAACCCTGAAATAAGCGCTTGGCCTTATTGCCATGCACTCAAAAGTCTGATTGGGCTTATTATTAGGAGGTGTCTTATTTCGGGGGAAACAGGCTATCTCTTAATCACCTTTGCAATTAATTTTTACTAGTTTTCAAACATTAAAAACATTTAGGAGGGCAAGTTTTATGCATTTTGCTGGGTCAGTTTCCTGCAGTTGTTAGTGAGAGAAGTTATACGTATGAATTTAAGGACTTAGAAAAAAATATTTTTCAAGTGGGGAATAAATGGCAAAAGGGTGATTAGAGTGCTGTTTTTAAAAAGTTATAAATGGTCAGAGGGTCCAAATGGATTTGAAATGAGATTTTTTACTTAATTATAAGAATCCATTTTGATAGTTGGACAATGGAGGGAACTAGAAGGAATGAAATATTACAATTAAAAGAGAAGTACATTTACATTTGACTTGCTAATAGAGAATGGAATAAAATACTGTACACTAACACTAGATATATTGAAGGATATTTTTGAGCAATGGACTCAGAAGTTAATTTTAAGAATGTCTGCCATTATAAATAGATTGTATGTAAATTACATTATGCAAGAGAAACAAATTCTTCCAGACAAGGTTGAAATTAATTTGAACATGGATTTAAAAATGATACAGTACAATAATGATCTGGAAAAAGATGATATGGGAATGGAATGGAATGGAATGGAATAGAATAGAATAGAATAGAATAGAATAGAATAGAATAGAATAGAATAGAATAGAATAGAATAGAATAGAATAGAATAGAATAGCTTCAGAGGTCTTCTAGTTCAACTCCTACCCAAGGCAGGAGAGCTTATACCAACCCAGACAAATGGTTGTCCAGTTTTTTCTTGAAAACCTCCAGCAATGGAGCACCCACAACTCTGGGAAGAAAGCCGTTCTATTGATTAATTGTGAAACCAGCTGATATCTTAATAATTAAAAGAGACATACAAGTAGCTAATCAGAAGAATGACTTCGATAACTTTCCTATATTCTGGCTTGTCGACCAACGTTTGAGACCCAAATACCATATGACGTGGAGTAGTAGGGTGGTCTAAAACCCTTTACTATTGGTGCACGTGTGCGAGCATGAGCACAGAAGGGTGGGTGGGTGGAGCCGGGCAGGTGGGTGGAGCCTCCCGCTGCCGGTGCTACCGGTTCTAAGAACCGGTCCAAACCAGGAGCAACCCACCACTGACATGGAGAGCTCCCATTCTTGCTACAACTCTGCCAGCTTAGCAGTTCAAAAGCATGCAAATACAAGTAGATAAATAGGTACCACTTCGGTGGGAAGGTAGAATTCTCCATAGTGGGCGGAGCTAACCTCCAAGAATGGGATGATCCAATCCATCAGCCAATGAGGACTGAGTCAGACTCTATAAAAGCTGTAACCCCGAAGGGCACCCCCTCTTTCGACTCAGTCCTTAGTCGAGGACTAGTGTTCCTAACCTAGCAGGTTAAATCACCTATTATACTTCTATTCTACTATCTTCATCTTCAACCAGTAAGATTCATCACCAACTGACAACTGCGGCTGGTGGCTTCTGTTCACCTCTGGTGAAATCCACCACCAACTACCTGAGGACAGTTAAAGCGGCCTGGCCATCCAACTTCAGGATATAAGTCACAGAAGCTGTCCGCTTGAGTGACCATCGGCCAGGGCGGCTTTGCTGCTGACCGCTACAAGGGGTAAGCTGATTCTTCAAACAACCTGAATCCGACTGTAATTGCCCCTTTAAATCAGCTCCTGCGCTTCTGCGCCCAAAAAGAGCTATTAACTTCCTCAAACTGCCTCTCTCTTCATTGTGCTGACATAGCCTGTGTGGATTGGTAAGCCGCTCCTTCAGAAATTACCATTAACGCCTGTTTTTCAAATTGGAAGTTGACAGCGGCCCGACAAACAGCTGAGAGAGAAAAAGCCTTCTGCGCATGCCCAGAACTCATCCTACAGCTTTACTTTGCCGTTTCTGAGACCAGGAAGCAAGTGCGCAGCCGCAGAGCTCATCTAGGAGCTTTACAGTCAAACCGGCAATTAACGGCTTTCTCACCCTCGCGCTTCTCAGCTGCTGCTCGGGGCGAAGAGAGGGAATCCCCTGACGTCATCAGGGATTACCCACAGCCGTTAGGAGCCGTTTCGCTCCTCCTGGCTGCTTTCGGCGTTTGAGAGCTGCTGAAATATTGGACAGCTCCACAGCTGACGGAGCTTCATACTGAGCCTCAGAAGCACTCAGCAACGAGGGGATTTCTGCAAAAGTGTTCTAACTTAAGCTTCCTTTTCTTTTAAAATTAGCTGGCTGTTGGCACCGCCCTCTGCGTGAGCCCACCAGCTACAAACAACACCAAATTTCAAATGGCTGATAAAGGGGCCAAGCAGAAGCCCAAGGCAACCAAGGAGAAGCAACCTGATACAGAGACCAGGCTCAACTCTGCTTCTCACAGGGATCGCTCTCCCCTTCGTCATTCTCAACAGAAGGACGGGGGACATCGGGATAAAGTCCCTGAGAAGGTCAAGAAGCCACCTTCAACCTCCTCCGGTCCAAAAGAAGGGAGCGATAATTTATCTTCACGTTCCAGACAATCATCAGGGGCTCTATCTTTGGATAACCCCAACCTTTGTCTGGGTGACAATGACATCTGGGAGGAACCTCGCATTTCGCAAATTCCTTCACCTGTTACCCAACAAGTCACACCATCTGCCATTTTTCAGAACCCTGAGGTTCAGGCTCTCATCCAGGCTGCCATTAAGGAAGGCATCGCTGCAGGTCTTCAACAAACTTCGGCCACTAGGCATTCAACTACAGAACAGCCTTTACCACAAACACCATTGCGTCGAACCACGATGGTCACTGAATGGGACCAGCTCCCCAAAACCGACGCCACCACGCTCCAGGATTCTCCTAAATCCTTGCGTGACGCAGATGACCAGGGACAAGATTTGGACTTATCATCCGATGAAGACCTTGCCCCTGAACCTGTCACGACTACTGGCCTCTTCAATCCAGCCTTATTTAAGTCGCTTCTCCATAAAGCAAGAGCAGCAGCAAAGATGCCTCCGGTGGAGTCCAAATCATCTGGAGAGGAACCAGCTGATCCTCTTTTTGAGGAAACAACCTCTCAAGAGGAGGTTATACCAACTCCAAAACTGTTCATCGAAGCAGTCACCAAACAATGGCTGACTCCTATTACAGGAGCCGCTCCATCTTCTTTAGACAAAAAATACTATAACGTGGCTCAGGGCCTGGCACAACATCTGCCTGTTCCACCAGTGGATGAGCCCATCAAGGCTCTCTACTCAGCCAATCCTTTACCAGGAGATGGCGAGGAACTACTTCGTCCGGAGGAATGCCGAGCGGAGCAGGCGATCTTACGGGCTCATCAATCAGCTGCCTGGGCGGTAAGAGCTTCGGCCACAGCATCATTTTTTTGCCGGACCTCTATTCGCTGGCTAAAAGCCCTTCAAGAACAATCGTCTGAAGTGCGTATGCGCCAGGACATAAACAAACTATTGGCTGTGGCACAGTTTACATCCGATGCCACACTACAAAGTGCACGCTTCGCGGCAAGTTCCATGGGAGCATCCATTGTAGCACGCCGCATGCACTGGCTCCGTGGCTGGCAGTCCGACGCTCGACATAAATGGAGGCTGGCCACTTCCCCAGTTCAGGGTCAGTCCCTTTTTGGGGGGGCCTTGGACTCGTACTTGATCGAGTCCAAGGATAAACGTAAGGTACTTCCAAATTGCACACGCAGAGGTCCTTCCAAAACACCTACTCCTCCTCCGCCTCCTCCACCCAGACGTCCATATAGGGCTCCTAGGTATAGGGGCAGATATCAGGCGGGTGGACGACAAACTCCAGTACAGGATAGACCTAGGGCGGAACCTCCGGCCAAGCGCCCTTTTCGGGGTGCAGGCGGACGCTCCTACCGCCGCAACAAATAGATCCTGAGGTCCTTCCCATTGGGGGTCGCCTGCAGTTTTTTGCTGGGCGATGGGAAGAGACTACTTCCGATAGTTGGGTGCTAGAGACCATTTCATCAGGACTCGCACTCGACCTTCTTTCCACCCCACCGGGATTTTTTATGAGGTGCCCCCAGTCCTCAGATTCCCAAAAGCGAGCTCTAATGCTAGCCGCTATCCAGCATCTGTTGGATATCCATGCTATCCAACGGGTTCCGGAGGACCAGCGGGGACAAGGATTCTATTCCAATTTGTTCCTTGTCAAGAAATCCTCGGGGGGATGGAGAGCAGTCTTGGACCTCAAGCGACTGAACAAATACGTTGCCTATAAGAGGTTCAAGATGCACACGCTACATTCCATATTGGCGTGTGTAAGGAAGGGCGATTTCATGACTTCCATTGATTTGACAGAAGCCTATCTACACGTACCAATTCGGCCTTCCCACCAAAAGTATCTTCGATTCTGTTACATGTCTGATCATTATCAGTATTCGGCACTGCCATTCGGTCTGTCCTCCGCCCCGCGGGTTTTCACGAAAATCCTAGCTGCCCTAGCGGCAAGCGTGTGGTCTATTCCAATTCGCCTACACTGTTATTTAGATGACATTTTGATTTTATCGTCCACAGTCTCACAAGCGGAGAATGACCTTCAGTTAACTATGCAGTGCTTAGAAGAGCATGGCTTCTCCTTAAATATAGAAAAGAGCCAGCTCAATCCCACTACCCGAATTACTCATCTTGGGGCTATCGTGGATACCCTGGAGTGCAGGGTGTTTCTTTCCCAGGAAAGACAGGACAATCTGATCACTATGGTCCAGCAGGTTCTCTGTCTCAGAAGAGCGCCATTGAAGCAGCTCTCATCTCTATTGGGAAAGATGATTTCGGCCATCCATATTACTCCCCGGGCACAACTGCACTCCAGGGATCTTCAATGGCTATTGTTACCATACCAAAGGGCAGGTAAGAGTAATTCATCAGCAAAAATCAGCATTCCATCCTCTGTCCGTCGATCCCTCCAGTGGTGGCGCTCCAAGGCGATATCCGAAGGCTCCAGCTTCTTCGAACCCAACCGGGTGATGGTGACAACAGACGCCAGTCTGCAGGGATGGGGTGCTCATGTACAATCTCAAGTAGCCCAAGGAACGTGGTCTCATTCGGAGACACTGTTAAATATCAACATTCTGGAACTCAGAGCAGCATTTCTTGCTCTGCAGCAATTTCACAATGTCCTTCACAACCGGCATGTTCTACTAATGACCGACAACGTCACCACCAAAGCGCATGTCAACCGCCAGGGTGGGACGGTTTCCAAAGGTCTCATGTCAGAAGCCAAGGCTCTAGGGCTTTGGGCGGAGCGCAACTTGCTCTCGATTCGAGCGGAACACATATCGGGAGTCAAAAATATAACAGCGGACTGGCTCAGTCGCAATGCAGTGGACTCGGCGGAGTGGAGTCTGCACCAGGACATTTTTCAAGAATTGGTACAGCGATTCGGTCTTCCGGTGATCGACCTTTTTGCAACTCCACTCAATGCCAAACTACCGAGGTTTCTCTCACGTTACCGGTCGCAGGGTGCCGAGGACATAGATGCGCTCCGCTGCCCATGGCCGAAGGGCTTGTTATATGCCTTTCCTCCTCTGGCAGTGATTCCACAAGTCATTTGTCGAATCATAGCTGAGGAGGCGGAGGTAATTCTACTGGCACCATATTGGCCCAGGAGAACGTGGTTTGCGGACCTCCAAGCGCTTTCGATCAGCTCGCCTTGGAGGATTCCTCCGACAGAGTATTCGCTTTCTCAGGGATCCTTGAATCACCCGGATCCGCATTGGTTCAAACTGACCGCTTGGCACTTGACCGGTGTAGCCTAAGTAAGCGGGGGGTACCAGAAACAATCATAGACACATTAATGTTGTCACGCCGATCTTCAACCAATCGCATTTACTCTGCAACATGGAAAAGGTTTTGTGCCTGGTGTTTAACAGTACAACTATGTCCAGTAGAACTAACTATAGTGGGCTTGTTACGGTTTTTGCAGGCTGGTCTAGATAAAGGGTTGGCTCCCAATACACTAAGACGCCAAATTGCGGCTTTGTCTACAGTACTTACCTGTGATAGCGCGGTTTCATTATCAGCGCATCCGCTGATTCGCCGATTTCTGAAGGCGGCTGTTAACATTTCTCCTCCGATTATACACCGCTATCCAACATGGGACCTATCACGGGTATTACTGGCATTGACCGCAGAACCATACGAGCCGTTGCGTACAGTGTCACTGAGACAACTAACTCTCAAGGTGGCATTTCTGGTAGCCATAACTTCGGCTCGCCGGATATCCGAACTCGCGGCTTTATCAGTGCGAGAGGGTTTATGTATTTTTCATCCAGATAAGGTTGTGCTCCGATTGGATCCAACCTTCATTCCAAAGGTTAACACACCTTTTCATAGGACGCAGGAGTTAGTGTTACCAGCGTTTTATGCTCAGCCTTCAACTGACTCGGAAAGGCAGTGGCACAACATAGATGTTCGGAGGGCAGTTAAGATATATAACGTACGCACGGCGTCATTCCGACGCTCCGAAGCATTATTTGTTTGTTTTCAACCAAAATCTATGGGTAAGAAGGCATCACCAGCGCTCATTGGCAGCTGGATCAGAGCCTTGATAGCAGACATTTACTCTGATCAAAATCTTCCCCCGCCTGAGGGTATAACTGCACATTCCACACGTAGTGCAGCTACCACGGCAGCGTGGTTGGTCAGTACTTCACTGGAGGAGGTTTGCAGAGCGGCAACATGGTCCTCTCCAGTGACTTTTATCCGACACTATAAGGTAGACCAATTCGCATCGGCTGACGCCGAATTTGGGCGACAGGTACTATGTAATGCCATTATACCAGAGGAACACCATGAACAGGGTTCGAACCCACCCTAGGGACTGAACTGCTTTGGCATGTCCCATTCTTGGAGGTTAGCTCCGCCCACTATGGAGAACGGGGCGTTGTTACTTACCTGAACGCCCCTTCTCATAGGGCGGAGCTAACCTCCAAGTCCCTCCCTGTTGGGTTTCTATTTACATAACAGTTA
Source organism: Diadophis punctatus similis (assembly GCA_023053685.1). Classification (NCBI taxonomy): domain Eukaryota; kingdom Metazoa; phylum Chordata; class Lepidosauria; order Squamata; family Dipsadidae; genus Diadophis; species Diadophis punctatus. The sequence goes on along the minus strand of JALIGW010000004.1, from coordinate 70,756,179 downwards.
TTCTTTGAATTCATGCTGTTTTATCATTGCATGACAGTTATTATTTGATTTCCTGCTGTTGAATAAAGTTTGGTTAGGATGTTACACTATGGGTCTGACTCCGTCCTTCGTCTCAAGAGGGGGTGCCCTTCGGGGTTACAGCTTTTATAGAGTCTGACTCAGTCCTCATTGGCTGATGGATTGGATCATCCCATTCTTGGAGGTTAGCTCCGCCCTACGAGAAGGGGCGTTCAGGTAAGTAACAACGCCCCGTTCACATGGCTACAGAAGCATCTTCAGACAATGCTGGCTCCTCGTCTAGGAAATAGAGATGAGTACAACTCCTCTACAGTCAGACACAGGGAAAACCTTTACACACACACACACACACACACACACACACACACACACACACACACACACACACACACACATTTTTGTATGTGAATGTAACAACACAAGAATAACACACACAAACACACATCTATATCCTCCTCTTTAATATATTCTTATTTTTTCTTTTCTATTTATCTTTCTATTCTTTTTTATTTTCTTCCCTTTCCAATTTGTCTGTTTTGTTTCTTTAGTTTCTATTAGCCTTATCCGTTTAACTGTAATGCCCACTTTTTCTTCTTCTTAAGACCTAGATAAGCTTGAAAACCCAAAAATCTGATCATAGAAGGAATTTGAATGGCGGGGAGAACAAATGTTGAAAACAGTTTAGTACCATCATGACACAAGTTCTGCTCCTTTTACATATATCATGTTACCCGCATGCAATTTTAATGAAAGATTTAGAATCTAATGATGCATATGAGCAAGATGTTGCTCATCTAAACAAAAAGAGTAAATCAACTTCAATATCTAGTTCTGTGCATTTATTTAAGCCTTCAGAAAAGAGAGACCAGTATGAAATAAATGTTAAGATGGTTTGGCATTTAAAGAGAAAGAATGGCTGAATTGAGAAGTAAATATATGAAGGAAGAGGGAATGCGTTTAGAGTAAAGGAAAAACTTAACAAGTCAGGGTTGGTGTTGTTTCTAAGATACTCAGAATGAGAAAGGTAAAAGCAAAAATCAATACATAAAGTGATTTATATACACTATGAGAACAAGAATGATTTGCAAGGATATAAAGATACAGAGAAGTACAGTGAAAGCTTTCAATATAAAATTATTTTATCTCTTATTTCCTTTTCTTGTACAATGTCCTGATTTTGCTGTTTTTTTTTTTTGGCTTACCAAAGAAAATAGCATGTTGGTTATGTTTTCTGTTTGTATGTATATATGTTTGTTTGTTTGTTTGTATGTATGTATGTACTGTACTTATATTTTTAAAGATACTTGCCTTGAACTGTGAGATAGGCAGCATTAGTGCTGGAAAAAAAGCTTCGAAAAAGCTACATTCAGAGTATAAGACACACCCAAATTTTCAGCCTCTTTTAGGGGGGGGGAGGTGTGTTTTTACTTCGAAAAATACCATACATACATACATACATACATACATACATACATACATACATACAAACAAATAAACAAACAAAAAACATAACCAATATGCTATTTTCTTTGTAAGCCAAAACAAACCAAAGCAAAATCAGGACATTGTACAGGAAAAGGAAATAGAGATAAAATAATTTTATACTGCGAGTTTTCACTGTACCTCTCTGTATCTTTATAGCCTTGCAAATCGTTCTTGTTTTCATAGTGTATATAAATCACTTTATATATTGATTTTTGTCTGAATATTTTCTGAATGCACTGTAAATGTAAATAACTACGACGATGACAACAACAACAACAACAATGCAATAGCAGGTGAATTGAAGAGAAACAACCAGAAAAAATAGCAAAATATCTTGATTTACAAATTGAACCTGAGCGATTATGGAGGAAGAAACCAATGGTTGTACCAGTAGTAATAGGAGCCCTTGGAGCAATACCCAAAGGGCTGCCTAGATACATGGACATTTTGAACTTATTAGACCTGAATATTCTGACTTTCCCAAAAAAACCCACCTTACTTGGAATTGCCTATATACGGTACTTAGACATTACCTTAATAGCTCTTAGGTCCTTGGTTAGGGCTTGAACTGTTATGCTTTTACCAGTCCCAGATTGTGAATCAAACTAAAGATTAAATCATCGATGATGATGATGATGATGATGATGATGATGATGATGATGATGATGATGAAGAAGAAGAAAATAATAATAATAATAATATATTATTATTATTATTATTATTATTATTATTATTATTATTATTATTATTATTATTATTATTATTATTATTATTATTATTATTATTATTATTATTATTATTATTATTATTATCATCCTCCTCCTCCTCCTCCTCCTCCTCCTCCTCCTCCTCATCATCATCATCATCATCATCATCATCATCATCATCATCATCTTTCTGGACTTCCATTGTAAAATTATGATTAGTCCATTTTGTTTATCAACACTTTAATGAAAGTGTAAGTTCTATCACAGGGTGTCAAACTGGCGGCCCACGGGTCCGATGCGTCACACACAGGCCATGCCCACCCCAGCTCTGCGAAGGCAAATAATATTGCTATACATCACATGCCATCAACGTAACATGGCAAGTTTGACACTCGTGTTCTACCATATTCAGAAATCAGATTTATATTGACCAGTCAGTAATTTAGAGTAGATGCATTCCAGTTGACTTCTATGGTATCTGTTTCTCATGAATCATAAGTGACATCATCCCATTCTTATAGATTTTGATCTTGCTGTTTTTAGCCTTCAAGAATGATCAAGCAAGAGGAAAGAGAGGCTACATTTATCACAAATGCCATACAGACAATATGGTTCCTTAGACTATCCCTAATGACCTGGCAACAGGTTTTCAGGAGTTAAAGGTTTAAGACTATTAGTGACACCAATATACAAATATCAAAATAAGCATTTTGCCTTTTCGAAATTTAAGCACTAGCTAAGATTCCCCACTTACAATAGTAGAGTTAATAATCTATGCAGGCAAGTGTTATTAACACAACATGGGTCAACAGATATATTTGTGAGAGCTCAGTTTTATTTCCTGTAAAATATACCAAGATGATGTTATTAGGCAATTAATCATTTGATCAATGAATACTTTCTTTACTGCAAAACCTGAACTTGATAATCAAGAATCCCCATTCCTGCTTGTTAAAAAGATGTAATAAATGCTTCTCTGTTTTTCTCCATGTCTATTCTGCACAATCAAGAGCTATTTTAGCCTCTCAAAACACCCATAATTTAACTCTCCAATAAAGACCATTTGAGTAAAATCTATCATTTAAATACATTGAACCTACAGCTAGATACAAGAGGATTAAAGAGAAATAATGTTGCTATGCTTTTAAATGAATCTCATATAGTAGTTAATAAAGCTGGGGATATAATAAAAGGTAAAGGTTTCCTTGTCAGTCATGTCTGACTCTAGGGCACAGTGCTCATCTCCGTTTCTTTGCAGAGCAAGCCAGCGTCGCCCAAAGACGCTTCCGTGGTCATATGGCCAGCACAGTTGTACACGAAAGTGCACAGAATGCTGTTACCTTATCACCAAAGTAGTATCTATTAATCTACTCGTATGTGCATGCTTTCAAACTGCTAGGTGGGCAGGAGCTGGGGCAACTAATGGGAGCTCACCCCATTACTGGAGTCTCGAACTCAGCCTGTCAGTTCTCTAGCTGACATGCTCAGCGTCTTTAACCACTGAGCCATCATGCGTCCAGGGATATAATAAGACATTGTAATTTATGTTTGAGAGGTACTGAGTGAAAGCTAAAACAAGGCTGTTCCCTGCATTGTCTACAAGAAATTGTGAGTGGTCATATAAGATTCTGTATTATTTTCCCTATGTAATAAAACAACATGTATCTGTGCAATTATTTTTCTGGTTTTTTCCTCTTATGTTGCATCAGTATATCTTTGTGCAAGAGAAGTTTAAAATGGAGTAGTCAATAGAATGTTTCAAATACCGGGCACAGATACAGTCTTTACACATATTACATAAGACACATAGGTATACCTTACTGGGCTATATCCATATTTTTTTTAATTATACCATCTACACCTCCCTCTTTACCATTTTAACTCTTCAGCATTTATGATTTGTTTTTGTTGGATATTAACTTTTTAGCATTTGCTTCAGCTCCATTCTTTAATGTGCGACTTTCTTCTATTGATCATGTGATGGATTATGTGCCATCAAGTTGGTTTTGACTCCCAGCAACCACATGAATAGATTTTCTCCCTGGTGATCTGTGATCTGTCCCTAATCTGGTCTTTCAGATCCCCCAATGGTGCATTCCTTGCCACAGCAACTGACTCTATCCTTCCTCCTTCCTCTTCCTCTTCCTCCTCCCATTTCCAGCACTAGCACTATTTCCAAACAGCATCACCAAGTATGATTTTTTTTTTGTTGTTGTTCTTGGATCATAGTCTATCAAAATGTTGTATATTTTCCTACAATTCATACATAATTCTTCGATTAACAAAATTCACTAGAGAAACATGAAATTATCCCACCGATGTATAGATTCTATGGATGAATAGGCCATAACAAACTAATTAACATTAAGGGCTTTTTCCATCATTAAGAATATATCGTATACACCTTCTCTGTTCATCAACTCCAATCAACAAGATCAGATGACATTTAAGCATATCTATTATTTCTATTAGTTATAATTTCATAGACATCCAACATACTTTTAATTTTTTTTAATTTCATTTGTCAATTCTCTGTGTTTACAATTTACTTCTCTTGCTTTCCAAATCATTAAATTCCATATAGATATTCTCCTCTACCATTCATCGTAGTTTTGATTAATTGAGCTCATGTAATGGTTTTGTGAAGATAAAATGATGTCGATTACTTCAATGGCCTTAGTCATGCTTGTTTCATGTGAAGCAATTCAGGGCAATGGTAAGAAGATTAGCAAAAAGGATTGCATTTGGGGCAATATGCCACAAGCACAATCAAAAGCCAAGTTTGTCCAAAATAGACTCACATTATTCTATGCAAATGAGAATTCTGCAATCCAGAAATGATCTTGCAGACTGCCATACTATTTCTTGCAACTCACCAACTAGGAGTTATTTGTGGTATACAGATATAAACTCAAGCTGCAGCATCAGATAATGACTATCATAAACTTATGACTCTCATAAACTTTCTATCCTGATATAGATATTGGCTTTGCAGCTCTTATGCTTATTGAGAAGACAAAAGTCTTTATGTCCCCTCCAGATGGAATTCGGATGATTTATTTCTTTCTAGAGCACCCAAGCACAAGTTTCAATTTTCATAAATTGTTCATATGATTCTTTTGGAAACAGACTCATTTCTCATTAGACAGATACTCTTTCAGGATCTCCCCAATTTTTCTCTCTTTGAAAAAAAGTGATTTATTCATCTAGAGTTATGAATTAAAAATGGAACTTTGATAAACTGACCGAAATGCTATTCTCACAATGCTGAAGCTATAAGCATGCTTTTAAATGCTTAAATGTTTTATGCCTGTGTGCAAAAACAATCATTTTCACATGTACAGTGAGAAAAAAGAATCTTAAATTGATTGTATATTATATACTTCTTTTGCAATTAGGTATTTGTCTGCACTTTTAAACCACATTAAGGGTAATTATAGTTGCAACTTATACCAAAGATTAAGTGCCATTTTCTTCAGTGAGGCTGATTTCTGAGAACAACAGAAATGCACTGAAAAATCTCTAAATTCCTAGCATATAGAATAATTTTGATACATATGTTTTCAATTTATGTGCTCTATAATAGAAATGCCCAAAGAATTCAGCCATGTCTCAAGTCAAGCATTTGTACAATTGGAACTGAAAAGATTTGGAAGCTGTCTGAATCAAACCATGGAGCTTCTAATGCGGGGCAATTGTTAATTGTCCTTTGTGCAGTTGTGACTTGCTGTGTTTCACCAAGCCATCACTGGAATGATGTAGAACCTTTCCTCCTTATTGTTATTGTTGGCATTACAGCTGCTGGATGATTCTAGAACAGGGGTGTCAAATTTGCATTGTCACGGTGGCATCACGTGACATATTGTGACCCCCCCTCTTTGCTAAAGGGGAAATGGGTGTGGCCAGCGAATGACGCATCCAGCCCGTGGGCCACGAGTTTGACAGCCCTATTCCAGAAGATATCCTGAATTGCTAGTATGAAAAAGACCACTGTGAATCTACCAAAAAAATTGCCAGTAATTTAGAGAGACCCTGAAATACAGATAAGATGTCTGCATAAATTGTAAGTGTGAAAAATAGTCACAAGTCACTTTTTTCAGTGCCATTGTAACTTCAAATGAATGGTTGTAAGTCAAGATCTACCTATATGTGTATATCAGTGATGCAATTCAAGTAATTTAACAACCAGTTCTCCCTAATGACTGGCTGGGTAGGCGTGGCAGGGGGGTCATGTGACTGAGTGGGTGTGGCCAACTCAATGTCACTCACGGCAAGGTGGGGCGGCGCAGGCAGGCCGAAGTGGTGGCGGCGTTGGTGGGAGCCTTAGTGCAGGAGCGAAGCACCCCTGTACTTGCCTTTGCACAGTAACAGCATTCCATCTTTATTGAAGTACATTTGCGCTCAAGGTAGCCTTCGCCTCCTGCTGTTTCAGGCTCAGAGCTGTAAGCCATGTCCTTCCCCTCCCAGTCACTCCTCGCCTGGCCTGAGAAGGTGACGGTGGGGGAGGGAGACTCACTCTGGGTGGGGCTGGAAATCTCTGCTGTAGAGGGTGGTACAAGGAGTGGTGCAAGGAGTAGCACAGCCCTTGCCGGTCGGAGTGAGGTAATGGCGCTGTTGCAGCAAGGTGGGGTGGTGCAGGCGGCCGAAGCGGTGGTGATGATGTCTGGAGCCTTAGTGTGGGAGCAAAGCACCCCTGTACTTGCCTTTTTGCAGCAACAGCATTCCGCCTTTGTCGCGGTACATTTGTGCTCAAGGCAGCCCTCGCCTCCTGCTGCTTCGGGCTTGGAGCTGTAAGCGCATCCAGGAAGCATTGCAGTGGAGAGAAGAGGCTGGGTCTGATTCTCCAGCACCTCATCTCTTGCTGGGTCTCGCTGCCTGACAGTCAGGTGATTAAAAAGATTTTTGCAGCAGGAAATGGTGGTGGCAACTTCCGGTCTGTGTTGGTGCAGCTGGGCATGCCTCGGTCACTTGGGGAGACATGCGACATGCTCTTTGCCCTGAGACACTGGCCTCCCACGTTTGCTGCTGCAGCCTCATGGCCTGCCCGCTGATCTGACCAGGCCATGGCTTATGCCACTGCTGTTGCCAGGGGAAAGTGGGGCAGCATTGCACTGTGGCTCTGCGTCATAATGGGCTCCAGGAGGAGGAGGGGACCTCATCTCCCTCATTGTGAAGCATGCTAAATTTCACTGTGCTGCGCAAGGTGCTGCGAGAGCAGCGGGCAGGCGACTTCAGCCATGAGGTGGCAACAGCAGTGACGGTGGCGGCGCAGGTCAGATCAGCAGGCAGGCCATGAGTTAGCCATGGCGGTGAATGCGTCAGGCCAGTGTCTTGGGGAAGAGAGCATCTCCCCGAGGCATGCCCAGCTGCACCAACAAAGGCCAGAAGTAGCTGCCCACCGTCTCCTGCTGCAAAAATCTTGTTTAAAACCTGACTGTTGGTTAGCAAGACCCAGCAAGAGATGAGGTGCCGGAGAATCAGATCCAGCCACTTCTCTCCACCACAATGCTTCCTGGACTCAGCTTACAGCTCCGAGCCCGAAGCAGCAGGAGGCAAGGGCTACCTTGAGCGCAAATATACCATGATGAAGGCGGAATGCTGTTGCTGCACAAAGGCAAGTACAGGAATGCTTCGCTCCCGCACTAAGGCACCAGCCATCGCCACCACCGCTTCGGCCGCCTGCACCACCTCACCTTGCTGCAACAGCGTCATTACCTTGCTCTGACCAGCGAGGGCTGTCCTACTTCGTGCACCACTTCTTGTACCAGCCTCTATGGCACAGATTTTCAGCCCCACCTGGAGCGAGTCTCCCTCCCCCAATGTTGCCCTTACCTTCTCATGCCAGGTGAGGAGTGACTGGGAAGGGAGGGATGAGGGGCGGGGCCAGCCAGTGGTGGGATCAGCTGGTTCACTGAACTGTGCAAAAAGTTAACAACCGGTTCAGCTGAACCGGTGTGAACTGGCTGAATCCCACCACTGGTGTATATATATGTGAAATACATATGAATTTGTCACTTTAAAAAGTATGTATTAGATATAGTTAGGCTGACTAATATTGGCAAAATGCATTATTACTGTGTTGCTATTGCATTGTCTATGACTGTTGCTTTTTTACCCCCACTTAAAATAGCCTAAAGATGTTTATAGATTCTTAATATTTTTTTAAAAAAAACATAAATAATTAAACACTGATTATAATTTTTTAATTATTCTTCAAGGAAATTTACTTAGGAAAGGACATAAGGCAAATGCATCTAAAAAACCTATAAGAAAACATTGAGTTCAAAATCATATATATTTCATATTAACGTTCTGTTGCCCAAGAGGTTTTGTTTATTAGGGAATGTACATATTCTTAAATGGATGTTGATTTTAAAAGTAAATGTTCAAAAATGAATTTGAATGTTGCCTTAATAAAATAGGCTAGAATTGTTCCACTCTGCCCATTTCAGATAACTGTTTGAGATCACAGATTGGAACACTTTATACATTTGCAATAAAAAATATAGGCCATGAGTAGCTATGCTGTTTACCTTGGTGGCCTCTATAGAATGCAGTGATGATTGTGGGAAATAATCTTCTGGGTTTGATTTGGCTTTCTATCATTCAAATCCATTAATTCCATTGCTTAAGATAGAAAATAGATTCTGAAGAACTGGCACTGAAAGATTAAGCATGGTGGAGTTGGTTTTCAAAAAGATGCTGTCAACTTTATTTGAAATATGAAATATAAGAGAACTATTTACAAACAGAAAATAAAATGGAGATAAAATTCTAACCCACTACCATGCATGGATCTTTGAAAATTTTGTACAGCTTTTAAACCAATGTTTGGAAGCTGAATGGTAATTCACACAAAACATAAATGTTGTGTATAAGAAAATTAGTGACTCCAGAGACTTATAACCAGTGTTAAATGGGTCTCTGTGCCTCTAAAGTGCGATGCAGACTCATCACAATCTAAGATGGCTCAAATGGGAATAATGGGGATGGATTTTTTTTTAATACCTTAGTCTGGAATACCAGCCGCAGTCTGACTTGATTTGCAGTTAACTGATATCTTTGCTAACTATCTTCTACTGATATAGTCTATTAATGTCCAACTGGATTACTAAATTAAGGGGGGTTCCCTTTAAAGATTATTTGGAAACATCAGCTAATGCAGAACTGAGTCCTAAAGCAACGTGTGTGCATGCCATTTGTCAGAAAGTTTCTGAGACCAAAGCACTATTTTTGACCTTTAAACTAGAGGTGGGTTCCTACCGGTTCGAACTGGTTCTATAGAACCATTAGTAATGTGGCGGCCTGGGTCGCTAGAATTGGCAGCGACCCAGGCCTGCCACACCCCCGAGCTGGTTCTCTCGGTGGCACCTATGGTGCTACCATCTTGTTTTTTGCTTCTGCGCATGCACAACTTTTTTTAGTACTGCGCATGCACACACATGCAAAGCACGCCTGCCTGCCCTCACTGTGCGTCCCTGAGCAAACCGGCAGTAGAAGAATCCGGAACCCATCCCTGAACCCGGAACCCGCTGAGCCGAGGTGGCGCAGTGGTTAAAGTGCAGCACTGCAGGCTACTTCAGCTGACTGCTAGTTCAGCAGTTCAGCTGTTCAAATCTCAACGGCTCAAGGTTGACTCAGCCTTCCATCCTTCTGAGGTCGGTAAAATGAGGACCCAGATTGTTGGGGGCAACAGGCTGAACTCTGTAAACCGCTTAGAGAGGGCTGTAGAGCACTATGAAGCGGTATGTACAGTAAGTCTAAGTGCTATTGCCATTGCTATTGCTTTAAACCCCTGCTTTGAAAGAATCTAATTTTGGAGTGGGGGAGCCCAACAAGTCTGTGCCCTCCAGCTTTGTTGTTGCTCTTGTTGTTGTTGTTTTCTTTATTGAAGAAATGTGGCTTTCTGGGTCAAGGAGGGGATTAAGCAAGGGAAAGCTTTTGGAAGCTTTTCCTCCACCTGCCACCTTTGTATGCGGGCAGCTGACTTCCCCAATGCTAGCAAAAGACAGCAGAGATTTGCAGTCCGATGGCCAGCTTATTTATTTATTTATTTATTTGTTTGTTTGTTTGTTTGTTTGTTTGTTTGTGACATTTATATACTATCTCACAGTGCAAGCACTCTCTAAGCGGTTTACACCAGTAAGCAATGTATATTTATATTGCCCCCAACAATCTGTCCTCATTTTACCTACCTCGGAAGGATGGAAGGCTGAGTCAACCTTGAGCCGGTGAGATTTGAACCCCTGACCTGAGGATCATAGTCAGCTAAAGTGGCCTGCAGTACCCCACTCTAACCGCTGCGCCACCTCGGCTCTTCAATTGATTGGGGCAGAGGGCCAGCCCACAAACTTGGCTTCATTGGACAAGCATAGAGGCTTTGTTTGGAAGCCTCTTCAGCATTGGAATGTGATGCTGGGTCCTGATCTATCTGAGATTTTCCTTCCGCTGGCTTGTTTTTAGTTTTGCAAACCTTTTTGCTGCTTGTCTTCTTTTGGGATCCAGCTGGGTGGAGGGCCTCCCAGGGCCTCCCCCACCCATGAGGTATCCCATGTTCACTTAACCACCTGTGTAGGAGCCGAGGTGGCGCAGTGGTTAAAAGCAGCACTGCAACCTTCAGCTGATTGCTAGTTCAGCAGTTCAGCTGTTCAAATCTCACCAGGCTCAAGGTTGACTCAGCCTTCCATCCTTCCGAGGTGGGTAAAATGAGGACCCAGATTGTTGGGGGCAATATGCTGAACTCTGTAAACCGCTTAGAGAGGGCTGTAAAGCACTATGAAGCGGTATATAAGTCTAAGTGCTATTGCTATTGCTATTTGTTTAACGGTGCCGTCAAGGAGAGCACAAGGTAGGGGTCATTAAGGAGACTGTCTTCACTTAATGATTGTCGCCACTTGTGACCGCAACGAAGGCAGGCTCCATTAAGGTCATAGGTTGAGGATTATCTGTACAGTATCTTAGCCCTTCAGGAAAAAGACCATCAGAAACTCCATCTCATTCTATCCAATGCCTGAATGGCTTAATTTGATTTCCAAAATTCTGTACATTAAACTTACTTTCTTGAAAATAAACCGAACCAATAACACTCTTTGTAAACCTCTGCCCCCAGAGGTTTGATGGGACGATGGTTGTGAAAATAAAAGGGAGACCTCAAAGTAAACTGAGTTGACCTCCTGGAGAAAATGTGGAATATAACTTATTTAATATTAATAAGTACATAAAATACAATGTGTAAAGCAGTAAAATATTTGTCACAAAAAGAGAGAGCTTGCTTTCTGCCTTACAATTTTATTGCTTGTTTGATTTATACAAAAAAGACTTTTCCTAAACAGTTTTGGATTATAAACAGAAAAATATGATTGGCTCAGAAGCTTTATGTGAGTCCAAATCTCCATGATAGAAATCCAATATTCTGCACTATATCCAATCTTCTGCACCATAAACACACTGGTATAGTCTGTTTCTTCTTCTTTTTAATGGGATCTATTGAATAATAATTCCATGAATATGATTTAAGTCTCAGTTGGTTCAGTATTCTGTGTGAGCATGTGAATATTAGAGTATAAAACCTGAAATGAGTCAGCACTTCTCTATTCCACTATCAGAGTCTTTAAATGTGATGCCTTTCTAAATATATATTCAGAAAGCACTTTACTAGGATTTATTACATACTTTTTCCCCCAGGTGGTGGTCATCTGAAAAAAAAATACCAGGAGAAGCCTATTATTCAAGTATTCCAGGATGCTGAGAAAATCTACAGAAAATTGAAGTGTATTCCCCCCCCCCCCATTTTATAGCATATTTTTTCAGTTGGTGGATTAAGAAGGGAGGAATAGAACTGATATTGAAAGATACGGTAGTTCTGAGAAGCAGGAAAGTGTCTCCAACCATTAATTCATATGACTTCCATTTCTGTCACGATCAGATTCATAGAACCAATGTAGGTCTATAGAGCACACATTCATTTCTGTCGCAAAGTCAATTTTTGTGGCTGCTCTTTCGCTTTGACTCATACTACGAAGCTCACATTTAACTTTTAATTAAATCTCTGGAATATGAGATGATATAAAATGTTACATTTATCAGTTTAATTTTGAAGCATTTACTGAGCACACAGCAATGCCCTATGATTCAAAGGAATTTCATTTACTAGGAGCCATGATTTATTTATTTATTTATTTTTTCTGACAGTGGCTTATATTCTCATACCCAGGTGGTCTGCTCAAGAAAAAGGTTAATAAATGAGGTTTAAAAGCAAATGTACTTTATCCTAGTTCTTGTGTGGTGCTAAACATTTCAAGTAGCTATTAAAAGTTTTGAAAAAGTGATCATTCACTCAAGAAATTGGCTTTTCCAGACACACTGTTATTCCCACTTTCAATACCTCTTATTAGAACAAACATAATACAAATCTACCAGAGGCTTAGGTAAAGTTACTACAGTTGCATGTGCTATATTAATAATTGTGTTCAATTTATGGGCCCCCGTTCTTCCCCCCAACAACCCCAAATCTTTAAACTAAGCTAGTAAAATGATTTTCCAGATGAAATACCTATTGATAAGTGCTCAGATTATTGTGGACGAGCCAGCTCTTTGGAACAACTTCCTGGTTAAGTTCAAGATTGTCCTATTTATTCAGTCAAATGATGCTGAATATGAACTTTTTGAAGGAGCTTTTATGGATAGAGTGGTTGCTCTCTGGATCCTTTGTTATGCTGTTGGGTTTAGGTTTCCTTGTGGTATTTTTACTTATTTGTTGATATATTGTTTATATTTAACTAGGAGAGTTTATGCTGCGTGCGTTGCTTTGTTAAAGTCCTAGAAGGTTAGGCTATAACCAAATCCAATGAATTAATAAACAGTTCCCGGACAGTTTTATAAAGCATCGCTCCAAAACACAGTTACAGAATTGAGTTGGAAATAGGGAGCAAGAATGAACAAGAAGTTGTTCCAGAACAAATTAGTTCTCTCGTCTAATTTCAAAAGCTTTCTTCAAGAGATCAGTTCAAGCCTCTGACAAGAAATATCTGTACTTTTCCCCATAATCTGCTGCTTCAGTGACAGAATGTTCAGATGTAAAAGACAGACAGACAGACAGACAGACAGACAGACAGACAGACAGACAGACAGACAGTATCTGAAGCAAATAGATATTGTAAGGGCTATAACTGCAACAGGACCACAGCACCACATAGCTCTGTTTATTTGGAATTTAACAGTATTATGACCCCGAAGAAGAACTGAATTTTGGAAGATAAAAAATTTAATGGAATTAACGAACAAACCACAGTGGTTTTTTAAAAAACCAAGAAAGGATAAAACATCTTTGGAAGCACAAAGCATTATGAGTGGTAGGGTATCATGAAGGGAAGTATAGAATAAAAGTGTAAAATACAGAATACAGCATAAACAATCCCAAAGCTGACAGATATTGGCAGTGACGCTTTGCATTTCTCTCCTATTTTAAGTAAATTACTTGATTATGTATTGACTGATGCCAGTCTATACCGTCCTATGTGCATGACTTTATAGGAAACAATTCTGTGCCCGATTCCAGCCTAAATGAAAGTTCGGATACACATACTGAGTTTGCATCTAAGAAAGTTGTTGCTAGCAATCCTTCTCCATGAATTACGCACTCCCAAAGATTTATTATTTATAAGCTCAGTAAAGTGTCCTCAGCTAGATCAATGAGACTCACTATGGTAAAAGGTTGAGAGGATATGTGAGGATTCATTGTTTTCCAAAGGCTGGACACAACACAGCATAGAAGATAACTGTACAAAATGCTTTATTGCACATTTTTCCTTGTAATAAATGGCTGTTGCCCTGAGTTGACTCCAATATCCTACGTTTTGCAAGTTTATGTAGCCATGTAAATAAATCTTTAATGGTTAGTCCTTATAACAAATAAAAGTCTTAATGTTTGTAAAATGGCAGACAACATTTGTCTCTGTAATAGTATGTGGGATTGACCTTGGGACAGCAAAGGGGAACAGTCAGATTAAAGCAGTGCTTCTCAAATAGTGGGGCGCATGACCCCAGGGAACGTGTTTTTTGCCGCAGGGAGTAGGGTTGTTTTGCACCGAACAATAGCACACAGCACAGAGCAGGAGCTATGAAGTGCAGATAACAAACCCTTAAGAGACACCATGGAAAAATATTTAACAGGGATGAAAAGAAAGGAGGAGAGAGATGGAGATAATGAGACAAACATAAGTCTCCCGAAAGCTAAGACGAGGAAATATGATGAAGCGTATGTAGCGCTTGGCTTCACTGTGACTACGGTGGGAGACGAGGAAAGACCGGTATGTTTACTGTGTCTAAAAATGTTGGCAGCGGACAGCATGAAGCCAAATAAATTAAGGCGTCACTTAACCACATTACACCCCAATCACGCTGATAAGCCGCTTGAGTTTTTTCAGCGAAAACGTGCCGAATATTGCAAACAATCGTCCCGGCAGAGAGTTGGGGGCACGCGAAATGTTTACTTCTTCCTGGGGGGGGGAGCATAACAGAGAAGCACTGGATTAAAAGCAGATGAGCCTGCAGCAGGAGAACTTAGTTTCTTGGGCTGTAAAATGGATATGGGAAGAGATAACACTAAACAAAAAGAGGGCCGTGAAAATATTTACTGACCCCTCGCATCCTGGACATAAATTGCTTCAACTCCTACCCTCAAAACGTCGCTATAGAGCACTGCACACCAACACAACTAGACACAAGAACAGTTTTTTCCCGAACGCCATCACTCTGCTAAACAAATAATTCCCTCACCACTGTCAAACTATTCACTAAGGCTGCATTACTATTACTGTTAGTCTTCTCATCGTTCCTATCACCCATCTCCTCCCACTTATGACTCTATGACTTGTTGCTTGTATCCTTACGATTTATATTAATATTGATTGTTTCCTGATTGCTTACTTGAATCCTATGACAACCATTCTTGACAAATGTATCTGTTCTTTTATGTGAAAGAGCATATGCACCAAAGACAAATTCCTTGTGTGTCCAATCACACTTGGCCAATAAAGAATTCTATCTACAAATAATCAGATATAGGATAGTAAGTAAGTGGTAAGTTCATGTTATGTATAATAAAATGTTGACTAATAATGACAGTTTGCAATGACTATTTGCAATGATGATTTCATATATTTGCTTATATGAAAGACATTCTTCCACTGCTGCTGATCATTTTAGCTTATATAGTTCCCAAGCATAATAGACAGCCCAGTGACTACTGACAACATAAACAAGAGGTTCAACAAATTCCTGACAGATGACATATAACTGGTGGAGTATGTGCTCAGCAAACATGCTTTCTGCTGTGTCACCAATATATAATGAAAAATGTTATTTATTGATAAATCTTAGCATTATACAAGACTCTGGAGGAAATGTCAAGAACACATATGTCATAGCCTTTGTTTTTAATGCCATATGATAAATGTGATTTACTGTTAAATTTCAGGAAACAAACTGATTTGTGAAAATTTTCACCATAAATAATGCATAAATGTTCCAATAATAATATTTCAATTAAATCCTTACTCACATCTTAGATGAAGAAATAAGAAAGAAAGAAAGAAAGAAAGAAAGAAAGAAAGAAAGGAAGGAAGGAAGGAAGGAAGGAAGGAAGGAAGGAAGGAAGGAAGGAAGGAAGGAAGGAAGGAGAGGAAGGGAGGGAGGGAGGGAGGGAGGAAGGAAGGAAGGAAGGAAGGAAGGAAGGAAGGAAGGAAGGAAGGAAGGAAGGAAGGAAGGAAAAGAAATAGTGCTGGACAAAAAGTGGGGATACCCACATTTTAGTCTTTTCTTAGACATGAAAGCCAGCTGGGTAACTAAGCATTACTCAGCCTAAACTGGGAAAAACATCTGTCCATCAACCTACCCTTAACCAGGATTGTAGATGATAGTCTATAACTTTCAATGAAGAAGTCATTATTCTTTATCAGTGGATTTAGTCAAATGATAGTGTGTAACTCGTGTGTGTGTATCAGCGGTGGGTTGCTCCCTGTTTGGACCGGTTCTTAGAACCGGTAGCTTCTGTGCATGTGCAGAAGTGTTGCATGCTCGCGCAAGCACGCATGCGAACAGATAGCAAAAATATTTACAACCCACCACTGGTATGTGTGTCTGTGTGTGTATTCTCCTGTTCTCCTAGGAAACTAAACATGTAGTCAGTCTATTTGTAATGTTAAACATTGACTTTGCAATCAATACTAAGCGATGTGCAAATATGAATAATGGTCTCAGCAGGCTTATTGATGAGAGAATAGCCTTCTTGCTGAAACCACAGTCAGCACCTTTAAAAAAGGACACTGGGTTTCTACATACTTCCTTTTGTAATCACTTTTGGTTATTGCTTGTTAAACATTTTTTTAGCATTAGGAACATTTGAATTTACAAGTTTTACAGCGTCATGTGAGAGTCCTTCAATCTTTAGCAAAAGAAAATTAAATACAAATTGTCAGGCCCAACCCAAGAACAATCCATCCAAAATTCTGATCTTTATTTGCATGCACCTTATAGACATAATCTTTTCTTTACTATGTTCTTATTTTTCTTTCTTTTCTATTTTTCTCTTTTCTGCACCTTCCAGTTCTCTTTTTATTATTTTCTTTTTTCAGTTTTTATTAGTTTTTATCTTTTTAATTGTAATTTTAATAAAATTACCATAAAAAAGGAGAAATATTCTGTTTGCGTCTGTTATTAAAAGGACTAGACAGCATGTCTTTGTTAAAGTCAAATCATCTAACTGAACTACTGAATCCTTACAATAGTAGTCACTAAGACTAAAACTTTACTCAGACTTCAAAATCTATCAACATTTTCCTCTGATATTAGAATTATGCATTAATCTTTAACAAGAACATAAAGCAGACAGTGGAAATGGATAAGACTCAAACACAGTCAGGTGACAGCTTTTTTTTCTAAGAAATCCTTGATAATTGTAATCCCCCCCCCCCCCCTCAGTTGGCTAAGCGGACCATTTCCTTTCTTGTCATGGGCACATCACTTTGACTCGACTTAAAGCAACTTGTTTATTTTCAGTATAAAACATGGAAAAAACAGGGCTGATTTTTGTATTTAGGTTTTCAAAAACATCTCATTGCTATTTCCAATTAATTTATAATAAAAGTGCTTGTCACAAACAGGAAAAACCTGTTGACAATTCTGTTTTGAGGAAGTAATTCACACCTTTGAATGTTCAGATAATTTGCAAAAAGAATGTTGAAAAATAAAAGAAAGAAACCAAGAATACAAAGACAGTGTTGATAGATTAAAGCTTAAAGCAGAAGATGCAATTAATGCAAACGTTATCTCTCCATAAAAATCAAACTGGAATGATTTTTTTTTAATGCTTCTTCTTATTTAATGAACAACGTTTGGTTGTGCAAGTTTAACAGGAGTTCAATATTCTGCATAAACTTATATATTATAAATGAAATCAAAGCACATTTAAATGTTAAGTTGTGGTGCCCGCATACAGGTACTGAATGTAGAATAGTAAGTTGTCGTATAAAGTTAAAATGTTGTTAAAAGGAACTGTTTAAGCAAGTAAGTATAGAGCCAAACAGCTTTTAAAATGCATGGTAAGTAGAAAGGGGGAGGTGTTTATCCCAGTGCTCCAGAAGGGAGGGGGGGATAGATGACATCATAAGAGACAGCCAATCGGATCATAGATAGCAGGGCCAGGAACTATAAAAGGCCTGGTTGAGAGAGATGTGGAGCTCTCTGTCTGTATTAGTGACAACAGCTGAAGAAAGCTCTCTGTTAGGTTACGTGGTAAATCCCAGGAGGGAAGGCTTAGTGTGGAGAGCTGAGGAGCTCTGTGTGTGACTTCCAAAAAGGGGAGATTTATAGAGAATCTCTGCCTGAATTTGACTGTCCAAGAGGGAAGTCCACAGGAGAGAAGATAGGCCTTAGGCAGTTCTGTGGGAAGCAGGAGCCAGGGTCAGGGAACAAGATTGATTGATATATATTGAGTAATCTGTAGATAGAGATAAATGGTGAAATGTGCTCTTATCTATAGGCCTAGAAACAAAGAAGAATTGGATTTGCTTAGATTTAGTCAGGAAAGCAAGGAGAGTCTATTGAAGGGAAGAAGAGAAAAGAAAGAATTAAATAGTTGGTTGTGGCTTTAACAAATTCACTTGACAATTATTGAGAAGTTGTATTTAAATAAACTGTTTACTAGTTTGTTAAAGAAACGAGTCAACGTCTGTCTATTCCACACATAAAGCAAATCTCAAACAATCCTGCAGAGCTTAGAGATATTGAAGAAGTAAAAAGCAAGCCTCAAAAGAGAGAGAAAAGTGAAACAGAGGGTGCAACCCTTGGCCAGGGAGATATAAAAGGAAAATCAAACACAAATCGCTACCAAGACATATAAAACAATAAACCTGACAGGAAGGGGACGGGTGACATCCCTCGCATAGTTGGTATGAATTATGTTGCTTTACAGCTCCGTAGCAATAATATCTAAGTCAAAACTCAAGAGTTGTTCTGATTGTTGTTTATATTGATAAGTTATAACTCTAATTGCCAAACGTCTAACTTATCAGAACTGCACAGTGCATGATTTACTGGTAAAGCTGCTTCTGTAAGGCATCACGCAGGGTATCATTTTCAATTGATTTTTATTATTTTATATATTTCTTAAATCAGTTATTTCAACACTGATTTTTGCCTTAGTACAAGAAACACAGATTTCTTTTAACAAAAGAAGAATAAAATGGGAATAGGAGACAAACTGTTATTTAGAACACTAGA